>JARHVA010000494.1:2800000-3165000 GCA_037957365.1 Torreya grandis
TATGAGTGATTCACACACTTCATCCCTCACCATAGAATATGAGATTACAATAGGCTTACATTATAAATTTAGGCTATTACAAAGAGATAGTTAATATTTTGGGTTAGGATATGTGATTCACATGGAACACATTGGATACATTGAGACATATGATGTATATGTAAGTCATTCTACATGATATTGAGTAATATTTAAACTATTAAATGACATTTTGACACAAATTATAAGGATCGAATATAGTATATTTATCATAGGACATAATTTTTATATATATATATATATATATATATATATATATATATATATATATATATATATATAAGATTGAACATGTTTATAAACAAATTACAACATTTCATATCACTTTGTTGTTCATATGGATTGTATTTAGGGTATGAATGTTGTTTATACAAACACTTTTCTATATTTTTGAGGTATATTGTTGTGGAATGATGGTATTACACATGCAAATATGATCTAAAATATGTTTGCAATGGGTAATTGGAATTTTAAACTAAGGTAAGAACTTATTTTAAGGTTCCAAATTCACATAAAAACCTATTTTTTGGTTCCATATTTTACATGCCAAACTATTAAGGGTTTCACCTTTTACACATGACCCTATTATGGAGTTATAATTTACATAAAAACCTATTTAGGGGTGCCACAAAAATATTTATGATTACATTTTTAGTAGTGAAACTCAATTTTATATGATGCTCAACTTATATCACTTATCCATATATAATGAGGGTTGACACATTTATTCTTATTAACTCAAGAATTTAGAAGTTACATCTCTATAGGGTATAATAAACCCATGAAATTATCCAATTGGGATCAACAAATATAATATTGGTTGACATTACATTATGTGTATTTAGTCCTTGAATTGAAAATATCAATTAATTTATAAAGATATATTATTTTAGATGTTCTTTCATCAGTGTGAATTGATCTATGCATGTTTTCTTATAGGATTTGTTTAGAGTGAGTGGCACATTTTTTTAATATCATGTTTAATTAATCTTAGGTACCAATTTTCATAATTTTATCACTTTAATATAATAATTTCAATACTATAATAAAAAGGGGACATTTTAAGACACATGAATTTTGTATTAAATACATGTCTATTATTTAACCTTATTTTTTTAATGAATGTAAACAATATAAAACTTAGTATAATTGAGGTTGTTTAATATATGTCTAAATTAAATAAGGTTTGAATGTGTAGACCTTATTTATCAATTATATAACACCTCATTCTTGTACCCTTATAAAGTACATATCATGGATGTACCTTTAGCTTCTAGACCTTTCTTACTGCCAAAAGATTTGTATACACTATTTGTTTGCACCTAATTAATTATATCTTTGTCCAACCTATGTTTTTATGATGAATAAAACATGTTATCTTACTTAAAATGTTATAAAATTACTTAACTTCCATTTCTATAAATTCTATACATGTGTTTTTTTCCTAACTATATGGACACTTGCATCCTAGAAAGATGCCTACATAGATGCAAGCATCCTATCCCAAAACAAGTATCAAATGCCCTAAAGTCATCCAATTTATAAATAAAATGTATTCCTATAGTCATCTTAAGTGATTAAATGTGAGATATTCTCCAAATGGATTGGTATAAATACAAGATCAACCTTCATTGATTCCTCACCTGGAAAAATATAGCAAGTCCTATAGAGTCCAAAGACACTTACCAAAATCATTATATCAAGTTATCAAGTGGGTAAATCTTCCCTAATTTATCCTATTTCCATATCAATCATACATATAACATATGTACATGTCTGAATTACTAAAGGAATGGCCCAAGATCCATATTTTCAAAGTTATAAGCTGGGTAATTATTGTACTTGTTTATTGTGTATTGCATGGTTCACATAATCCAACATGTAGGGGAAAACTACACAAGTATGTGGCTATCTTCAAATTATTATCTATGTAATAAATTCTCATTGACAAAGGGTAATTAGGGATATATTGACACCATGTGCCCACTAACCCATTTTTTCCATAGCCAATATGAAGATGAAGAACTAGGGTTTTACTATTTGATAATGAGTGATAGTCCATAACCCAGACCTAAATACACCAGAGTGAAGGTGACATAGAACCTATAATCATGTACATTTTCAAATATAATTTCAAAAAATATTCCATAATGGACATATACACCTTATTAATATACTAACATTGACACAATCATCCTAGGTCAATGCAAGTGTTTGATACTACATAGGCATAATTTATAGATTCAGCTAACTATTTCAAAATCTAGATCTAAATCTATATTAGTATTAGATAAATATCTTATTTTTATTAATTTTTCAATATATATATCTTTAGCATCATAGTATAATAAATTCATTATATTTTTTAAATGAGTTTCAAAAATAATTAACCTACTCTAGAGATAGTCTACCATCCTTGTGCCCTACATTATATCTACACTTTTAACCCTCAATAACCTTTAATATAGATTTTAGGGTTAAAATTTTGGTGAAACCAATTCATATGAATTCATTTTTGTGATTCTTAGGATTTTTAGTCAACTAGGGTTTTAGATTGTTATACTTTTTCATTTCATGCTTATATTATTTTACATACAATCTAGGCATTGACTTAGATTGGGAGGTGTGCATACGTAACACATTGATCTTCCACTCATAACACCTAATATATCTAAAAATGATTAAGAATATAATCCTATGGATCATGATGATACTGTTGGAGGTCTATATTGCACCCTAGCTAGCCACAGATCATTCAGGTTCTCTACTCAAATCTAGCTCAACATGGGACTAACCCTAAGCTATGGGTATCCTATAATGGGGTCAGACCTCTATTATTTTTAATGATGCAATATCCTCTAATACATCATTTTATCCCTTTTCCCCTACTAAAACCTCCTAATGACCAGGGAAAAAGGAGAGAGATATAACTGAAAAGGTAAACCTAAGCTAACAATGGTAATGAACCTAAATAATGGTTGATCCACTCTATATGAGATCCTACTAAAAACTAATGAGACAATAAAAATAGTAGATATAAGACTCCAAGTATCTATCATCCATTAGTATTTCATTTAGAGGTTCACCAAATTATCAAAAGCTGAGGGAAGTGATGGAGAGGTTTAATACAAGACACTAACTATTCAAAGTATCCATATGCACACTCTAATAAAAATATATAAAACACTAAACATGACCTACATAAAAATACCAACTAGTAACTAGGTGAGATTAGGACTTGATAAGTGAGATATTTCTACAACATTGTAAATCAAAATAACATGTACACACTATACTAGAACAATGAACACTAAAAAATAATCTTGTATTCATCTCAAGTGATTACAAGCTCAATCTTGGTAGAGTCCATTCATGACCAAGAGAGGGAATAGAGGGATCATTTTTAGGTTCCAAAGCCTCTATATATAGTATAAAGGGAGAAAAAAGAAATGGGAGCAATGCATATGAGAGTGGAGAAAGGATATTAGTCATCAAGGAACATGGTAGTAGTTCATTGGTTCCTTTTGACATGTGTGCCTTTCTCCAATCAGAATCAACCTTGATCAACAAGGCAACCTCCTTTTATCCCAATAATCCTAGAGCTCCTTCTCATTGGCTAAGAGATCCACTAGAATATAAGGGTTTGTTTTGCATAATGACAAGGTCTGTTTGAATGAAATCAATGCCATTAACTACTTTTCCAACCACTAGTTTGCAACCTTAGGACCCTAAGCCCACTTGACTTGTTCATGAGGATCAAATCCTTGAATTTGGAAACTGATAGTACCATGCCATGAATGGTAGTTAGTACCTAATTTATCGATGATAAATCCATGTGTACATATGAGTCCCTTTGCATTAATCACATATCTTCCCTATCTCCATATTTGGATCATAGCCCCATTATATATACAAAAAACCAATCTAAGATTATTGGTTTTATTATAGTTGTTATGTTGATACAAACATATAGACTACATAACCCCTTTTTGTATCCTATTAGGTCTAAAATAGACCCATTATGTCTCTATCAGAATTAATAATTCATATATGCATAGACCCTTCTTTAAAAAAGTGAACACAAGCATAATACAACATTACAACACTCAAACCTTTAAACCAAAGGTCCATATTAAGCTTTGATGGTAGTCCTTTATGTTCTTTATACCTGACTACATCACTATGTCCATTTCATGGCATTTGATCAAGATTCAATGGTGGTATGTGCCATTTTAAAATCTTTCCCTAGTTTGACCTTGGTCATGTGTTCAAACTCCATGAAATCCCTTTTGTATTTTTTTTTATTGGGTCCAACACTGATTTATTGACTTTCATCAAAAATTATGGGCTCACCTTGGTTTAATTATCTATCAAGCATGACTCAAATCATTGACTCATTAACCTTTACTCACACCATCTAATCTCCATGACATGAGTTAATGTGAACCCTTCGATCTATCCTTGACCTATCAACTCTATCTGAGCTAGTTCCACTTAGAAGCCCTACATTTGCATTTAGGATCCATTATTAGTCTATCTTCTTCTACACTTATGCCACATGATAGCCTTTAAGCTCCTTGACATTTTAACTTGCTCACATGCCATTGATCAAGATGTGAAAATCAATGTGACCTTTGATCTCATTGGGCCCACTTTCCTACATATTTAAGCTTACACCATTAGATAATCAATATGATTGAATGCTAATAATTGATTTTACTTGCATTTGAAAACAAACAACTATTTATTGTGGTCTAAATTTGACATCCGCATGTCCACCATTTAACATTTGCATGAATGTATTTGACATCCATGTGATCATCAAATTTAAGACCCTAATGGTTTATACCATAGCTTAAAGCTGACATCTGCATGAACGTCTCTCATTATTTGACCAACATTGAAGTCTTGGATCTGGAAGTGAAAAGGTTATGGAGGCACCAAATTTGTAGGAGATATTCTTGATACTAAAAGGATTGTGCCCATTTGATCCAATGGTTCTAGGAGATTTTTAAGTTTATTTACAAGGTGTTTAAGTGAGCTGACCTATGTGGTTTTTCATCACATTTGTGTGACTATCATTGATCATTTAAAACTAAATGGCTATTTTTTTAGGCTTAAATTTTACATTTTTGTGAACATCTTGCTTTGTGTGACCAATTTTAAATGCTCATAACTTGAGCTAAGAAGCTCATGTAGACTCAAAACTTGTAGAGAATATTTATAGCATGAATAAATTTATGGCATTATAATATTTTAGCTCACAAGGATTTCTAAATTATACTTATTAAATTAATAAGTGAACTAGTTCATTTTTTATTCATGATGTCCTAGTGATGGTTTGGTTTTTAAAATTATCCAATTCATACTTTTTTCAAAATTTCAAGTTTTTGATGGATTCTTAAAATTTGTGTAACCTGGTCCATACTCCTAAATTCTTAGACACCATGAAACTTGCTTGGATATTCTTCTTTGTAATTCTAGACCTATTTCAATCCTTTGGTCCACTTATCCATCTAGAACTTTGTTCATCCTATTCAAACAAGGTAGAAGCTTGGTATGTGGACCAAAATGGCCAACATATTTAGTGACTCATAGGGGTTGCATGCCCATCTATGTGAGAGAACCTATACCATATTTCCTTTTCTATTCCATTGGGCATGGAGTCACCTCTCTAGTCTAACATATTGATTTAGAGTTTGAATTAGCTACCAATTTTGATCTAACCTCTTTTTGAAACAATACAAATATCAAAAGGAGCAAAACAAAATAGAGTTCCCAAGGCACTTATTGAAGGTAAAATAACCTAGAACAAAATAGGGACAATAAAAAATGTGGGAGAACAATACTTGAAATAATTTTAACAAAACTATCCTAATATGTACACCTTAAATTAAAATATACCTTTCCTCCTGGATCAAAAGGAAAGTTTTAAAATTCCCCTAAATCATGGGATGAGGGGTTGAATGAAGCATGCAACTTCTTGACTCTTGGTCTTGATGCCTACTTCTTCTTTGTTGCATCTGTCAACTTATTTAGCATGATGTTCAATGAGAACCAAGCATCTCCAAATAAGTTAGCTATGTGCATCTAGATAGTCTCAATTTCCTCATTTAGATCCTCAAACATGACCTTTAATGGCGGTTAAATAAGGCTTACCTCTTTTATTCCCATGGTGCTCTCAATAAGGTTAGGAATCTCTTCAGCTACAAATTCTTCAAGCTCACCAAGAAGTTTGGCATATTCTGCCCAATCTTGATCATTGTGCTTTAATATTGATCATTGTCCTTCATTGGAAAATCTTTCTATACCTTCTCAAATACTTGATCCTCAACTTGGTAAAGATTTTCAAGCTCTTTGAAATTCTTCATTTGCAGCTATGAATCATCCTTTTTTTCTTCACTTTGATCAAACTAGATAAGATCAATTTGAAGGGTATCTTGATCCTTTTCAACAAGAAATATCTCAACCTCATCCATGAATTCCATTTTTACCAATCCCTCATGGGGCTCTTTCACATCAAGACTAGCCTTCAAATTTTCCATTGACATCTCCATAGTAGCACTACCTTCCTGAAGCTCTAAAATGTTAATCAAATCCTTAGATGAAGATTTTACCTATTACACTATCTCATTATCTAAATATGTCATCTTAAGTTAATCAATCTCACTCATGAAATCATGGTATAGTTGTTTCCAATGGTCTTATTCTTCAAGAATGTTGTTTGTCTTAGAAATGGTTCTGTGTGAGTTATCCTCATGGCTACCTTTTAAAGAAAGATGAATTTGAACTTGATCTATATTAGCTATCAAAATATCTTAAAAAAACTCTTTATCTTAGATAATTGATATATGATAAATATTTTTTTGAGAAACAACCTATTGATGCACATTTGATACTTCATCATATTGGATCTCATCTCCAACTTGTACTTATTCCTACAACTCATCTTATTTGGCATTATGAAATATTTAAACATACTCATTCTTACCAAGTGGTGTTCTAATAATTATTTACTCTTCTTGGTCACTAAATTCTTCATTATTTTCTATCTCATTAACTGCATCTTATTGATTTGCATCACAAAGGAAAGTCTCTTTCTCAAAGAGTGGAATAGTAGACCCTTGAAAACATTCAGCAAGATGAGAGAGGTCCAAATAAGTTTCCATAAGCACCTAATTTTGATCATGGATATGCTCTTATTGGATCACCTTCACCTCCTCTCTCTATTTCTTTTCTTCTTGAATGGATCTCCATTAAGGAAAGGATATGGGCTCTTGAGGTGAAAGGATTGGAGGCTGAATGGTCTCTCATTTGACTTCCATAATCACCACTTCCTCCTTTTGGATATTGCTCAAGATGGATTTCCAAGATGGAAATGACCTAGAATATTAAGGAGGGGAGGGTGGAGATTGAATGACCCTATATTTTCTTTACTACATGATTTGGTTCCAAGATGGAAAAGATAGAAGTTTTTATTTACCCTTTTGATTCTACTTCTCCTCTTCTTTCCTTGTCTTCATTCTAACTCTTTGATTTGCCTCTCTATAGTTTATTAAAATAGATGATCTTTAAGGTGATTAGTGGATTTATTATATGGAACACAAGAAGATTATATCTCACTTTTCCCACCACTTGACTTCACCACTTGATTCTAGCTTGGAAAGTTGAAGGACCTTTTAAGTGGTTCTTGGAAAAAAAGAGTCCTAGATCTTAACAACAGGTTATTCGATAATATTTTATTTCTTTCTTTGGAAAATCTCTTGGATAGACTTATAAAAGGGAAGTTCTAAGGAACACATGAAGAACTTGTCATACTCAAAGGGTTATTATAATGGTCTCTTAGGGAGGAATGGGTGGCACATAAGAAAGTTGAGGTGGTGTATATGAAGGCACATAATATTAGTGAGGTTGAACCTACTAATCTTTAAGTATTTTTAGATTATCTTCAATGCTTCAAATGTAGCCACTTACATCCATCATCTCACTTATGAGATTGTTCTAATTTTATCTCTTAATAAGTGTCCATTTTCCTTTCACTTGATATAATGACTCCCTCACATGAAGGATCTGATGAGTAGGGACTTCTTGGCCATAATACTTCTATGAGTAAAAATCTAGTACATGTTTTTCAAGGCTCACTAAATTATGCTTAAGTGTTGGTATGGATGGATTTTAATAAGGTTAATGAGGAGCAATATTATGATGGGATTATTGTTCATAAGAAGGATCAAGGAAGTACTCTTGCATGTGTGATTGATATAGGTCCTCATATTTCTATTGAGGATCATGAGGAAGGTAATATCCATTCCATTGATAATAAGGATCATGAACCTAATAAAGCTCCTCATAGCTTTGATAGGATTTTTGATAAGGCTGGTTAGGGTCATATAGATCATGAAGATCATATTGGGACTATTAATAAAGAGGTTGATAATAGGGATATTCACCATATTTTTTCATATTAGAATCATATGCTAAATTAGATGCAAAAACTAACTAAAACTTCATTGAGACATATCTAGTTTGCTCATAACCAGAAGCTTTGATTTGGAGTTACCATTGGTACTAATTTTCTTTCTTCCAAAAGTTGATTGCACCCTTCTAAACCTTTGAAATATCATCAGGATGCCAAAACTATTGAAGGTCTAAATTGCACCCTAGTTGGGCAAGGGATCATTCAGTTCCTCTATCTAAATCTAGCTCAACATGGGACTAACACCAACGTATGGGTATCTTATAATGGGTTCAGACCTCTAGGATTTTTAATGAAGCTAGCTCCTTTAATGCATCATTTTATCCCATTTCCATTACTAAAACCTACTAATGACCAATGAAAAGGGAGATAAAGATAACATGAAATGGAAACCTAAGATAATAATGGTGATGCACCTAAATGATGGCTGATCCACTCCATCTAAGATCCTATTAAACACTAATGAGACAAGAAAAAGATTAGATCTAAGAATCCAAGTATCTATCATGCATCAATATATCATACAGATGTTTACCAAATGATCAAAATCTAAGGGAAGTGATGGAGAGGTCTAATGCAAGACACTAACTAGTCAAATTATCCACAGGTGGGCTCTAATCAAAAGATATAAAACACTAAACATGACCTATATAACAAGATGAACTAGTAACTAGGTGAGATTCAGACTTGAGAAGGGAGAGATATCTACCATATATACAAATCAAACTGACATGTACACACTCTACCAAAAATAATGAAAGATGAAAAATAATCTTTTATCCATCTAAAGAGGTTACAAACTCAACCTTGATAGAGTCTAGTCATGCCTAAGAGAGGGAATAGAGGGATCAATTTTTAGGCTCCAAAGCCTCTATATATAGCAGAAAGGGAGAAATAAAGAGATGGGAACAATGCATAAGAGAGTGGAGAAAATATCCTAATCATCAAGGAAAATGGTGGTAGTTCATTGGTTCTTTTATGTATGTGTTCCTTTCTCCAATCAGAATCAACCTTGATCAACAAGCTAACCTCCTTTTGTCCCAATAATTATCAATCTCCTTCTCATTAGTTGAGAGATATATTAGAATATAGGGGTTTATTTTGAATGATGACAAGGTCTACATGAACTAAAACAATGCCCTTAACTACTTTTCCATCCACTTGTTCACCACCTTGGGACCCTAAACCCACTTGACTTATTCATGAGGATCAAGTCCTTAAATCTACAAATTGATAGTACCATGCCATGAATTATTGTTAGTACCTAATTTGTTGATGATAGAGCTACATGGATAGATGAGTTGCTTTACATTAATTATATATCTTCCCTATCTCCATATTTGAATCATAGGTCCATTTTATAGATGGAAAACCATTCTAAGATTATTGGTTTTCCTATAGTTTTTATGTTAATGCAAACCTATGGACTACATATCCCATTTATAAATCCTTTTAAGTCTAAAATAGACCCATTCTATCTTTTTCAGAATCAAGAATTCATATATGCATGGACCCTTCTTTAAATAAAGGTAACATAGTCATAAACCAACACTACAACCCTCAAACCTTGGAACTAGAGGTCCATATTAAGATTTATTTGTGGTCTTTTATGTTATTTATACCTATTTGCATCACTATGTCCACTTCATGGTATTCAATTTAGCTTCAATGGCAGCATGTGCCTTTTAAAAATCTTGCCCTAGTTTGACCTTGGTGTAGACACTAGAAAATTGCACATTTACAATTCTAGATGTCTGAATGCCTCAAGACCCCCTAAAAACCCCCTAAACCTTCTTAACACTTAACTAACCCCTTTTTACCTAACCAAATCACTATTCACATAGTACTATTGAAAATTACTATTCACTATGAGACCCACTATCACTATTCATAATGACATGGTAGGTGACATGGCAAGTGACATGGAAGGTGATATGGCAAGTGACATGGATTGGAAGTGAGGTAGCTTGAAGTGGGACATCATACACCACCTAGGACCCTCCTCTAAGGTACCTAATGACATCATTAAGCACCAAAGTGACCCTCCTTTTAATTATAGTTCATTTTTTCCTATGGGACCATCATTCAACATGTGTTTCTATCCACACGCATGGAGAATGGTGCCAAAATTCATGGGTTACTTATCCAAAAGATGGAAGTGAATGTTGAAAACTATTTTGGATCCATATGAGCCCATGTACATGATTCCCACTCCATTTTATACTCTTTATCAAGTTTGGAGATAAACCAACCAAGTGGGAGACCTATTAGCTAAGTGGGAATCTCACCCCCTTGTCTTTAATTACCACTCATGCACCCACATGGAGAATGGTGCCAAAATTCATGGGGAACTTAGCCAAAGGACAAATTAAACTGGTGAAAAGTACTTTGGACTCATTTGAGCCCATTTTCATGATCCCTACTCAAAATTGGACTCATTTTAAAGGTAAAAGACAAAACAAAAAGGAAGGAATCTTATCACCCTTGTCACCTTTATCATTTATGAGCCTACTTTAACACTATTCCACTTATTTGGCATATTTCTTGACAAAAAATTCTATAAATATGACCCTTACCCTTTACCCATGGTTAAGTTGGTTCTTGGTTAAAATAATTCTTGTTGCAAGTTTTCTACTTTGGAGGGAGGCCACTCATCTTGGAAGAGAAAATTCAAAGCAATAGAACTCTGCCAAAATTGCTTCAACAACATCTTCATCCACATTCTTCTTCAATCTTGGAAGGTAACTTTTGTTTTGTTTATTGAATTTAAATTTATTATCTCCCTTGGCATCTTCTTTCTTGACACCAATACCATAACCCCTTGGCCTTCTTCTTTTCCCTTCACCCCTTTTACTCTTGACCCTTAACCTCTTCTTTCTCTTTATTCCATCTACCCCATTTCCCTGTTTGTCCCATTTACCTCCTTTTTCCCCTTTGCCTTCTTGGTCCCTTTCTTGACCATTTATCCCTCTTTGTTTCTTGAATACATTACCATTTACCATCTCAAACATTTTCCAACCCTAAATAAATCATTATTTTGATCCTTATCAAGTTACCAAACCAAAACCACAACCTTGTTTTTTGACTAAATTTCAGCATTAGTTACTTTTATCTAGTCATTGTTTTAGCAAAACATTTAAGGTATTTGTTTTAATTATATTTATTTTATATTATTTCATATTTTTAGTTTTATTTTTTATATCATTTAATTCAATCAAATTTATTTATCATTTAAAATCAAATGTTTAAAAAAGGTGGATTGATAGCCTCGTAGAAAGCTTTTACTTCTAAAATCTAGCTCACACTAGGTAATCCACCCATCTACTTGTCTAATAAACAAGTTTTGTGGTGGTGTTTTATTTTTTATATGTATTATTCCCTACCCAAATAAAATTTCTCCACAAACTTATGAATTCAAATCATAGACATTCAATAGGTATTCTTCTATAAATCCATAACATAGTTTCTTTCTTTACACACTAAGAAAAACAAAAAATTGATAGAAACATTTTGGCATGCACGGTGGTACCCTTGAGTTTTATTGGGTTAATATATGTTATAGTAAATTATTTGCATTGTTGAAATGTAATGTATTTTAACATCTCATTTCTGAAACTTAATTGTTCCTTTCTTCCTTTCAAAATGCAAGTTTTAGTTTCTTTTTCTTTCTAAAATTCAGAAATTAAAATAGAAAATTGTCATTCTTTTTTTCTTCTTGCATTTCAAAATTCAAAAGGAAATAATCATAGGATTAGGAATTGAATTATCATCTTTCATTTAGGGGTGCATTCTATTTTTTATTATATTCATTCAAAAATAAATCAAAATTTCCTTTTGGTTAAAATTAACTTGCATACATTGTTTGCTTGCTTGTTTTAGTGTACCTAGATTAATTAAGCAAAGAAAATTAATCATATAACCATAAATATTAAAAAAACCAAAACAATTGCATGATAAACACATAAAGATAATACCTAACTATAATTTCATCACCTAATGGATCACCTTCCCCTTTTGGGTTATCTTGAATAGATTTAATCACCGAAGGGATAACCAACTCAGTTCTTTGGCTATGTATAAGCTTTGGTAATCAGTATATTGGATAAGAACCTGCATTGGGTGAAGGATTTTCATATGAGGGGAGAAATCCCAAAGTACCAATCCATGTATTCAATCCAATACAAACTTAATTTTTAGCACCTGAATGCAACTCGAAACTAAACATAGATTGCTTTCTAGGACCTATTCAAGCCAATTTCCTCTTCACACTTTTTTAAGGCATAATCCAAAAGAGAGATTAAAAATAATCCTATGACTTAACACGTTCTTAGTGAATTCATTATTTTCCTTGAATATTCTTTGATTACTCTTTGTTTTGAGGTGTGAGAATTTATCATTCCTTTCCTATTTTATCATATGGTTCTTACTCACCAACAACAAAAAGACCTTGAGTAACAAAACTCACCACCAAGTCAACCAATGTCTTCCACCTCTTCACCCCTAGAACACATTTCCAAACCTATATAATCCCCTCACTCTCTAGGAAGTCCTACATGGGTAGTCCTAGGAAATATGGATTTTTCCACTTTCCTAAACAATAATCACAGAGCCTTACAACATTACCTTAGAACTACATCTTACCAAATCCTAGTTTTGACCCCACCTATAGATAAACCTTATGGCATGCATCTACATGTCATGTGTAATATATCCACTACCATGGGTATTACTCAACCTTTATTTACCTAAGCCTTATCATCGACCAAAAACCCCCTTGAGGCTACCATTCAAAACCAAACAACCCAAACTACCACTAGTCTTATACCTCTCACCAATCACTTCTCAACAATAAGAGTGCCTACCTCTAAGGATACCCATCTTACTCTAGCTACATCAAATCCACAAAAAGCTAATCCTATTAAAATACTTGTGGCATCCATACCCTCCATATTACCACCGATTAGTATAAGGGTCACCACCCTTTCATCAGCCACTAACCCAACTACCACTCCTAACCAACAAACAACCTTTAGTTATCTCCACAACCCAAAAGGTAATATGCCCACTACCCAACCAAACACCTCTACCAAACCATTTACATCCACATACCACTATATATATTCTACTAAACAATTTGCATCCATAAACCAATATGTGATAGCCTCTCAACCTTTTACCCACTATCAACATGTTTCTCAACCACAACCACAATATGCATCTTACAACCTCTTGGGTGCTCAACTCCAAACAAAATTCATGAATATGATCATCTAAAATATGAACACCTTAGATTCATCCATCTTGGGTGCTCACAATATCTTATCCTATGACCAAATTTGCAGTGAGGCCATCCATCCATCCATACCCATTAAGCCATATCCTCCCCAATAATAACTTCCTAAGTTCTATAAATTTAAAATGAAGGAGGATCCCCAATAACACCTTAAGGAATTTAGGCATGCTTGTTATCTCATCACCTATGATGATACCCTTCTTCTCCACACTTTTTTGATGTCTCTAGTCAGCCTAGCCTTAGACTGGTATAGTGCCTTAACAAACACTCCATCTTCTCTTTCACCAAACTAGCCTAGAACTTATTGTAGTACCTTTCAATCAATATATCCAAGAAAGTTTCCATCACCAACCTCTACTCCATCTGGAAATTTGAGGATGAGTCCATTGCCAATTTTGTGGCTCATTAGAGGAGCCTAATTAGCCAATTTTTGTTTTCCTTGCCTCAACTTGAAATTATAGATCACTTTGCTTGGGAATGTGCCAAGCATATCTCATCCACATTAGATGTCCAAAGAATTTTAACCTTTGATGAATATTTTACCATAGCCCATAAACTATAGAACTGAGCCATTGATGAAGGAAAGTTTAAAATCAAAAACAAGACCTCAACCTATAAAACCAATGAGGCTTCTTCCTTCAAGTCAAGAAACCAACCCATTACCAACACCAAGAAAAAAGGAACCATAAATGATATTTGCCTCAAAGATACACCTCCAACATCTATAAACCAATAAAACCCAAGGAACTAAACCTCCAACTCCTCTAATTTTTCAAACCAAAACCTAAAGAACCAAACTTAGAACAACCATAAGTAATTAACTCCACTTGGGGAACCTTATGCTTCTATTTTGGAAAATCTATTAAAAACTAATATCATCCAAATTCCACCAATTAAGTCACCCCAAGAGTTTGATGTTTCTCACCCTGTGCTAGGTTGGTATAACAAAAATGACTATTGTGATTTTCACCTAGTCATAGGACATGATATCAATAGGTGCAATACCTTCAAATACTTTGATGAATCCCTCATTGACAAGGGGGATATTACATTGGATAACCCCAATGCACCACCTAACCAAACCTTTGACATATTTAGGCAACCTTTTCCAAACCACACTCCTACCAAAAATGAGATTAACAATGTCAAGTGCTCTCCTGATACCCATACCATTAATATGGTTCTTGACACATTCACTAATAAAAAAAATGCTCACCAACCTACCAATCCCTCTCTATGTATTGAATTAGAAGATTTACATTCTACTTTTTTGGAAACCCAAACCAAGGATGTACCTCTTCCTCCTTCCTCATTCATTAAGGAAGTAAAATTACCAACTTCCCCTTTGACTGACATGTTATACCACACACCCATATTACCTTCCTCACCAATTACCATATAACTCTCCCCTCCCATAGACATCATTCCTAAGAAGGAAATGCCCCTATCTACTCATCCCATAAAAAATCCATCTATCCTAACCTTGCATCCTTTAATTGAGGAAGAGGATAAGGTTACCATCCCTATGTCTCCACCTAGTGGATTATCTTTTAGATCTACCATTTAGGGAATCAAACCTTTCTCAAAACTAATGTAAAAACTAGAATTTGTCCCTAACCTTGACATGGATCGAGATGCCTTTAGTAGCAATTAGTTCTCCCTTTGTTACCAAACCAAAACATCCAACCCATTCCTTGGTGAAACAACATAGCACTTATAATAACTAACCAACCAAAACCTCCACCAAACTAACCAACCTTCAACCACTTAAGCCAATCAATACCCAAGTAACCAAACCCCATTCAAAACCAACAACTAAAGTAACCAAAGAAGTAAAAATAACCAAAATCCCAAAGCCTTGAATTTTAACTCCCTCGACCTTGCCCTCCATTTTGGGTCCTCATCCCTCTACCTTGAGCATGAAACCCATTATTTTTAATAAAATCCCACCAACTCTATTGGTTACACATTCAAACTTGCTTCCTAATGCACCTCTTTTTAATACACTATCAATACCTAAGATACCTACCTTACCATCCTCCACCTCTATCTCATCAAACATCTTTCTAAAACCAAAACCATCAACCAAGCATACCACCTTACCTAAGACACCTATCACCAAACCTACTTCCAAATAACCTTCTACCTCAACACCCAAAAAAAAATTTGTTAAACCTTTACCACCTTTAATCGAGTCTTACTTAACCATTATCCCATGGTTATTACAAACCTATTCCTTGAGCTTACCACCCATAAAACCCTTTGCCCATTCCTTCCCCAAACTATCATGGTTCAATAACAATTTGATTTGTTTATACCATAGGACACCTAGCCATGATATGGAGAATTACAAAGCTCTCCAAACTTTCATCCACTACCTTTACGATGAGAACAATCTATTAATAGATGAACCTCCTATGTCACCCATACCAACCCAAAAAATAACCATACTTACCCAACACGTACCCACTCCCCTGCTCTGAGCTAAGAATGAAGATGAGTCTAACCAATATACTGCCTCACCTTCTCCTTCCATCCATACTATCAATATGGTCACTAGATCACAATAGAAGGGTAAAGGGAAGGCTAAGATTTCTATTTCTTGGACTTACCCCTATTCAAACTCTCAATAAAACCACACCCAACCATCTCCATCTTCAAGCAAACCCAAGGTGTCTATCTTAGGTTCCCCCCAATCTAAGTCTCCACAACCCAACCCATATACAATATCTATCCATAAAGCTATCCTTAAGAAACTTCACCAAACCCTAGTAAAAATGAGCTTGTATGAGTTAATTTATAATTCTCCCCATCACTACCAATCACTCATAAAGGCCTTTTAATACATTGAGGTCCAGCCTAATGAACCTCAACCTCTAGCTACATTTACTAGTACCCTCCAAGCTTCTAACCTTGTCACCTTTAGGAATTTAAAAATACTTTCTATCCACCCTGAGACCCAAATCCCCCACATTTTATTATTTATTACATCAACCCATTTCAAAAGGGTAATAATTGATGGGGGAGATAAAATTAACATCATATCCTCTTATGCTTATGACCAACTCAACTTACTAGATAATATCATATCATAATCCATAGTAGTCCTTTGATCCTTTAATGACACTATGGCCACTACCTTGGAACCGTCATCCTTCAAATCCATGTAGGACCTCACAAACTCCCTAAAATATTTTATGTGGTGCAAGGAGAATTTCAATACAACATTTTATTTGGATGACCTTGGGTCCATTCCATGGAATGTATTCCCTCTGCCCTCCACCAATGCCTTTAATTTGAGCATGAGGGTCAGGTCATCAATATCCAAGCAAACCAAAATTCTTTTTCAACATGTAACATGACCTATCACCCTAATTATGTCCTCATACACCAATCCAATGCACCTTTAGTAGTTACAACCCAACTACCAACCTTTGATGAAATATCAACTAGCTCATCCATCCCTTCTTCATAGATCCCCATAGAAGAACCCTTGGGATCTATGTTCAAATGATTCTTGTTAAGGGAGTATTGCCTTCTAGCATTGGATGCTTTCCCTACTCCTCAAGAATATGGGAACCTCAAACATGACCCTTCCTATGACCTTTATCAAAACCATCATCCCTTTTAATCCCCCCAACCATCAAACAAACTTCATCTATGGGGGACTTAATCAGCCACTTCTTACTACCACCACTACCTCCTCCATCTGACCATTCACCTTTAACTTTTCCTGCCTTGACAAACTAGCATTTGTTAAAGTATAACTTCACAGGTGTGCTTAGAAGGGATTTGGTTTGGACCGATATGAATAAGGACCTTGTGAGTAACCTTTAATCAAAACCCAAAAACCTCATGATTCATTTGGCCTTGGGTTTGTACCACTTGAAGAACCCATAAATTCACCCAAACCTATTGACACCATCAAGTAAGACACCCCCTCCTCACCAACCCAACCTCTTTTAAAGTCTAAGGATTTTGACATCATTCACCATAATTTTGTTTAGTCAATATTGTTATTTTGGTCCCTTTGACCTATCAAAAGGATGGCCAAACTAAAACTCTTCCTCTCATTCATCCCAAAATGGTAGAAAATGATTCTCCTACCATCAAAACCATCCATCATCAAGACAATGATTCTATTCTCACCTACCTTGGTGCCCCAGACTCTTCAATCCATAAATCCCTTCCTCCTAAAACCTCAACCATGTTGAATGAATCCACCATGGTTATCAACTTGGGCACTTTAGATAACACTCGCATTGTCAAATTGGGCCAATCACTAAATGTCGAGTAACTTCAAGACTTCTCCTCTTTCCTCCAAGACCATAGCATAGAATTCATTTGGTCTTACAGTGATATGCCCAAAATTGACCCCACCATTGCTACCAATAACATAGTCATTCATCATGATGCCAAACCTATTAAATAGAAACTTCAATGCATGCATCCTCATATATCCCTTCTCATCAAAGAAGAGCTTCAACATCTCTCATATATAAACTTCATTCAACCCATTGATTACCCCTAATAGGTCTCAAATATTATACTTATCACTATAGCCACTAGGGGTCTACGCATTTGTGTGGAATTTCATGACCTTAACCTCACCTATCCCAAGGATGACTTTCCTTTACCTAGTATTGACCAACTTATTGATCTTACATCTAGCCATGAGATGTTATCTCTCATGGATGGGTTTTTGAGTTATAATAAGATCTTGATTGCACCTAAATATCAATATAAAACCACCTTTACCACCCCTTGGGGAAATGTTTGCTACAAATTCAAGTCTTTCAAGTTAAATAATGCTGGTACAACCTACTAGTGAGCCATGACCTACATCTTCCATGATGGCATCCACACCATCATAGAGGACTATGTCAACAATCTCTTGGGAAAATCCAAATCTCACAAAGATCATCTAAAAATTCTCAGCATTATCTTTGAACAGCTAATCTATTTCCATGTTAGACTCAACCCCAAGAAATGTGTTTTTAGGGTCATCTGAGGAAAGCTTCTTGGCTTTATTAGCTCCCTTCGAGGAATCAAAGTAGACCCTACCAAGGTCAAGGAAATCTTGGTGATGCCTCCTCATACCAACCTTAAGCAATTCCATAGCCTAAAAGGAAAGCTTCAATCCATTCACCATTTCATTTCTCAACTTTTAGATTAGTGCCAACCTTTCTATTACCTTCTGAATAAGAATGTTTCTTTCAAATATAATAGTGATTGATAAAAAGCCTTTGAAACACTCAAACAATGCGTTTTGTCACCACCTATCCTCGCCCCCCTAAGGATGACCACCCCTTTTACCTATATATCTCTGTCATTGACCATTCTTGAGGGGAAATGTTAGCTCGTTGAGAGGAACAACATAGAGAGCAAGTCATAAACTACATTAGCCACATGCTTCTAGAATACGAGACTTGATATACCCATACTGAGAAACTCTGCTTAGCCTTAACTTTGATTGCCACCAAACTCTATCACTACCTTCTTAACCATAAAACCTATGTCATAGCCAACACTAACCCACTTAAATACATGCATTCCAAGCCATACCAAAACTAATGTATGGCTAAATGGATTATAATCTTAGTAGAGTTTGATCTTGAGTTCCTTTAGCAAAATTCCATTAAAGGGCAAGTCATTTCTAACCAATTATTTGAATCACCTTTGATAAATCACCAACCTCCTCTTGAATTTCTAATGAATCCATCACTATTCTTTCCCAAGAGGACATAACCTACCCAATGACTATGCTCCTTGATGGCTCAAAGTTTCAACATGGTGGGGGAGATGGTATCATCCTTATCCCCTTTGATGGTGAACCCCTTCCTCTATCCTTTAAAATTGATTTTGAATGCACCAACAATATGGCTGAGTATGAAGCCCTAGTCATAGGTCTCTAAACTGCTCTATCTTTGGGAATTAAGACAATCAATGTCTTTGGTGATTCCTAGCTCATGGTCAACTAGATCAATGGTTCATATCAATGTAAGAATGATGTCTTAAAAAAATACAAACTTTTAGTTGACAAAATCTTAGCATCATTTGAACATTACCTGGTCTAATCTATTCCCCAATCTACCAACAAATTCTTTGACACAATGGATTGCCTTACTTCCTAGATCCCTTCTTAGCCTTCCAATTATAAATTATTTCTTACCAATTATCATTTTACCACACCCTCTTATGAATAATCCAATTCCCCTACCATTTGTATTGTGGAGGAATCCCCATCTAAAATTTGGTATGACCAAACTTTTAACTACCTCAACCTAGGCATCATTCCTCCCAACCTTTCTATGAACACCTGAAGAACCTTTATTCATATTACCTCTCATTACACCATACTAGGGGAAATCCTTTACAAACATGGTTTTGATAGTCTCTTTATTCATTGCCTACATAGTCATGAAGCTTGCCATGCCATCAAGGAAATGCATGATGAGATTTGTGGGGGACACTTTATTAGTCTAGAAATCGCTAAATATATCTTTAACCTTGGATATTATTGGCCCACCCTCAACTAAGAATATTTTGATTATGTAAAAAAGTGTGTTAAATTTTAACAACATGCTAATTTACATCATGCACTAGCTAATGGCCTCCAAGTATCTAAAGACTTTTGGCCTTTCTCATAATGGGGGATTAATCTCATTAGGTAGATCAACCCCCATTATTTGTAATGAAATAGATCCATCATCATAGCCACTGAATATTTCACCAATTGGGTGAAATTTATTCCTCTTATCTCAAACAAAGCGAAGAAGATTGCCAACTTTATCCACCATCATATCATCTACTGCTTCAATTTTCCTCATAATATCATCACTGATAATGGAAAATCTTTCAAAAATAAGTAATTTTAAGGTCTCTGCGATGAATTTAACATCAACTTAAGCTTTTTATTGCCTTACCATCCATAATAAAATGGACAAGAGGAATCCTCTAACAAAATCCTTATCAAAATGCTAACAAAGGCATTAGTACTTTAGGTCAGGATTGGCACTTGTACATCTCATTCGCTTTATGGACCTATTGCACTAGAATTTGAACCTCTATGGGTGTTACCCATTTTTATTTAGTCTTTAGAGAAAATTTAGTCTTGCATTTGGGAGTCCAAATTCCCTCTCTTTGCATATCTTTACAAGATCTTATTTTTGAAGAAGATTATCATGAACACCATTTGGCTTAGCCTGAGCTACTTGATGAACATCACCTCGCAGTGTATAACCACCTCCATAACTATTAAGAATGTATCAAGCACACTTATAACAAGCACCTGAAAGTGTGATACTTCAATATCAAAGACCTTATCCTAAAGGAAAACCAACATGTGACCAACATGGAGAAAAGAAAATGAGGTAAATTTGCTTTCAATTGGCTTGGACATTACATCATAACCCATAAGTATGGATCAAGAGCTTATCATTTATCATCTCACAAAGGTAAACTAGAAACTACACCACTCAATGCTTCACATCTACATTCATTCTTCTATTAAAGAAGAATCAAGCTCACTTTTTGTCTAACTTAAGTTCATCCCTTGATTAATGAGATTTTCACCTTCACCCATCTTCCACCTCTCCTTCTAAAGACAATTGATTGCAACATATAACCATGTGATTAACCATCATAGTCATAGCCTAATCTTAAATATGGGTACCACATATCTACCCATAACATGGTTCTCATGGATACTTTTCATCTCTAACAAGTGAAATCTCATGGTCATTGTCTCTTGAACCACCTCCTTTCACCCATCATTTAACCCTCTTATGTTAAAATTTTTCCCTCACAAAGGTAAACCTCTGAACCTAATTAGACTTTTCCATGTCTAAAAACATCACATCCAAAATTAATTTGGATACCAAAACATTAATTAGGTCAACATCTTAAGCATTGCAGACTATTCCCTTGAAAGACGGCTACCCAAAAACAAAATAAAAATTGCTTGCACTAAAGGTAGACTCCTCCCTCGAAGGACAACTATCAAAAGGTATTAAATAAAGCATCTAAACTTAGCCCACTCCCTTGAAGGATGTATAAGTCAAATTTATCAAAAATAAATCAATTTATTAGAAGATTCTTGCATCGATAAACTTCCCATATGCATCAATAAATAAAAATAACCACTATCACAATCAAAGAAAATTCTAAATAATCTTGAAAGCCACAATCGACTCTCAAATAGTATAATAAGATGGAAGATGCAATCAAGTTTCACATGTATACTTCCTACATTGATTAGTCTACATCTTGAATATGACATGACCTTATCTATTATCATTCTTAGGTGACCTATAGAAGGGGAAAACATACCCACATAAGGTTACCATACACATTACCCTTTATCCTTCATAACACCTATTGCCTATATTACCTTTATACTATGTATACATGAAGGGATTTAAAGCTTACTTGGCACACTATGATCAATAAACCTATTTTATAAACCAATGCATGTTAATGCAAAGAATTCAAAAGGCTTATGTTCCTTAAGTCAATCCAACTTTGAGTTTTGTTTTACTTTGTACTTGTCAACAAGTAGGCATTACACCTAATTTCTTATTCTCTCCTCATTGAGTTATGTATTATATTGGACCTATGTCTCATGATTTTTCATGTCTTCTTCCACATCTAATATGGTCATCTAACCTAATTATGTGCAACCACTATCATCCATCCAAACCATAAATGAAATCATAATAGCATTAACATCAATCAACCCACCTTCTGGGGATACTTTTGTCTACAACCAAAACTTTCCTTTGATGCACACACTTTCTTTACAAACCTTAAACCAAATTGAACCATGTGGTCCATCAAATTGAGGAAACATATTTGAACACCACTCACCCAACCCTTGTTGAACTACATTGTCCTAGTGTATATGGACTATGTAGGCATTGCTTGACTTCTAAGGGTAGTTCGACCACTAACAAAAAATTACCCTCCCTTTTTTCTTCTCATTAATTTCCATTTCTAACAGAGCCCTCTTGCTTAGGGCATTCTATGTTAGGGAAGCTTTGGATTCTTCTTACCATTATTGTATTTTAACATCATCTAATAATTCATCCTTGTTTTTCCCCCATTACTAGGGAACTACATTAGCTTAAGGTCTTTTTAGACTATGTAGGCAGCACTCAGTTACTAAGGTTAGATTGGCCACATCCCTTATTTTATTTTCCCTTCTCCCCTAAAATATCTTCCTCCACGTCTTTATCTATCTCTTCAACACCTCCCTCCCTTCATCTTATCAATCTCTTTTAACTAATTTTATAGCTTGTCAATCTCTTTTAATATAAGGATTAACAGTATTCTGCATCGGTCCCTCTTATCTCCCATAAAATAACTATCTATTCTACTTCGTTGGCCTCCCCATCACCTTTCCATGTTTCATGAATTTCTCTTGCACCCACTTTTAAATATTTTTGTCCCTCTCACCACTTCTTACAAACCTTTCCCTTTATCCCCTTTATATTCTTCCACCATTCTCATCCTTTTCCTTGCCCTTGGCATCCTATCATTCCCTCTTCCTCACTCTTTTTTCCTCACCAATTTCACATCATCCTACTCCCTTACACACCGATGGACACTTTTACCTACTTCTCTTCTTTTCTAACACCTTCTTACTACTCTTTCACTAATTCTAAACCACCTTCATTGCAATCCTCAGTTTTTGTTTTCCTCTTTCCCATCTTTTCAATCTGGGATGCTTTCTATTTCTTTTATTTCTTCTAGCATCCCTTTTTTTTATGTATGCCACCACTCTCTATCAATTTACCATTCTTCCCACATTTTCCATTTTTTCCTCCACAAATAGCTTCTAAATGGGTCTTTATCCTTTGAGAAGCCATCCATAAATACCCTTTTCTTCTTATCTATTCTCACCTTTTGTACTTTGCATTCCCCTTTTCCTCTTTCCTTCTCAGTACTCACTTATATTTTGTATCTGTGTGAGTGTCTATGCTTTATATTCCTACTTCAATTATTCCTTTTTCTTCTTATCATCCCTTATTTTCATCTAATTCCCTTTCATTGTGTTTCCCTATTTCTTCACCACCTCACCACTTTTTAGCTTGTCAATCTCTTCTAATCACCCATTTAGCTTGTTAATCTCTTATTACAAGTTGATTAACAAATACCTTGTCTTTTTATCTTCTTATCCATCCATCCTTTGCTTCCCCTCATTTTTATTAGCCCCTTCCCCATTTTCTATCCCATTCTCATCTCTAACACCACCATCTGATTTGCTTCATTGTTCCTCTCCTTGCTTATCATCATCCATGCTTACTTGGTCATGTCATCACCTACTTCTTCACGTTCTTATCATCCTTTTTGTGTCCCCATTTCACTCCATTTTCTTTCTTTTTCCTTTTATTTCATGTATTTACTTGTGTTTCATTCTCATAACTAGACTATTTTCTCTTTGGTCTCTTTTATACCTCTTTTCAATTCTGTCATGGCCTACTATATTTCTTATCCTGCCCTTACCCTTCATGATTGTTATACTTCCCTCCCCATCCTTTTCAATTCTCCAATATATTATTTTTTGGTACATTCCTCAAACCCCCATCTTATATATTTTATTTTTCTTCTCTTTTCTCCATTTCATTTCATTTTTATTGTCTCCCTTGACGACATTCCTTTTCTTCCCAACCTTCCTTTTTTCCTCCTCCATATCCATGATTGGTTACCTCCATTCTTCTCCATCTTCATATTTATCTATGACCTCATTGTCTCCTCTACCTATCTCTTCATCCATCTCCTAGTCTACCTTCACCTCATCCCTTATTATATCTCCTTTATTTTTTCCCATTATCACTCCACCTTCTCACTCATTAGAGTACAATCATTGATCACATTACTTATATGTGTGTATACATGTTTACTTCCTTATGTACTCTATTCTCTTAATTTAATGCATGAAATATTGTTAGGATCACTTCTTGAAGACATTCATTTCTTCCTTTAAATTTTTTATCTGTTAAGCATGGGTCCTCCTTTTATCCCTCTCCAACTACTCCCTTCACCCTATCCATCATCTCTTTAACCTTTAAACCCTCTACACATTTTGAGTGTACTTGATAGAGTGAAATCAACACACCTTTTTTATCCTTCAAAGAATGCTCATGAAACACATTCATAGGGATTATGTTCATTAAACCAATCCTACTTTAGGTCAATTTTTAGTCCTTGTCACCTAAGAAACATCGTGCCCTCTTCTCATCCTAATGTGATTGGTTGATATTTTCATTACAAAATATATCTCTTGATTATATTCTTCACTTTATCATTAGTGTTGTTCATTGCCTTACCAAATATACTTTACTTTAAGCAAGATTAAAACAACCACAACCATAAAAATCATAATCATTACTATAGCATTCATGATTATCCACATAACCTTGAGCATAATAGCATTCAAACAATGACATCCAAAACATTTTGTACATGTTTATAGTAAACTACATAATATCTTATTTAGGGTGTAAGGAGTCACACAACACATACAAAGTTATCAGACTATACACACCTCACCTAAGACATCTACATACATTATTTTCCGACCTAAGCATTAGATCAATTATCTAGGGACTATGGATTTATGTTCAACCATCCTTCTACTTGATTTCTCCTTGAACTAACATCTGTAACATTCCCTATATTAGTAGCTACTAAAGGGCCTACTCTATTCTCCTCTTCTACATTCATCTCCACATGATGAGAATCATATTCCACTTTAGGTCTTTCACCCTACTCGACCATCATAGACATTACATCCCTCTACTCTAGTTATTCTGCTTGGATAGGTGCCACCTCTTGTTGCCTTAATGCACATCCCCTTTGACATTGAGGGTTCCCTCCATAAATAAATTTATGGTCATGTTCTCCATCCCTGCATCTTTTGTAGTGAAATTATCACCTTATTCAATACTAAGGAGGTAAGAGTTCAGGCTCAAGCTTGGGTTGTGGGTGCCTTTCCTCTTATTTTTGGTTTAATAGTAATTCCATTATTATCATTATATGTTGTAGTATCTAGTAGATATGTACATTCACCATATTGATTATTTTAGGTCATGGGGGTTCCTGATTGTCTTCTCTATTATTCCCATTATTTTTTATCTTCACCTTTGTGTAGTTCCATTACTATCAGTAACCTGAAAAACCAAATAACTACATAATGTGATATCATTCATATCATGATTATTTAAATAGAAAAGTGAACTATTATTCCTTATGGACATGATTATCTATTCCACTGAATGGGAGGATCTTCTAATGTTATTGATTCCATTGAACAATCTTCCCACTTGAAATGGTGATGTCTACATACATTTTCATATGGACATGCCACCCTCAATCTGATTGGTCATCTCGATAAAGTCATTATGTACCATCATGATGTCTTTTTATCACCCTTATCATTTGATCCACATCTAATGTATTTGCTTGATTTGTTATCTTACAATCCTTATAGGCCTGGTAGTCTATTACATCATTGTCACATTTTCCATAGTTGACATAAATTGTCTTCCATCCATGGGCCATTGCAATGATCATGCTTTCAAAACTATCATTGTTGTTGGTGGTGGTAGCTTCCAAATACTTGCCATAGTAGAAACTCCATCTTATCTAGCTATATACTCAATAACCTAGGCCATGTAGCTCCCTATTGGTAGCACCTCTTTTAAGTGGAACCCAAACTCATTGGTTTTAAGTTAGTTGGATAGAGGATACATACATGGACACATTTTACCTATACTGGCTACGCAGCTCTTGAGTAAGGCACAATCCATCCTCTATCACTAACTACACTACTAATTTTCTACCTCATAAAATCTACTTGACCATTAAATAAATTCTTTATAGGTCATCACTTTACTATTTCCCTTAAAACTTAGCTCATAGTGATGATGACCTTTCATGAATAAGACTATGTAGATCCTGATAGATGTCTACATCCTAAAACTTGGCTCATAATGATACATGTCATCACTGTGCTTATACCATCACATAATTTTAGAAGGTGCAACCTCCTCACAAAGGCACATCTTCTTTGGCTTAGATCTATTAGTGTAGGTTTTTATTTTTCCCTATTTTTTAATTAGGGAAATTGTATTTTTGTGCATACATGGAGTTTTCCTACATTTGTGGGATAGGCTAGCTTATGTGGAGATGTGTGTCATAGATGTGTCATAGGTGTCATAAGAATGCCATAAGTAACTCCCTTGATGGGAGTTACTTCTCTATTCTTAGCACCTTGTCACCACCTTTCATGGAGGAGTTACAGTCTATTCTTGGGTGCCTTGGCCACCTTTTGTGGAGGAGTTACTCACATACTCTCTTATATGTATTCTTCATTTTGGCCATCTCATGTTAATCAGATATTGGGTTTTCTCCTATTTTGTCTTATGCAATTTATCTTCTTGTATAATTTCAAATTGCTTTAGCATCTATGTGGTGTGCACTTGCTTCATCTCATGTGATCACGTCTCCATTGCATTTACATTATCTGGATTCTGGCGATAACTCTGATATGGTATCAGAGCCAACCCAGTAATCATGTGTCTGGTTATGCTATTAGATTATTTTGAAATCAAGAGGATTGGATTTCTCTTTATTTTTTAATTTCTAAATCTGATCTAAAATTAAAAAAACTTTCAATATCATTTCTTGTATCTTTTCCTTGGGATCTTTGGCCTTTGGGTGTCTTGGTTATCTTCTCTTCAGTCTTTACAGGTGCAACAATGACTTTAGGTGCTAGTTTTTCTTCAGTTTAGGTGCCATTGTTGTGTGCAGGGAGCAAAGGGAGGAGCAACATTAGCCACACCAAGCATCAGCCATGCAAAGCAGTTGTACGACGTCCAGCGTCCAGCAAAATTAGAACTATTTTTTTCTAAAAATGGCACCTTATTTTGGTCTTATTCTGCATGCCAGACTTGTTGTGCATTGACTGGTCTATAGATTATTCTTTTTCTATTTTTTGCCAGCAAATCAGATCTCCTTTTTAAAAAAATGGTGCTTTATTTTCTAGTTTGGCATCCCATGTGGACCCTTAGTCACTAGGTGTCCTTTTTTATACACCTGGAGTTTTGTTTTTGACTTGATTTTTCTCTTCTATGGTAAAGTCTGTGCTAGAAGTGTTAAGTCTACAATTTGTGTTGGAAGTGCTAATATCTGCATTGCATTAGAAGTGTTGGAACGGCGCAAGTTCATTGGTGAAGCCCTGATCTCATCTTCTTGGAAGTGCCAATCAAGGCCTAAGACATCACAACAACAACTATCCACCTTTCTTTTCTCTTATTAAAAAAAAGTAAAAAAACTAGCTGGAAATTCTTTTTTTGCCTTACTAGTATTTTTTTACTAAAAGAGGAAGGTAAACTTGCCTTCACGCATACCGAGACAATTAGTTAAACTTGATTTCACAAAGAAATTTTTATTTGGATTCCTCACTCTATGCCAAATCTAATGAGTGGTTGAAAGGCCACTTTCTCTCTCAAAATAGGCAATTTTTAAATGTTTTAGTGTTTTTTTTTGCAAAAACACTAGTTTACGGGAAAATTAAGCCTTAATATCTTGCAAATGGTAGCTCAGATTTGGGTGCCATTTTTTGAAAAAGTATTTGTAATTCAATTATCCATAGTGTAGGATTGTTATTTGTTAAAAATGCACTAGTTTATAAAGTGCCAAAATTTTGGGTCTCCTAGGACGCATTTTCGACTGAGTCTGATGTCCTGTTTGCTTTAAGTCTTGCATTGATTTCTCTAAGATGCATTCTCAGCTGAGCCCGATATATTTTGAGTGTGCACTTGCATATTTTGAGGGGGCTCAACATTTTGGGGGGGTGTGATTGCTTTTCACAACTTGCAAATCTTTGCTTTCATTCTCCTTTTTGCATAATTTCATAACTTGTAATCAACACAACTTCACCTAAATTTAGATTAAAATGGATTATTTTCAACTTAAACCCATAACACCCTTCAAATATCATGAATGGAATGTTAAAATTTCAATCATTCTTAGAAGCAAAGGGTTGTATAGGATCCCCATGGGTACTAAAGTAAAACCCAACACTGATGTTGAAAAGGTCAAATGGTACAACCATAGTGATGAAGCCTATGGATTACTGAGCTTATCTATGTCTCCAAAACTTCTCTTCCATTAAGAAACCTCCAAGACTCCCAAAGACATATGGGACACCTTAGAACTCTTATTTGGGAAGCTTGATGAGATGAGAGGTCATGAGCTCAAAAATGAACTCATAAGTCTAAGTCCTAGCAACTTTGACACCCTACAGGACTTCTTCACTGAGTTTAAGGCCCTTAGATTGCAATTGAAAGAATGTGGGATAGAGAAGAAAGATGATCAACTCATCCTTTCAATTCTCACAAAGTTAGGTCCAAGTTATTCAGTCTTTGTCTCCACTTTCCATGCCACAAAAAGTGCCCTTGGCACTACATGGAAAATGCCTTTTCTGGATTCATTCATTGCCAACTTGACTAGGGAGAAAGATAAGCTAATTCAAATGGGCACAATGAAGTCTACTCAACCCCAAGCTTTGATATCTAGAAATGATAAGGATAAGACTTCAACAAAGGAGAAGAAGAAAAAGAACAAGGACCAGGAAAAGAAGAAAGAAAACAACAATCCTGCCAAAAAAAACAATGAGACTTCCTCTTCCAATGCTAAACCTAAGAAGGAGAAGGTTAAGTATGCCTATTGTAAAAATACAGGGCATGATGAAAACAAATGCATGAAGAAACAAATAGATCACCTAACTCATCTTCTAGAGAAGCACAACATAGGTGTTCCTATGTCCATCAAGCAGAATTCATCTACCCAAGATTCTACCAAGGCAAAAGGCAAGGGTAAGGAGAAAGAAAAGGGCAAGGCCCTTGTAGCTAGTATAGCTTCTACAACATCATGGGTCATTGATTTGGGTGCTTCTCACCACATGGGCTCTTCACTAGTTGAGTTTTCATCTTTAGAGCCTTGTAACATGACTTCAATTAGTTTGGGTGATGACACATCAATTTTTATTGCAGGGAGAGGGTCAGTTGAAATGGAAGGAGGAACATTAAATAATGTTCTGAGTGTTCCTTCTCTTTCAACCAATCTCCTATCAGTATACCAAATCACTCACATTGGTCAGGGCATGAGAGTTGAGTTTTCACTAGATTTAGTGGCTATTAGGGAGTTACATAGTGATACTACAGTGGCAGTGGGTAGGGTAGATCACCAAGCAAGGTTATACACCTTCTCACATTTTGCACCAGATTCTTCTTCACAGCATTGCTAACTCATTCAGATGAAGTTAGAAAATTGTGGCATGAGTAGTTTGGCCATCTTAACTACTACTACCTTGAACAACTTTGAAAAAATGACATGGTCATTGGCTTGCCTCGTGCCCAATTCTCAAAAGGAATTTGTGAGGGGTGCTCCCTTGGGAAGCATCCCGAAGCAAAATTTGATAAAGGCAAAGATTGGAGGGCTTCACAACCTTTGGAGTTAGTCCACAGTGATGTATCAAGACCCTTTCCCAAACCATCTTTCATAAGGACCAAGTACATCCTCACTTTCATTGATGATTTCTCTAGGTACACTTGGATATATTTTCTCAAACTAAAGTCTAAAGTGTTTGAAAAATTTCTAGACTTTAAGGCTATTGTTGAGAAATAGAGTGAGAAATCCATCAAGGTTATTCAAACTGATAATGGAGGGGAGTATGTCAACAACAGGTTTGAGCAATTTTACACCATAGAGGGGATTGATTTGTAGTGCACAGTCACTTACAGTCCTTCATAGAATGGGGTTTCAGAACACAAAAATAGGTTCTTGAAAGAGATGGGTAGCTATATGATTCACTCAAAATCCTTAGCACCATAGTACCAGGCTTAAGCCATCAATTGTGCTTGCTACATTCAAAACAGGGTTTCTCACAAAGCTTTAAAAGGGATATCACCCTTTGAAGCTTGGCATAAAAGGAAACCTGATGTTGAGCACCTCAGGGTTTTTAGATCCCTAGCCATGGCCCACATATCAAAGAAGAAATGCAAAGCTATGGAACACCAATCCAAGCCTTACATCTTTGTAGGATATCTAGATGGTATTAAGGGGTATCACCTTCTAGATCTAGTCACTCATGAGTTGTTCATCAAAAGAAGTGTCCATTTTCAGGAGAGTCCTAGAGACTTAATACTTGACACTTCTCCCTCATCAGATCTACTTCTTCATGATGACTCCTCATCAGATTCAGATTAGCCAGAGTAGGTTCTTGAGATAGAGACATCTTCTTCTTCGAGTTCAAACAATGAGGATAGTGATGCAGTGTCATCCACCTCTAGTTAGTCAGAGGATGAGGAGTTAGCACCTGACTCACCCACTTTCAGGCCACTTTGGGCCAAATAGACACTTGAGAGTGTTAGCACTTAGGCAGGAGATCCCGTAGATGATAGACATACTAAGGGAGATTTTCAGAGAGATCCACATGCTTTCTTTGCTTTAGTTTCAGATCCATAGACTTTTCAAGAGGCATTAGGGGTATCTGAGTGGGATAATGCTATGGAGGAAGAATATTCTTTCTTAATCAAAAATCACACTAGGGATTTGAATTCACTTCCTAAGGGAAGAAAGATGGTTCAATGTAAGTGGATATATCAGACCAAGTTTGTAGTAGATGGGTCAGTTGAGAAGTACAAGGCTTGATTAGTTGCTAAGGGTTTCTCACAGGTGGTAGGCATTGACTACTTAGAGACCTTTGCACCCATTACAAAGATGACTTCTATCTAACTCACCTTGGCTATTGCCACAACACATAGTTGGGATGTGCACCAGATGGATGTGAAGAGTGTCTTTCTTCATGAAGACCTAGAGGAAGAGATCTACATCGAGTAGCCACCATGATTTGTTAGGATTCTTCCTTAGTATGTAGACTTAGGAAATCTATCTATGGCCTCAAATAGGCCCTTTTAGCATGGTACGCCAAGATGGATTCCTTCCTTCTCACAGTGGGTTTCACTAGGTGCCATTCTAACCCCAATGTCTACTTCTTATGGCAAGATGATTCACTCCTAATTTTGGTTCTATATATTGATGACCTTTTGATCACAGGGAGTTCTTCATCGGCTATTACAATGGTGAAGGGATCTCTCTAGGATAGATTTGACATGATAGACTTGGGTTTGATGTACTACTTCCGTGGCATCAAGATCTCATAGTCAGATTTAGGGATTTCTCTTACACAGCCTAAGTATGATCTTGACTTATTGGCTTAGTTTCACATGGTTGATTACAAGCCATCTTTGAATCCCTTTCTATCAGGAGTCAAGCTTGAGTCTAATTGTTCTTCACCATTGGTTGATGCCACTTAGTATCGACAACTTGTTGGTAGTCTCATCTACTTGACTCACACCAAGCCCAACATATCATATATAGTGGGACTTGTCTCTAGATTTATGCAGGAACCTCATGAGCTACATTGGAAAGCAACTAAGAGGATATTGCATTACATACAGGGTTCACATAGATATGAGATTCATTACAGATTTGGCATAGAGGTTGACCTGGTTGGCTATATAGATTCAGACTAGGCTGGTAATTCACAGACTCGCAAGTCCAATTTTGGTTACAAGAAGCAAAATGCTATTGCTATATCATCCACAGAGGCAAAGTACAGGGGAGTTGTTAATGTAGCTACTGAGGCTATTTGGCTTCAAGGGATATTTTCTAATTTTGGCATTCTTATTAGGTAGCCCACCATCATTTATTGTGATAACTAGAGTACCATTCAATTTGTAGAAATCTAGTTTAGCACCAGTAGACCAAGTACATAGAGATTCACATGCATTTTATTTGGGAACTTATTCATAGTTAGGTCATTAACTTGATACTTTGCCAGTCTTCAGAGCAGGTTGTAGACATCTTCACCAAACCTTTCACTAAGAGCAAGTTCATTCCTCTACGAGCTCTTCTTAGGGTCTGATTCATATTTGTAGCAGCATCATCTTCGGGGGGGGGCACTAGCCTCTTCTTTCTTTTATGTCTCTCTTTTGGGGGGGGGGAGTTTTTTTCCTACGGGTTTTCTCCTTTTCTCTATCTTATAGGAGATTGCATTTGTACATGGGTACCTCATAAGGCCTAGTTACTGGGACCCATTTTTTATTTCCACACTACCCACCTAAGCTGTGCTTATGGGGGGGTATTAGTGTAGGTTTTTATTTTTCCTTACTTTTTAATTAGGGAAATTGTATTTTTGTGCATACATGGAGTTTTCCTACATTTGTGGCATAGGCTAGCTTATGTGGAGATGTGTGTCATAGATGTGTCATAGGTGTCATAAGAATGTCATAAGTAACTCCCTTGATGGGAGTTACTTCTCTATTCTTATCACCTTGTCACCACCTTTCATGGAGGAGTTACAGTCTATTCATGGGTGCCTTGACCACCTTTTGTGGAGGAGTTACATGCTCTCCTATATGTATTCTTCATTTTGGCCATCTAATGTTAATCAGATATTGGGTTTTCTCCTATTTTGTCTTATGTAATTTATCTTCTTGTATAATTTCAAAATGCTTTAGCATCTATGTGGTGTGTACTTGCTTCATCTCATGTGATCACGTCTCCATTGCATTCGCATTATCCAGATTCTGGAAACAACTCCGATAAGATCCATCATAAGACATTTATGGTTCTTAGCCTTATTGTTACCCACTTATTTATCCTAACTTGACCATCCATGTTTTTCCTCTTAATTCATGTGGGATTATTATGATGACTATTCACCAAACTACACCATGACACCTTACCATTACCAAACTATCAACTCCAACCTATCCATGTGGTATTTCACATTGGGGTAACCCATCTAAACTCTACTAAATAACTACATTGGATTTGAATTTCTTTTGGATATTTTGTCCATAGAACTATGTAGGTAATGTCCATTTGGCCTAGTGCATTTGGAATCAGTTCTACCACCCCCTACCAACCCATCCCCACCCATTCACCTTTTTCCACCTTGATGTTGGTCATTTTGACCCAAACTATTGCATATTTTTATAATAACCTTACCTTGGTCCTTTACGCTGCACCAACCAATCTTTCCATGTTGAAAATTTGAGTTTACACCACCTAGTACACAACTAGACCATTTGTGTTTTTCAAGGGAGCACTTCTTAGCTTGGATACCTACAAATAAAAATGAATTTCTTTAAGAAACTACCAATCTACCCAACCACAATTTTGGTCATGTGGTACATTGGTCACTTGTCTCTTAGAATTTCACCCTTATTTTACCAACATTAGAAAATTTCATTTATGTGTGATCTTGGAAATCATACTTAGTCATATTTTGTGTGCACATTTGCATTTCAAATTCCCAACCCTTTTTTCACCAACCTCTTATCAAACCTATACCCAATTCTGCTTTTTGTCATCAGCTCCCAATTTGAGGGGGAGCATCACCTCCCATACTTGGGGCATCCTGACCTTCAACCAAGCCATCCATTTTTTGTTTTACATCTTGTTAATTTAAAGATGCATAACATAAAGGGGCAAAATGTAGACACTAGAAAATTTCACATTTGCAATTCTAGATGTCTAAATGCCTTGAGACCCCTAAAACCCCCTAAACCTTATTAACCCTTAACCAACCCCTCTTAACCTAACTAAATCACTATTATCCTATCACTATTCACATGGTACTATTCACTATCACTATTCACTATGGGACCCATTATCACTATTCATGATGACATGGAAAGTGACATGGCTTAGAAGTGAGGTGGCTTGAAGTGGGACATCATACCTCACCTAGGACCCTCTTCCAAAGTACCTAATGACTTCATTAAGCACCAAAGGGCCCCTCCTTTGAAGTATGGCACATTTTTTCTTATGAGACCATCATTCAACATGTGTTTTTGTCTTCATGCATGGAGAATGGTGCTAAAATTCATGGGGTACTCAGCCAAAAGATGGAAGTGAGTGGTGGAAAGTATTTTGGGCCCATATGAGACCATGTGCATGATTCCCACTCCATTTTGGACTCCTTAGCAAGTTGGGAGATAAACCAACCAAGTGGGAGACCTATTAGCTAAGTGTGAATCTCACCCCCTTTTCTTTCATGACCACTCATACACCCACATAGATAATGGTGCTGAAATTCAAGGGAACTTATCCAAAGGACAAATTAGCTTAGTGTAAAGTCCTTTGACTGTATTTAAGCCCATGTGCATGATTGCCACTAAAATTTGGACTCATGTGCAAGCTGGGATACAAACCAACAAGGTGGGAATCCTACCACCCTTATCCCCTTTATCATTTATGAACCCACTTGAAAAATGGCACCATACTTCACTATTCCACTTATTTGGTATGTTTCTTGACAATAAATGCTATAAATATGACCCTCCCCCTTCACCATGGTTACGCTGGTTCTTGGTTAAAATCATTCTTGTTGCAAGTTTTCTACTTTGGAGGGAGGCCACTCATCTTGGAAGATAAAATTTTAAAGCAACGAAACTCTACCAAAATTGCTTCAACAACATCTTCATCCACATTCTTCTTCAAGCTTGGAAGGTAACTTTTGTTTTTTTAATTGTATTTCAATTAATTATCTCCCTTTTCCTCTTCTTTCTTGACCCCAAAACCATAACCCCTTGGCCTTCTTCTTTTCCCTTCACCCCTTTTCCTCCTGACCCTTAACCTTTTCTTTCTCTTTATTCCATCTACCCCATTTCCCTCTTTGCCTTGTTGGCCCCTTTCTTGACCATTTATCCCTCTTGATTTCTTGACCACATTACCCTTTACCATCTCAACCATTTACCAACCCCAACAAAATCATTCTTTTGATCCTTGTCAAGTTACCAAACCAAAACCACAACCTTGATTTTTGACTAAATTTCAGCATTAGTTGCTTTTATCTAGTCATTTTTTTAGAAAAGTATTTAACTTCTTTTTAATAATTTTAGTCATTTGTTATTATTTTATGTTTTTAGTTTTAGTTTTACTTTCATTTAATGCAAGCAAATTTATTTTATCATTTCAAATTAAATATTTAAATTAGGTGGATTGATAGCCTCCTAGAAAGCTCTTACTTCTAGAATCTAGTTCATGCTAGATAATCCACCCATCTAATTGTCTAACAAACAAGTTTTGTGATATTGTTTTCTTATTTATAGTATTCTTCCCAAGCCAAAGAAGAGTTCTCCATAAATATCTAGATTCAACGTGTGTACATTCAACAAGTATTATTCTATAAACTCGTACCATAGTTTATTTCTATACACACAAAGAAAACAAAAAGTTAGATAGAAACACTTGGTCATGTGTGCAATCTCCATGAATTCCCTTTTATATTTTTTTCCTAGGTCCAACACTACTTTATTGACTTCCATCAAAAAAAATTGGCTCACCTTTTTAATTGTCTATTGACCATGACTCAGATCATTGACTCATCATCCTTTAATTGGACTATTTGATCTCTATGGAATGAGTTAATGTGAGCCCTTATATCTATCCTTGATCTACAAAATCTATCCATGTTGGTGCCACTTAGCAATCCTAAATTTACACTCAGGATCCATTATCAATTTGTCTACTTTCGTGCTTGTGCCATGTGGTTTCCTTTTAAGTTCCTTGACCTTTTAAATTACTTAATGTCATTGATTAAGATATATGAAGCAATATGATCCTTTGATATAATTGGGCCCACTTTCCTTCCAATTGAGCTCATACTATTAGATCATCAGTATGATTGAACTTTGATGATTGATTTTCCTTACATTTGAAAATGAATAGCTATTTACCATGGGCTAAATTTGACGTCTACATGACCATCATTTTATGTCTACATGAACGTATTTGACGTTCATGTGATCATCAAATTTAAGACCCTAATGGTTTTTTCCATAGCTTAAATCAACATCTACATGAACATCTACCATTATTTTACCAAATTTGAAGTCTTGGATATGGAAACAAAAAGGTCATGTAGGCACCAAATTTATAGGAGATGTTCTTGATACTAAAAGGATTGTGCCCACTTGATTCATTGGTTTTGGAGGAATTTTTAGTGTGTTTAAAAAGTGTTCAAGTGATCTGACCTATGTGGTTTTGCATGACATCCATGCAACTGTCACTAATCATTTGAACCTTAACAACTATTTACTGAGGCTTGAATTTGACATTTGTGCAAATTTCTTGTGTGACGTGACCAACTTTGAACATTCATAACTTGAGATAGGAAGATTTTTCAAACTTAAAAATTATAGAGCATATTCCTTACATGAATAAATTTATGGCATTGCAATATTTTAGCTTACAAGGCTTTTTGAGGTGTACTTATTAAATTCACAAGTGAACTAGTCCATTTATTTTTTACATGACATCTTGGTGATGTTCTGGTCTTTAAAATTACCCAATTCATCCTTTGCTCAATCTTTCAAGGTTATAATGGATTCTTAAGTTTTGTGCAACTTGTTTCATGCTCTTGGATGCTTGACACCATGAAACTTGCTTGCATCCTCTTTTTTGTAACTCTAGACATGTTCCAAGCCTTTTGTCCACTTATCCATCTAAAACTTTGATCACCTTGTTCAAACCAGGAAAAGCTTGGTATGTGGACCAAAATGGCCAATAGATACCAATGTTGAGAATGAAAAACCTATTGATGAGGTTATCATAGAAGAAGATTATGATAATGAAAACCATGAGTTTGATGAAACTGATGAAAATAAATAAATAGATCATGAGAAAGTGATAGTAACTACATTATTTCATAAGCATATTATTCAAAATATTGAAGATCATGATGAAATACTAATAACCATATTAGAAACTAAAAAATTAAAAATCATAGATTTAAAATTAGGTCCATATATTGATCATGTTATTTGATTTATGGTTGTCCCCATATATCAATAACCTCCCCTTGAGCACATTACCACTTCATAATTTTAGTGGGGGCATGGGATATGTATTTCACATTTTATTCCTTTAAACTAATATTACCACATATTTCATGGGAAACTAAAAAATTTTAACTCAAATACTAGTTTCAATGTTTGTATCTACCCAACTTTTGAGTATAGCTCATTTGACAATTTCTCAAGTATCCATCCTAAAATATCAGAAGGTGCATGATCCTATCCAAACTATAAAACTTTTTAAAATCAATGTTGAAAATATTTTAAAAACATTATATTAAATCATCTTATGATATTAATTCATAATAGGTGTTTCATAATCCTCTTGTACTATAGATGACTTTTCACCCCTTGATAACTAGTTTTATTGCACCTAAGTTCACATTTTATGATCGCAAGTGTGATTTTGAGAAACATCTCCAATACTTTTAGTGGCATGCCTTGATTATGTCTCCAATAATCAAATTTTGACCCAATTATTTCCAATTAGCCTCAAGGATTATTCCTTGTGGTTGTTTTATTATTTACCAATTTAATCAGTAAATGCCTTCAAAACCCTTACAGATCAAGTTTTTGCACACTTCTATATTAACAATTTTGAAAAATGTTTCTTATTCCAAAATTAAAAAATTAAGTAAAGAACTAATGAACCTATCAATAAATATGTCTTAAGATACAATACAATGTTGGATAAAATTACCAATCCTATAAAAGATAAATAATTTCAGGATATTTTCAATAAAAGTTTGCTTGCTCCTTTACATGAGTCCATTGTATTTAAAATTTTAAATTATTTTGATGACTTATGCCATATTATTTGTGATCATGAAATTAAACTTATCTCATTTACCAAAAAATAGTATGTACCAAATACATCGATTACATCTACATCTAATACCAAGCTTTCTATCAAACTAAGTTATAAGGTCAAACCTCCTATGCCTAAAAAATAAATAACTACCATGGTTAATGTGTTGTCACAATAACCAAATCAGCATGTATTATCTAATGCACCATAGATATAGTTTACATGGTTACCCAAGTCTTCCACATCATTACTGTCACAACTTTTAGATTGTCACCTCATATATCTCCCTCATTCTATAGAGGTTAATATTACCCAAATTGTAGGATGAAAATTCATATTGTGACTATCACCAAGGCCCTAGGCATTCTATGAATAATTTTTTTCCTTTAAATCATAAGATCTAAGACCTCATTAGTGACCAAAATATTACATTTGATGATACTCCAAAGGAATCAAGTTCAAAACATGGTAAACTCCACAATCATAAAATATGTAACTATAATTTACAAGATAATTCAAAGAAGGATCTAAAAGTACAAATGACATATAATGTGCATCCTCATCTACATCATTATGAATGCCCATTAGATGGGATTATTGGTAGTTATATGCATCATACACCTCCTATGGTTTAGAGACCCTCCATTACTTTGCATAATAGAAAAATTAGGGATGATGACTCAAATTTTAATTCCTTATTCATTTGAATAAACATTGATCACCAGCCTATACACATCATTATTATTGATAATGGTATTAGTCAGAATGTCTATACCAATACGTTACTTATGCATTTAGGTTATACAAATCATGATTTACATCCTTTGAATAGATTAGTTATAACATTTGGCAAGACCTCATAATAAGTTATTGGTGTTTGAAATTTGTTATTGATGTCATGTTAATGTCATGGAGGTATCCTTATGAGTGCATGAAGTACTTTGATATCCTAAGTAACAATGACAAAGTGTGTAATGTACTTTTTCTAGTGTGCTTGAATAACTTAGTTGATATTCAATTTTGGCATGAATAGAGATGTTGAGGGATGTGTACGGAGTATTGATCATGTTTAATGGGTTATATAAGAGGTTTTTCATGCTTTGAGTACTTGTGTTGATAAGTGGAATTCATCTGGTTGTCCATAATTTTCATCTAGACATTTTAGGTCTAGTGGTAAAAAATATGAATAGGCATTTTGATGACATCACCATTACCACATGTGGATGAGTTAGGGGGATTTGGTCATATGTTTGTGATAAAATTTACACCTATTTTATATGTGATAAATCTTAGTTAATGCACCTAAGTACAATCAAAGATATGTAAGTGAAAAGTTGGGCTCCCAGGCATTTTGACAGTGTTTTCCCATATTTAGCTAAATTTATAATGTGGAAGGAAGAGCCAATTAAGCATTTTTTAAAGGAATATATGACACATTTGGAAATTTTAGAATAATATTATCATATGTATTTATTTATTTTTTATCCTAGTTCTTATGCAACAAATTACAGGTCAGACAATGTAGTGTAGTAAAAATTATGCATGTTCAAAGTTAGTCTCCCAGACAAGTTCTAAGCATAGTTGGATCTATGATAGAATATTTTGAGAAAGAGTTTTAATGTAAATATATCTCACACATGTGAGGGTTATAAGAGAATATTATTATATGGTTGAATTCTCCTATGTAAGGATATCATATGGTCCAAATTATAGATCATGCATCCAAGCGTAGCAAAAGATATGATTGTGCAAAGTTGGCCTTCCAAGTAGATAAGTAAGGTTTCCATACTTAGTGAAATTTAAAAAAGTTAAATTTTGAGCAACATCAATGGTGTGCATTGTTCCAATAATTTAGGAAGCAATGAGATAAGGACAAGTGCATGATGTTTAATGTTGATCAGAGAGAAAGATCAAGATTTTTTCAAAGATCAACGATGAACAGGTGATCATACAGATAATGATAAATAATGCATATTAAATTCAAGAGGTTAAAGTGATAGTTTTTTATAGTTATTAAAGACTAAGCTGCATATATAAGATCAATAGAGTTCATTGAGTCAAAGTTTCCATATTGTACAAGATGAGGTCAACTGTCATAGGTTTAACATTTGAGCATTGGCACCTATGTGTTAAAGATCAAACAAGATTGATGGTGAATGTTTATTCTAATCAATGAGGACATGAGATGTGAGAATATTGTTAGAATGAATTAGTCAGAGAAGATAATAGATGGAGAATATGTGTGATACTCAATCAACACTCAACCAACTATGACTTAGGTATAACTTTCAACCCAAGTAGAATTTGATAGTGTAGTAAAATTCAAATATGTAGAGGACTGCAAAGCACATATGGAAATATGAATTTGAAGGTCTAATTATATATATAATCAAATATATTAATGTTTAAATTTGACTATGTGTTTATGTACAAACTATAAGTGACTTGAGAGGTTTAATTGATCTTGTGTAGATGATGTTTCAATGTTTCATGATGAATTAGATATTGGGAAATGTTGTAGACTCCATGAGGACTATCTATGTGCATTATGAAGGTTTGACCATTTGTATATAATATGAACAAAGGTTAATATAGAGACTGTGTCTTTGTTCATGGTGACTATATGTAGAGAATGTAGATTGAGCTTGCACAAAATAATGCAATGACGACTATAAATATTTGAGGATGACTAAGGGGTCATATACTATAGAACTATACTTTTAGAAGTGGTCTTATGTTCTTATTTTGTTTATTCTCATGCTAAATGGGTGAATAGGTCTACATGACACCTATAAGACCTACAAGGGCCTTATTAAAAGGTGTATCTGCTTAAGAGTGACCCATAGATGTTACGTCCAACTTATGAAGATTGTATTGAATTGTGTCTTAATGAGATATATGCCTTAAGGGTTAAGGCATGTATAATGGTTGACCAAGATGGTGATGATCATGAATGCTATATAAATAGTTAAATCAAATATGGTGATTTATAAACTTTAAGTGAGATATTTTAGAGGCTTAAGTGTGGAAAATATTCAATGAAGTGAAGAAAAGAGGAGACTGAGTATGCCCAATGGTTGGGTTGATGAGAAGAGCAGATTGAGGAATGTGTGTATGACTTGTAGTTCATAATTATGATGATAGAATGTGCTCTTGTATTTGAACTTGAGAAAAGAGGCTTGTGTGAGTGGAATAAAGTGAAGAGTTGAGGAGAAAAGAGAGGAAGTGTGCCTAGTGGATGGGTTGATGAGCAGAGCTAGTTCATGGTTATGTGTATGAACTTTAGCTCATATTTATATGTCATAACAAGTGCTCTTATAAGTCTGATGATTTGAAGTGTGAGTGAAGGATAGGTATGTTTGTGTGAGATTGGAGGTTAGTTTATGAGGAAAATTAGAGTATGGTCTATGTGAATGACCACATGGTTAGATTTTTATTTGGTGATAAAATTATTGCAGGTGTATTGAAGTGAGTGTGAGTGAAGATTTGGAGAGTGGGGTTAGTTGGGATATGTAATATGTCTTAATTGATCTTTGTGTGTTGGTATAAGTATGTAATGTTATTTTGCCAGCAAGGAGTATTAGGTGAAAGAGTGAAGGTGAAGAGTGATAAATAGAGATCCATAATTAGGTGTTTAATACATTAGTTATAAGGTGGAAGTGTTTAAAGGAGGGTCTAAAGGAGTTGATATTTCTTAGGGGTAGTTACTCCTTATGAAATAGGTGTTTCACTAAATACCTTTGGTCAGAAGGATATGATCAAGGTTTTTAAGTCTAAAGGAGTTGACCAGTCTATTATTTATAATTTATTATAAGAAAGTAGTCCATTTGTTGTATAGGCTTGAGAGTGGGTTTTATTCCCAATGAGGGTTTCCCTCTAGACTATGTTTTATGTGTTTGATATTATGTATGCATTGAATTAATGATATATCTTTTTAATTTTGCTTGATTAGGCAGATATATGTTGATTTATTAATAGTTTAAAGGACTGTAATTGAAATTAAAATATCTAGGCTCATTGATTCACCCCCTCTCAGTGATTGTACCTCTAACACTTGGTGAGATTGACTTACTTCTATAACTGAGTCTTGCAAATGTTGTTATTACTTTCTCAATTATATATTCCATGGGCGTATTTGATATGTTACTAGGATGACCTTACATGCATAGACTTTGATCAATACCTTATATATTACATGGATGTGTTAAAGACATTCATGCTAATTACAAAATTATAGTTTCTATAATTCCATATGAACATCTTGAGTAAGATACCTAAGTAGTTAATTGTAAAAAAATCCTATGGTTAATCTTGCATAAAATTTTAAGAAATGTATAAACTCATTTACTAGGCATCCATCAATTGAGATACCACTACATCAAATAATCATAGTGGTTCCATAAAATTCCCATCTATTACACACCATATTCATATATCTAGAGCAATTACACATGTTTTGATTAATATTTCTCCAAATAAACCATATAATACTCAAAAATGAGTTCCACGAACCCCTAATACTATCCTTTTTTCTTCATGAACACTTATTCCTATTTTCATATGTATTTCATCATATATACTATAGTGATAAATATTGCACTTATAAATGCTCCTAAAAAATGTCACCAAGTTATTACACCAGTTTCACAATGGGGATACATCTATGACCATATTTTGGATGCGATCATAGAATAGTCTTTTCTAGTCACATTCTAAAAATACAAAAAATAAAAAAACTTAAAAAATCCTTAAATATGTCTAACATCTACATGTCCTATTATATCCTTGGCATATATGTTGTTGGTTCCATGTTTGTAGATGGCATATTAGTATTTTATATATACACATAAGTTTCTCTCAACTAACATCACCAAGACTTTTGGGGAATCCACCTATATGATCACTTTACATTTAGGTTATATCATTATATAGTCATTTAAAATTATCATGTTTAAGCTCATATATGGTAAAATGCATGCCTTTATATGTGATTATATATTTCACAATGTGTTTGATATGATATTTACTTGAAACTATTGGCTAACACACATGTCCAGGGACTAATAAGATATGTTTATGATGGTTTCTTATGCTTTCATTTATTCACTTATTTGAGTGTCTCACCTTACTATTATCTTGCTTATTTGAGAATTTGAATATGATCCATTTTTTGTGGCTCCCACATCTTTGTTTACCTCTTTTAAATTTGAATATTTCATTGATTGTTATAATTTTACATTTAAATATATCATTTATTACTTTGTGTAAATTGAAATATGGCATGTCCCTTCGACTGTGTGGCATTTTAACATGCACCTTATTTGAGGTCTCCTTAGACCATTATCTTTTGATTTGATTTTATTTGGGTACTTGATTACTTTTTGAGTTGTACTATTACTATATAGATGTTTCCATGATCTAAATAATGCATCTTAGGACATGGTGTGATCACATTATTTGTGATTCAATGATATATCTTCCTAGACATGTTCCCTCTATATGCTACATGATACATTCATAGTTTACATGGCTATATTATCCTTTTAAGGTAAGGTAACTACCAGTTTTTACTTATCTTCACCTCAAATAGGAGGTAGGCATATCTGTCGAGGCATGCCATGGAGGCATGGATTCCACATTTTATCATAGTCTTAGATTCAGTGGGGTGTATGTTTTGGAAACATGTTCTCCACACTTATTAAAAATGTAGCATACCAATATTATAGTGGGAGCATGTTATGAAAACATGTTATCCACATTGACATTCATATTATTTTTAATATTTCTCCTTATATAATGCGGACATGTTTTAGAAACATGTTCTCCATACTTACATTCTTGTAAATTAGCCAAATTCATAGTTATATGATTCATATAAACATTTTTGATAGAATTCTATAAATTTGTACCATTGTTATACATAGTTTTAGCATTAGACTTATGTAAGGTACATATGTTATTCAATGTGTACCTAATATATCAAAATCAAATTCATTTCAGATTCCACACACCTTTAGGGAGTATCATCATCCACTAGGTTGGAATTTTATGGGTTGTATTGAGTCAATCTAATATAGTAGTTGGTTCACTTTTTGGTATGGTTGAGGTGATTAAATCACTCAAACTTTCCAATTTTATAGGTTGGAATTGAGTACATCATCCAGCCTCACCATTTTTATAGTATGTTTTGACATAGTTCACTCAAAATCACCAAGTTATAAGTATGATTTCATTACATGTATGACCTAATCTCAACTCCTAGGTGGAAACTCACCTTTTCTCCATGGTTGGTGGCATGTAAATTATAATATATCTCTCTATACCTTCATATATCTAAAATTTATAGATTTATATTTATATTGATCTTAATTTCAGTGATCCATAATGATATATATTTAAAATCAAATTTATAAAAGGTAAGATGGTCACATTGATACATGGGTGTAGTCATAAACCTTGCTCTCTTTCAGTTTCAATCATTTCAATGATTTTAATTTCAGATTATATGAATAGAATATATACTATAGCATGATCTTGGTTGTAGGTTAATCACTAGCAAAGCACTCAAGTTGTACTCAAGAAAAGGTAAGGTGTGTTATACACACCCAGGTAGACATTCCTTTTCCTTTAAATTAACAATTTCATTATTATATTAAATTTAAAATTGTATACATTATTTATGAATTATATAGCACCTCAGTATTATACACTTGGAAATACATATCATGGGTGTAATTTCATCTTTTAGACCTTTCCTGCTACCAAAAGGCTTGCATAAATTAGCTCTTTGTGCCTAATCACTTATCTATTAATCTGACCTATGTTTTTTTATGACTCCAAATTACTATCTTTCCCATAAAATTATAAACCTATTTATCCTCCATATTTTTAGGTTCTATACATATGTTTATCTTTTAACTACATATACACTTGCATCCCAGTCATATATGTATGCCAATAGAAGTGTCTTATCCCAACATAAGTATACAATAACCTAGGGGAATTTAGTTTTTAAATGAAACATATTACTATGGTTGGCATAAGTTATTTAATGTGAGATATTATCCAAGTGGATTTGTATAAATACAAGATCAACCATCATTAATTCCTCACTTAGAAAAACATAGCATAGACATAGATAAACCAAGGCAACTTACCAAAAGTATTCCATCAATCACTCAAGTGAGAAAAAATTCCTTATTTTATCTTATTTACATATTAGTCTTAGGGATCTCACATCTACAGGTATGAAGTACTGAAGGAGAAGAATAAGAGCCATATTTTCTAGGTTATAAGTTATATCATTTTTGTAATTAGTTGTCACAGATTGCATCATTCACACACAAGCCAACATGTAGGGGATAACTACAAAATTTTGAGGCCCTCTTTAGAGTATTGGATATGTAGGAATAACTCATTAATAAATGGATCTTTGGGTAGAACATACATCATGTCCACACTACCCCATTTTTTGATAGACAATATGAAGATGAAAAATAAAGGTTCTGCTATTTGACGAGTGATAATCTATGACCCATATTTGAATGCACCAGAATGAGAGTGACATAGAACTTAGAATCATCCATGTGGTTATATCTAATTTAAACATATATTATGTACTCGATACCTACATCCAAGTAAGTTAATAACATCAACACAACTTTCCTAGGTCGACATAAATGTAAGAGGATATAGAGGCATAATTTATAAAATTAGGAAACTATTCTAGAATTTACAACCCATAAACTTTCTACTTATTATAGATCTAGATCTACATTAGTGTCTTATTTTCATTATTATTGCAATACATACCATAGTTGTACTTTCTATATTTAGCATATGTTTTATCTAAGTTTCATAAATAATTGGCCTTCTCTATAAATAGTCTACCATCCTTGTGCCCTAGGCTATCTCTACCCATTTAATGCTAGAACCCCCTTAATCTATATTTTAGGGTAAAAAAAATACAATAAAAAAATATAATTGGATAACTTCAATTTAATATTTATTAAAGTACAATAAGGTACAATATGCTTAAATTATGTTTAGTTTGTGCATATTTGAGATTATGTACAAGTAAAAAAAGATTGAAATTAGATCAAGAGTCATTTAGATATAAAAACTTATTGTCTATATATGATTAGATTAATCTAGCAGTAATAGTATGCCTACATAATCTATAGATATATTCTTTTATATAAATATCTGAATAATATGCGTCAAAATATTTTGACATAGGTTTTAACACCTACTTGGAAACTATTATTATATGCAATATATAAAGCTCTCAGTATACATAATTATATAAATATACCCCCTTCACCTTAAAAATATAGTCACACTTTTGATTCTAGGTTTACCTATAAAAATGGATTAGACTGTTAGGTCAATTTAGTCCTAACCATTCCCTAGTGTAATTGATCGTTGCATACATTTAAAATACCTCAAAGAAGGTGAAAATGACACATAGCTCTTATAATTCAATGTAGCATGTAATAATGATCCGCTAATATGGATGCAACATGTAATACATATTTTGACCCTTAACAAAGATATAAATTGAGTTGGATTGATGGTGATTTAAACTTGCCTAGGTTGTGATCCATGTGAATGAGTTTTGATTTCATAGTTTTAGGTTTTGTCTTCTCCATGCAAAAATGATTTCCCATCCATTAGTTTTATAAAAAAATAGGATTAGGTATAACATGTTTAAATAGGTGAGTCTTTGGGTAACTTATTATGTCACTAAAATGTGAAATATAAAAACTAACCCATATGAAGGGTTTTAATTTAGGAAAGTAATATTACAATATGTGTGGATAAATTCAATATAGGTGGATGTATATGGTAGAACAAATCCATCTATGTATGAGTAGAGGTGTTTATAAAGTAAGAAACAATGATCTGACAAAAAGGTGATAATAAAATTAGGATATTCTATATATTATGCATATACTAAGGAATTATTGTAAGTGACTAATAGGAAATTTTATAATTCTAATATGGTAGAATGTAAGTGAATAGGAGAGAATGGTGTGTAAGACTAATATATGTACACACAAGTTATGTATTCTAAAGATAGGTCAACAATGACATTGTCAAGTGTCTAATACCTATTTTAGTTTCCACAAATGCTTCCTTTTTATATGGTATCAAAATTCTAGAGTAAAAAGATAAATATATTTTGTATCTTACTGTGTAACTAAAATTATATTTTGTATAATTATTTGATTATATATCTCGCTCCATACAAAGCTATAATGAAACATGTATCAATATATACCCATATATGTTATGAAATTCAAAATAAAAAATATTAATGAATCATTATAAATTCAAATAGTAAAGAAATAATACACTTGTAAGTATGCAAATTGTGTTTACCTCTAAAGTATTGGATATTGGGGTGATTATATCATAATTCAAATGTCACAGGGTAATTATTCATCAAGGTGAGTGACCATGGATTTGGAAGATAAATTACCCAACCCTCATGATTTTTCATGATGACCTTATCTACTAAAATCAACAAGTTAAATTAGAAACTAGGTTAGAAACAATAATAAAACCTAATCAACTATAATCTAGAGAAATAAATCCCATAAAATGGAGAGTGGGTTTATGATCTTTTTGTAAAATATATCCCATTATTTATTAAAATAATATTATTCTAGTTAATATTATCAAATGTGCAAGAACATATTTACACTAATTCAATAATTATTTACTTTAATTATCTTCAACCTAAAACAACATATATACATGTGTTCAAGATATTCATTTTACTTATTTCTAAAATCAAAATAAATATTTATATAGTAAACACTTACCTCAAAGTATTTCCAAACATCAATATGATTTGTATTTATATTAAGTTTGATGACTACGATTATTACATTAAGATGTTCAATAAATACCTTTTGTTTGAGATTTGTATCATCTAATAAATAAGAAACTTATTTTAATTTTTCTTGCATTTGTTGACTATGCTCTTTTGATTTTTTTTTTCTCTCTCTTCATTAGGAATTTATTCTTAGACTTCAATCAATTCATGATTCATAAAAGTAAGAAAATCATGATCAAATTTTTGAGAATAAAAATCTCATGTGAAAGAAATAATAGGATATTAAACTTATTGATTTATTTGATCATCTCCCACAATGATTTGGAAAGAAATTAATCCTCTCCTTTGCCTTACTTAGACATGACAATTGATTTTGCACTTGAATAGATTCTATAAAAATTAAAAATAAATTATTTGGTGCCTATATTATCATTAAATTGGAGTTTAATTAGTATATATAACAAACCATTACTTCTAAACGTCTATTATTGATTTGGATTTTTTTATATATTTTTTAAATATAAAATTAAAATACCAAATTAGCTCATGAAGTTCTCTTTTAATATTTTTTTTTAATAAAATCATGAGGATCAATCATTAAGTAAAGTAATGTAAACATTAATCTTCAAAAGTATGTTATTTATTAATAAAATTAGGTTTCAATTATACAAACCAATCATGATATTATTATTCTAAATTAAAATGAAGTAATATGCAATCTATACCCTAAACGTTACATATAAAATATTCATGGAATATTCTTAATCAATAAATTATTATTAAAATATTTTTTTGTTATTGTTGTGAAAACTAGGAAGAAAATCAAATAAAACATTTGAGAGATCATGTTGAATACCAATGATGCTTATGGATCATTCACCAAGCCAAGATATTTAAATTTTCAATTCTCTTGATTTTTTTTAATATTTTAATAAGAATATGAAATAAAAGTATGTAGTGGATGAAATTTAAGATGGAAAAACTTCAACCCTTCTAGAACTAATTACCTTGATGAATGTTTGTGTATTTAATCCAATAGGTGATGCTTTTCACCCATAAATTTAGGGATAAGAAAATTTAACCCAAGGCATGATATCTATTTATGTAGTTTTATATTTTATAACCAAGTGGTAGAACATTATGATTGACTGATATGACTATTACTTTTTCAATACATTATTCCTTGCAATCAATTTATCCCCACCAAATATATGAAAAAACAAACCTGTAGAATAATGTTCAAAATTATTTTATAGTAGATGGTTTGAATATGATTAAAAATCAAAATGAGAAAAAGGGTTGGGCATGAAGAAGGTTTCAATTATTCTATTGAGATATTCTTTTCTAAAGAAAACACTTCCTTAATATTTATTGTGAATTATACAATGTTTATTAAATTTAGTGTTTACTCAAACTTAAATAAACATAGCATAGAGTCTAAGGATTAATCATGTTTGTATAAAATTTAATAGAATAAATTTGCAACTAAAATTAGCCATTATAAATTTCAAAAAATCAAAATCCTCTATATGGATTGAACCAAAATAGAATTAAGCTAAAAAAAAAATTAAACTAGTTAATTAATCAATTTAACCAATTCATAATAAATCAAATAAATCTCATTTAATGATCACTCTAAGATAAAATATATAAAACATTGATCAAAGTTTGAGAAAGCAATAAACATAAGAAAACTCACAAAACATCCACAATGATTTATCAAGCTTACAATATGTCTTCCAAGTCACTGTAAATAATAATGGGTTGAATACAAATTATTTTCAATGAAATAAGATAGACAAAATCCACTAATTAATATCTCACATAAAAAATTACGTATAAATCTAATCTCATCCCTATTTAAATAAATAAATAAATAAAAATGTAAATAAAAACATGCATTGAATTAGTCATCAATATTGATTGCTTTTTAAAAAACAACTAATGTCTACCTTAAAATAACTTTTGTTGATTTGTTCTTACAACTTTTAATATGGTTTAGATAAGTTTTTTCTAATTCTAGATAGTATTTTATAATTTATAATTTTTTTGATTTGTTCTTACAACTTTTAATATGATTTAGATAAGTTTTTTTAATTCTAGATAGTATTTTATAATTTAAAATTTACTTATTTAACTTCAAGTAAACATTTATATATTTAATAATATTATCTATCTCAAAATTAATTTATTGGCTAAGTAAAATTACTATCAAATATGTTTGATAGGTTGATTTTGAGAAACCATATATTTTGATTATTAGATCTTTTGATTTATTATATTGAATTAATATATTTCCCTTACATTTGTATTCCTGAATCAAATTTTATATCCTTATATTTATTTATTTGATGGTGATAATTTTCTCACTCAAAGCTCTTAATAAGAAGTTTTGAAAAATAAAAAAATGGCAATGTAAATTATTAATTCTGTCTAGTAGGGTGATTTCATGAAGTCATATATTTTGACATATAAACATTTTTTATACTAAGGTTGAACCATTTTTTTTCCTTCTAATTATTATTATTTCGTGCATCTTTTTATATTTTATCAATTTTATTTGATGGTTCATATTATTTCAATAAATGGTATTGATAACTAGGAAAGTATGGAAACTATCAAATCTATCTAGTAGGGTGACTTTTTATAGTGATATATTTTGATTGGAAACAAACTTTACTGAAAATATTAAACCATTATATTCCCCTCACTATTTTCTTCCTTCATGATTTTTTTTTTCCAAATCCATTTTGATGTTATCTCTAAAATATTGCTTGAAAATTTGATGATCGACCTTTTCGAAAACTATATTACACATTTTTTCTCACTAAACAAAAGTAATCACTTTGCTTCACAATGAAAAATCAATTTTTTGTATCGAACATTAAATCTCACCTAAAAATATTTTAAACATTTTATATTTCATAATAATTATAAATCAAATATATATATATATATATATATATATATATATATATATATATATATATATATATATATATATATATCTTTTAGCTAGCAATGTATAATAAATTAGAATGTGAAAGCATTGTTTAGATAAATTCACATAATCATATGATTTTATAAAACATGGGTGTTTTGGGACACATAAAATGTGCCAATACTAACATTTTCAGAGTAAAAATATGAAATTTTAGTTGTAAAAATACTCAATTTTATTTTAGTATTGAAAATGTTATAGTAAGAGGATAAATAGATTGTGTAGATTAGTGTGTAAGCACACTTTGTCTTAGTATCATTGATTTTAGATTTGTAATTATTTTTATGTTTTATATTTTTTATTTAACGTAATTAGAGAATTAACCACATATTTTATCTTATTTATGAAAATGCATTTAACATATCAATATTTAAATATATTGAATAAGTCATCAAATGATTTTAATCTAATAAACATAATGGACTCTTGAAGAGTGGAAAGTAAAATTTTATTAAATATATTTTGTAACTAATTCTACACCATAGTATTTTTATCTTAGATAACATTGTATTCTATCAAATCACATGGTCACAGATTACTTCATAAGGTATTTTCTTAAGGCTTTTAATTTGAGTATAAGATAATATGTCATTGATATTTATTGAAAAGTGTGATAAAAATTGAATAGTAAAAGTATTCATTGAATCCAACTAATTAGAATGAGATATAACAAAATCTTTACAATTTATAATACTTAAAACTTCATATTAATAACTTTGTAAATAGCTTTTCATTATATGTATTGTCCATACATTCTACATGAAAAACTCTAAGGTATTTCCCAAGATCATCTATATCATCATATAATGTAATCTTAAGAGAAAAAATCATGTAGGTAAATGATAAGTAAGAAATATCTAGGGATAATGGATTATGAAGAAATTCATGAGAATCAGTTGAATTAATTTTTATATAAGAACCATAGTCTAACTGTAACACCTTATCTTATAAATCTATAATAGTCTTGGATTGTGTGTACACACACACACACACGTGTGTGTGTGTGTGTTGGGGGGGGGGGGGGGGCGCGTACACATATGTATATGTATAATTATATATATGTATATGTATATTTATGTGTGTGTGTGTGTGTGTGTGTGTGTGTACACACACACACACACACACACACACACACACACACATAGTTAGAAAGATACATACATAAATATATGTTATAAAAAAATTAATTGAAATATAACACTTTACTATTTATATAAATACACAAAATGATAATATATTTAACTTATTTCAAGTTTGTCTAAATATGAGACAACATATGTGTGGCATAAAGGAATGAAATTAGATTAGGAATGACTCAAATCTAGAAATTAATTATATAGATATACTTGGATTAGTCTAGTAGATATAAGATGCCAACACCAACCCTAGCCATTTCATCTCTACTAGAACTATCCTTGTAATTTTTAAATCGACATTAGCTGAAATAATAGATAATCATGGTATGTACAAGTGCATAAATATATCTCCTTCATTACTAGGTTTACTAAGAAAATGGGTTTAAGTGTTTTTTTTATTTGAGCCCAAACACACGTTAATTATTATTCAAGTGTCACATATATTTCCAATACTTTAAATTTGGCTCAAATTTCACTTAGTTTTACCACTTAGGTATAGTTTCTTATTAAAAATCCACTACAATAAATTCATCCTATAATATCATTCTTAAAACATTACAATGGGAAAATTTTACTTGGATAGAGTAGTATTTAGACTTTATTAGGGCATGTTCCTTGTGAATAATTTTTAATTTTAGGGTTTTAGGGTTATGTTGAAATTTTATCCTCCTAGGATAAAATTCAACCTGTGCCATGTAAAACTTGACCATTGAATCAATTTCCCTTTCAAAAGATGTCTAAATGAGGTTTTATAAAGGCTTCAACATTGTTTAAGGTAGTTTAGGAAAGTTTAAGGTAATTTTGTTGAGATTAAGGTTTCACCTTGTTTTCCTCTCTTGTTTTTTCCAGTATTTGAAAGTGACATCATTAAAACATATAAAATGGGAGTCAGCACCATGTGTAGAGTTCAAATGAGGATATTTTAGGCTACTTGACATATGATGAAGATCATATTGTTTTTGAATTTTTGGTACATACATCCAAGATGTCATCTTCACCCATTTATAATGTACATTTATCAATAGAGGTTCAAGTAGCATCAAAACATGCTAAGGACAAGGATAGATAGGTTAGACTTTAGTGTGCAAGATAGATCATAATATTCATACAAAAGTTTAAATAACATAAGCATAGAAAGGATGATTTATTATGCATTAAGTAGGAACAACCAATAATTAATTAACATTTATAGAGTATTTATATTAATTTAGACAAAATGTAACAAATATTATACATGAGAACATATGCAAGATACAAAGTAAGAAACCACATAGGTAACCATAATTAGATAGTCTCTATTGATCTCTTCAAAAGTGGAACTCTATTATTATTACAAACACAAGTATATATAATCATTTGCAGTGTATGATTGTCCATATTATTCTCATGCTTGGTGCCAAAAGTGGAGTTTTTTCATATTTTAAACTATTAAAATTCATGGAGATAGGAAAAATAGACATATATATGATAAAATGAGTATATAATGCCCAAATATTATACAAATATCCTACACAACTTTATAATCTAATTTCTTCTCCCAACACTTTCACAAACCTAAAATGTATTCTCGTCCTAAGGAAACATCATAGGATCTTCCAAAATCGCACAAGTGAGCAGAGGGTTGAAGAAGTGGTCAGACCAGTAAGGGTCATAGTAATCACTCAAAGTGTCATTTCTAGTTTTCACCTCTTACACACTACTTAAGCACCCTTTTGATTTTTTTACTAAGTAATATCCCAACCTATCATTATTTCATGTTTTCAATAGGCTAACATAATGAGGTGGCCAACCTTTACAAGTTTTCAACCATCCTAGACCTATTTGTCTTACTAAGTCATCCCCTATACAAAATTTTACAAAATTGGTACTCTATGTAGTACTTAACTTGATGGAGATAGCATGGATGTAGATTATGATTAGATATAAGAGTACTTGGCCTTGGACTATACACCATTGCATTGAGTGATGATCATTTAGAGATATAATGATGTCTTGTACATAGAAGTGTTGAGAATATGGGAAACATTGCTAAAAAAGGAGATAGATCGATCATGTAAGCATGTCAGTTGAGTATGACTTCTTGGATCATGCATATTAAGGTGAATAATGGTAAATAATATATAATGATCTAATTGAGATACATGTCATTAGTTATACTCATGGATGCCTTGGTATTGGTGACCCTAGTTTATATCTTGCTACTTAGCTACTCCAATTTATCTACATGACATTGGGCTTGGAGACTGATGAAGCAACTATGTAGAAGCTAAATTTATCAATTAAGGATATTTCACACACATTATCCTTTAAATTGATCAAGTCTTAAATTAATTTATCATTCTTAACTATATAGGTAGTGTGGTTACTCATAGTTTCCTTGGTAGTTGTAACTATGAAGAAGTCTGCACTAGAACTAGTTAAAGAATCATCCAGTTGCTACTTTCAGTCCAGGAAGTTACCTATGATATATTATGATTGTAGTGAATAAATTTATAATATGCCTTGGTACTCCTCTACAAAAGTGATAATCATCACAACCTTGCGATTTATATCATGTCCTGATATGCCAACTGTGTATATTTTCTAGGCTACACATCAATCTATGGTTAATTCAAAGACCATAATCTTGAGTCTATATTAGTTAGACATGACTTGGTCCCTAATTTCTTGAGTGAATAACTTGAGATAAGATTAGAATCTTCATGGAGGTTAACCTTCAACTCAACATTTTCTACCTTGGATTAATCTATCTCCATCTCCAAAACAGTGGTATTCTGCTTAATAAATTCCTAAGATATTGTTATACCCTCAAGTTTTATCTTTAGTGGGAGCCTAGATACATCCAATGATGCTTCATACTTGAGGGGGAGTGCTTATAATATGATTGAAGTCACTGAAGAATTAGGTCAAGGCATTGTCACAAGTGGAATAGAAAAGGTGGTACATCAAGCACCAATTGTGAGGACATCCCAAGCCAAACTCCTAGGAATAATTCTAGGAGCTAAAGACCTATTTGAGCTACAACTGGTTGTTCCTATTATGATATTTGTCATGATTCTACTTGTGGTTTCTTAGGTTCCTATTGCTACTATGCCATGGCATTTATTTCCAACTTGAGTTGATGTGCAACATCTTTAGCCTACTTTATTTTGAATTCTTCCTTTATTTTATTATCAAGTTCTTATGTAGCTTATTATTTGGCTTGTTATTCCTCATCTTAAAAATTATGTGCACATTCTTCTTCTTCTTTATTTTGTTATGATAGGGTCATAACCTTGGCTTATTCATCCATAGCCTATGCCTATACTTGTGCTTATGCCTGTGCCTATGCTTGTGTTTATCCTTGTGCTTGTTCTTATTGTTGGCACAAGGCTTCATCTTATTCTTCCCTATTTTTATTTTCCACTTCCTCTTCTTGTTATTATTCACATGTGTCATCATCGGTGGCCTTCTTTGCCTATACTACTACATTTTATTTATGTTTTTCTTCTTCTCATATCTTAGCCTTTGTATTAAGCTCAATTTATTTCTCCACTATGCTTTCACCTCTTGTGCTTGTTTGGTTGCATCGGTAGCTTCCTATGCTTTCTTAGCCACCTAAATAGCCTTTTATTAGTTATCCTTTATATATTTGTCCTTTTGCATGGCCTTAGCTTATTCAACTTGGTGACTTGATTGTTGTTGTTTTGTAGGCTACTCCTTTTGATGATTCTTTTCCTCCTTACTAACTCACAATTATATTATATGATTTGCTTCTTCCCTTGAGCCATATTGTTCTTCTATTATGGGATTCTCAAGTGTGATCTCTTTAACCTCTTAGGCATAAGATGATTGTGATGAATCATTTGGCTACACCATAGATTTGGAAACCTATGATTTTTTTTCTAAGGGTGACCAGCCTATGTTTAGGTGGTGGTGAAGTAGAAGATGGAGCATATTGTGCTTCATACATAATGGTTGGTCATCTAAATTTATGCTATTTATGTTTAGGGGAGACCCTAGCCTCATGCTTAGTTTTTGGTTTACACACAAGTGACTCTGATGGGATTTCAGGAAGAAGTACAAAAACATCCTCAGCTATGAAGGTAATAGAAGGTTGGGATTGGAAAAATTCAATCCTTTACTATAGCTACTCCACTTCTTCTCACATAGTGTCAATGATGATGGATCTAAGACATGGTGGTAGGTAAACCCATAGATTTAGAAGAACCTATTTATGCAATTGCATCATGCCCATAAACTTATAGAAGATGAATTAAATCTCCTCCTCCATATCATATAAATATCCATCCATATATACAATTATTACCTATTATACTTCTTGTTTATCCATCTATATCATTGGTAGGTTGCACGAGATTGTGATCCATGAAACCTTGGGATCATCTGACCAGGTCAATATGTTCCATATCTTACACTTCATTATGTTCCTTTTAGAATTTATTTCATAGACTTGGTCATCTTCTAGAACCTCCTTATGATACATTCCATGAGGATGTGCATTGGTTCATCATTTATTTATTTAAATGGGATCCCTCTTTATCCCCAAACATATAAATTGTAGTCTTCTTAGAGAATCGATGATGTTCTTATCTTATATGGAGAAAGGGAGTCTCCTCACATAGGAATTCCCAAAGCTTGGTAGGCCATGGCTTTTGTGTTGATGAGAATGGTGATGTGAGCCAAGGTAGTTATTTCTATCATTATATTTGTCAAGTAGGACTTGTACAATATCCCCCAAGTCACTAAAAGTTGGCATACGAAGAAGGTGCTGAAAATATCTCGACTCTTTGAATTTGTAGGTCATGAAAATATGTGCAAGAAATAAATGCTAACTTAGTTCACAAGCTTAGATTTTATAAATTATGCTCATGTTGGTTTTCACATAAATGTTATTCTTAAATATCCATTCATTATGAATGCAATGGTTGATATGGAAAATCTTATTTGATGTAGAAATTAAGACATGTGTGGAGATACGTCATTATGTTGTTTTTTTTCATATAGGAGTATGAAGGGATGATGTTGACGAGCCATCAATTTGTTGAAGATTAAGTCAATTAAACTTTAGATTTAGCATTAAATTTTGGTGGATGACCTTTATATGGTGAATATCTTATTGATGTGACTTGTCTTACCTTTCCCAAACTTAATTGCTTTCATTCTCTCCTATTGTCATCCATAATGGTGCACATGAATTATCCTACACATGGTTAGTGCACATTATATATGGTATCTTGGTTCTTGAATGGTAGTTAAGAGATCATCTAAAAATGCAAATAGATAGAAAAATAAACACACAAAAACATGTAGAAATGATAAATACTAATCTACTTGGTGCTACTTAACACCCACTCACTTAGTAGAATGAGATCAATTAAAACTATTGGCAATAGGGCTTAAGCCTACAACCATTCACCCACCCTAGTAAAATGGTTCCCTAAATATCTCTCAAAACAATGGTTCCTTACTATGATAGTTCATGTATAACATAAGATCCTTTCCATCGAATCTATAATTTCCCTAGAAATGCTCTGAAATGATTGTCACATAACAAAATTGGTTGATCTTTATGAAATTCCTTATGGCATAGATTCCTATCATGCCATGTTTTTTAGCTCTATTTGTGAACTTCTTACATCCAAGATGATCTATATCTATAGGCATCCATCCTATTTAGTTTGATAAGTTTGTTAGTGAGATACTCATGATCTCTTGGTCTTATGACCATTAAAATGCATAGACTAGGTACCATATACTCCATTGGCATAACTACTTCAAGCCCATAAATCAAATAGAATGGAGTAAAACCTTTATCCCTTTTATAGTGCATGTGATATGCCCACAAAATCATACTAATGAAATCTTCTCAATCATCCCTATTGACATTGTATATCTTTGTCAATATTTTTCCTAATTATTTGTTAGAAGCCTTAGCTTGGCCATTAGCTTATGGATGATATGCAGTGCATTTATGATAAGAGATCATGAATTCCTTATTAAGAGCCTTAATGGTGGTGCTCAGGAAGTACATCCCTCAATCACTAATGAGCTTGATAGGTCATATGAACCTTTTAATAATGTTCTCTTAGAGAAACTTTATTGAATCCTTCACACCATAACTAGGTGCCATAGTAGCTTCAACCCATTTGGTAAAGTAGTCGGTCATAGTGATGATATACCTTCCTTTATTGAATTTAATCAATGGATTGATAGGTCTAAAAAAGTTGATGCCCCATTGTTTAAAATTTTGTTTGAATAAGAATGTTTGAAAAGTCATTTCATCTCTTTATATTGGGTTACCCATGCATTGACAAACATCACATTGTTGCGCTTCTCTATGTGCATCCTAAAAAAGATATGGCCACCATAACCCACTTTGTAACAACCTCCTAGTAGTAGCTTCTCTAGAAAAATGTCCTCTTACTATTCCTTGGTGTGCTTCCTATAAGAGCTATGGTTTTTCATGTTCTAGAACTACCCTATGTATTACTTCATCCTTCCCTAAATGATATAAAATCCCATTAAGGATGGTATATGGCAACACTTTGGTGATAAACTATTTATTATCTATTTCTTGGTAGTACACAAGGAATAATCCTTTTTTGAGGAAGTTGGTGATTTCTTCAAAAAAATTAGCAATCATATAAATACAAAATAGATGAGCATTAGGAGAGTCTTCATGTAATTCTTCTAGTTCTTCACCATTGGGAATGAGGCTATGATGATTTGGCCCCATGTTTTCTCTACCTAGATTGACATCAATGAAAAATTGGAATTCTTAAAATAGCATCAACCATCTAGAAATGCATCCTCCAAGTGTTGGTTTATTGACCAGGTAGTGTAGAGCTTGATGATCCATGAGAAATTCAAATGTTTTCACAAGAAGATAGTGTTGAAATTTCTATAGTGTAAACACTATAGCAATTATTTCTCTTTCAGTTATATAGTTATTTTCTACATTAGACAAATTTCAATGTGTAAAATGAATGGTATGGTCAAGTCTACCATCTCCTAGCTACATAAGTACAACACCAACTACTATACCTGAAGCATCAACATGTATATGAAAGGGCTTGCTCTAATCTTGAAAGACAAGGATTAACATAGTGACCAATCTCTACTGTAGTTTGATAAAAATTTCTTAGCACTCTAAAGTCTAGATAAACTTAAAAATTTTGTGTAGTAAATATTCCAATGGAGATGAAATGGTTGCATATCCCTTGGTAAACTTTTGATATTACCCTATATGGCCAAGAAAATTTCACCCTTTTGTGGAGTTGACTAGTGGAGGCATACTCAAAATAACTACAATTTTGGCCTAGTCTACCAAAATGCCTTCACTACACACTACATGACCTAGAAGAACACCAAAAGGTGTAAGAATGAACATTTATTTAAATTTAGAATAGTTTGTAGAGCTCAGTAACATTCCAACATGAGGTGAAGTTTAGACAAATGTTCTTTAAATAAAGCAAATACTATCCAATCATCAAGATATAATTCAAAGAAGTCATGAATGAAATCGTTGAACTCAATCACCATTGCATGGGAAAAACTTATAGGTGCATTCTTCAGGCCAAAAGTCATTACTTTGTATGCAAAGGATCCCCATTCCATAGCAAAATTCATTCTAGATTTGTATTCTTCTATGATGGGATTTGATGATAGCCACTGAAGCCATCTGTGAAAGAGTAAATTTCATGGCCTACAACCGATTCCAAAAGTACATATGTGAAGGGAATTTAGAATGGATCATGTACACTACATCATTTAGAGTGTGATAATCCACACATAATCTGATATCCCCTACTTTTTTAGATTCACTACCATGAGATGAACCTAATATACTTTTTCTATGGGATAGATTATACTTGTGTCTTGAATTCTATCGAGTTCAGCGTTCACTTTTAACTTCATATTTGGATTTATATTGTATGGTAATTTCTTTGTGGGTCATGTACACTCCTTGAGTTTGATATGCATTTTTAATAGAGATGGATCAACTCCTCAGACCTCTAAAATTTAGTGAGAAAGACATCTTGATAATCTCATAGGAGTTACATAGATTAAGAAACTTTAGATTATGTCTAATAATCACCTATATGCACCAATTTGGGAACCTCTTTAGTTTTTATCTTTGCTACATGATTTTTAGTGGGATACTTGCAAATATTACACTTTTCCTCATCAATAGATTATTGTATCATTCATTTCCCTTCTTGTTCTATAATTTATATGTTGTGTATCTTGTCTTCTTCAATAGTTTTTGTGATGATGTCCTTTAGTGGTTTTATTAGCCATTTAGATTTAACATTAATCAAATTGATATCACTACCAGTATCTAAAGCTTTAATGTCTTCTTCTTCATCTTGTATTTGGTGGCATGGTTACATAAGAGATTATTCTTCTTTATTATAATATTTATATCTTTGTAATGTCATATTTAGATCAAAATTTACATTCTTCTACATAATTGATTCCATCTTGGTGCTTAAATCTTTTATGCACCCATGACATAGGAAGTGTTTGATTTTTAGCAATACATTATGAATGAGAGGGTTCTCATATTCAAAAATAAATGTTTGTATAAAGTCACTTTTCACCTATGCCTAATGATTTATCTCCCTCCTACTCTCTTGATGCATATACCATGTTGATGGTAAAGGAGTAGTTCTCTAATGAAATATGTGAACCTAGTAATTTGGTGCTGTAAATTCCTCAGTCTAGATTATAACACATTTGTGAATATGGATTTTATAGCACTCACCTTCTTGGAATAAAGGCAAATTACTTCTAATGACCTATGCTAGTTGGAACCTACTAATCATGAGCTTGCATGCATCATCTCACTTGAGCTGATCATTTCAATGAATTTCCCACCATGTCATAACAATTCCATTAAAAGCATAATTCAAAGCACTAACCCATTGGCTAATAGTAGTACATGAACTTATAGGTGTAGAATAAACTAATTGATATCCTCAATCACATAGTACATATGAAGTTGTATCTCATGTGCAAATACCATTTTCATAGGTCAAATTTCATGATCACCATGATCCTGATTGAGTTGGTGCGTGTTTGAGTCTCCAATGATAGATGAATCTATTTCCCATGGAAAAGTGACTTCTTTAGCTGTCTTTATATAATATTTAATATGATCATATTCTTGATAGAGGAAGTCAACATCTGAATGAGTAGGGGATTTAGTAGAGATGGATACACAATCTTCTATGACAAACTATGTTGCTAATGGTTGAGTAACTAATAGTTTAGGCCTCCATTATTTAGATGTCTTCAAATATTGAGTAAGTATTATTATACCTAAGGTTTAGTATGCTCATTCAAGAATTTTCACTCAACTACACAGATATTTTGGGTTTTCTTCAAAGTTTACCTTCATCCAACTAGTTTTTTGAGTGATATATAGAGAATCTAGTTCAGTCAAGATGATGTAAGGTTTGTGTTTCTTATTTAAATGAAAGATGACAAAATTATCTCCTTAATACTCATATATTTAATTTTTAATAGTATTTATAGTCATTTGACCATCATATCCCCATTTCTTGCCAATCAGTGCAAGGTAAAGTGTTGCTACTATCTTCATATTGATGACTTCAAAATCACCTCATAGGGCTAGTTCTATGACTTCAAAATGAACATCTTATAATTTTCCAATGGGATTAACTCATCCATAGTTGACTAAGATAATATTTATTGGGTTTTAACTTAGAATCAATTTTCCAATATCTTCCCATGTAGATATGAGAATCATGTTGTGTGTGTTACCAAAATAAAAGACAACATTTGGAATTTCATATCCTATAAATTCAATGTTGATTCATGTATCTACGTCCTAGGTCTTATTTATTTTGATGTACCAAAAAATATTAAATGTCTTATGTTTCCCTCATTGCACACATTCTAGTAGATTATTTATCATCTATGTGATGTTCTGAGAGATGTCTTCATTATATAGTGTGCTTAAAAGTTTTAGTAAATCTATCAACATAGTAACAACTCCATATTGATACATAATGTGCATGATTTATCCATAAATTTGAGTATCTATTTCTTCAACATCTCCTTCAATAGTGTATTGATGTTGAATGCTTTTCAACATCTATGAAACTTCATACATGAGTCCCTTTTTTATAACTAGGTCTAGATATTTGTCCTATTTTGATAAAGTGTCTAGTTTTAGAAGGTTGTAAAGGGACAAATTTCCATGACACTTGTACAATTATCATTTGACATCATTGGATGACATACCTCCTTAGTCTTCTATAAAAGGAGTATTCTCATTTTTAGAGGAGGGAGTTTTTGAGAAAAAAACTATTATGTAAATATGGAGTAATTAATACAAGCAAGGAATTTTGCAAATATTAACCAATATTTGTTTGTGTGATTGTTATTATGGTTGATTCCTCAACTAAATTGGTTTAATGTTTAGGATTGAATTATTTTTATGGATTCTAGACATGCATATTTGAATGTAGAGTTGTCAATTTGTGCTTATGCTAAATTGATTGAAAGAACATAGATTTAGTTCATTTTCCTTTCTCTCTTGTGGATGTGCTTATGAAATTTGCTTAAAGAATTAAATATTTAAATTAGTTTTGCTTTCTTATTTGCATTTTTTTAACTATACTTAGATGTTTACCTGATATGTGATAGCATTTGTGCATTAGCTATTTCATGTCATATGTTGGTTTAAGTGTATGTTTGGATGAAATTTAGCTTGGTCATAATTTTTTAATTGAAAATCAACAACTTTCTTCTTTGCCCTACCCTCCCTTTTGCTCATTTTTTATCAAATCACTTTATTTTAGTTTTTTGATCAACATTCACTCTATTTAGTTCAGATTACTCTCAACTTTCACAAGTAATCTTAAGACCATGGTTACTCCCAACAACCATTCATATTTCATTTTGTAAATAACTATTTAGCTTTGTCACTACTCCACCAAAGATATCAAGAATATCACAACTAATAACTCATGAAATTAATTATATAAATTCATAAATGAGAAGTGTTTCTTAAACACTATTCAAAACCTATGACGCTCTTTCAATCATCAATAGTTACAATGAGTTATAGGGGAATATCCCTAGTTGAGCTCTTGTAGAGGTAGATTATGAGGGAGTGAATGGGTAATGGGTGGTCAAAATCTCAAGTGGGTCTTCCTTGGGGGAGTCCTCCATAGAAAACCCTCCTTGTATAACATCCTTACCATGAAGTTTCTCACCATGTTTCACCATCAAGAGAATGAGGCCTTGGTGAATGACAGTGTTGGCTTCATTTATCTGAAAGGCTAGTGTCGTGTACTCTAGGGACTTAATTAAGAAATATGGAAAGATAATATTGAAACCTTGGAAGTGATTAAGTAGAGTAAAATGATGAGAAAATATAAGATTAAACTTACCATCTAGGGTAATGTATTTCAGAATATATAAACACACTTCTAGTAAATTCCTCAAAAGGTCTATGTGTGGGAAACCCTTTTTGTCAATTTTGATGGTCTTATTAGTAATAAATAACCTCTACATCTGTTCCATATTTTTTTACTAGTCTTTGAAATATTGTATTGCCCCATAAGACATACTAGTGACTTCGTTGATCAAATCCTCAGTTACTAATATTTATATCCCCCTTATTTCCACTATTCTCTTGTTCCAAGAGACCACAAACACCTTTACAATGGCCACATCATGTCTTGTAACCCTCTACATAAATTTATTAAGAATCCATTTTTCATCTTCTACCATACATTTTTTTATTTTTTGGACCTCTAAATAAGAAGTCATCTCTAGTCTATCCCTATCACCCCCATATTGTTCTCAATAGTGAACTAGAATTTTGAGATGAATTTGGATTTTTCTATGTCTTGTTATTACTCAAAACTAATGGTTTCAAAATATATTGAATTATGAGCTTTCCCCACCTTGAGTTATTAAATACCCAAGTGGAATTATGATGGAAAAACATTATTTTTAAATCCCCTTACTTTGGATGTGAGTTATGCATGTGTCTGCCATTCCATCACCCTATGAAATAATGGATTCATTTTGAATTTATTTTATGATGTGTTTGGAATTTCACTTATTAATTATTACTTAAAAATAATTCAAAGTCTAATGATCACTTATCAACATGTTTTCATACACACACCAACTACTAATCAACTTCAGGATACTCTTATCGATGAATAAGTCCTTTACATATAAATTATAAATAAATATATTTCTCTTAAATATTATTTTCAAATTTTTAATTCTAATATCAAGGTATAATCCCTTTAAGATCATAAAATTTCCTCCTTTTAATCCAAACCTGAATTCATCATACAATAATTACCTGAAGTTGCAATTGATTTTCACAAAGACACTTGGATCCTCCACTTTGATTGATCTACATGACATTATATATTTGGGGAAGATTTTGTCTTAGCTGAAACTCTTGGAAAATCTATTCCTCTATCTTTTTTATTAAACTTCTAAGTCACTAATAACATGGATCAATATTAATCCCTTATCTTAGACTTATAAGTAGCCATCTACATATAAATCCCATACATTCATGCCCTATGATATTCAAAACTCATATGTCATCAAGTGAGTAGAGATTATCATTTAAAATTTGAAAATATCATTACATATAATTAACTTTATTCCACTTTTGCTAAATAATTTACATATTTCATAATCCAAGTGACTATATCCTTCCCATAAAACTTAAATATTTCCACTTTTTGAAACATGCTATGTTGATGTGATGTACTTGGATTTGGAATGGGATGCTTATAAGATCCACCTTGGTTGGTCTAAGTAGTAGTGAATTGTAGCTGATTTAGAAGATGCAGAGGAAAATTCAAAATTTTACTAAATTTTTTCTTTAAATCATCTAATCGGTGATTTATTTTCTACACATATACCTTATTAGCCATATCAAACTATATATTTTGATTATCATACTCAATCTAACTCAACTTGTGATCCTTAAGGTAAAAACCTATAATAAAAGATCAACTCATTCCCATTTATGAATCCATCTCCACTTTGTTAATATTTTTACCTATAGTTTATGAACTATTGCCTTGCCTTATAATTTTCATCCATGCCTTAATAAGGATTGGCACTACTCAATTTGATTTTAATCTTTCACAAAAAAATTACCAAGATGTTTTATACCTGTGTTGGCCTCCAATCAAAAACATAAATGAACATACTCCAACTATTATTTTGTAATATTTTTGGAAATGTAACTAAATTATAAAAATTCATTAAATTGTGCCTTTTTGAGTTAATATATGAAAAACATTAAATCTACAATAACTCACTAAAAAAATAATCACCAAACCTTTTTTTTTACTATAGCATCATTGAATTATTCTCCAAATCCATTGAAACAATTGTGGAAAAAATTGTAATAGATTAAAAGACATATGTGATGCTCTAAAATTACTGTTTCACCCACATATTTTCCAATATCCAAGTGTAGATACCACTTGTAATGAAATTTTTACCAAAAAAAGTATAATAATATAAATAGATGAAAATATAATTGACATAGAGCAGAATATACAAATAAATTATAATTCAATTTAAGGGGAAAACATCCACAACCTTACAATAAGAACATATATTGTAATATGATTATAAAATACTAACCAATACATCATATATATAGCCTAATTATGTTATGGATACACCCTAGGCCAATAATACTACTAATATTAAGCTAAAAATTTCATCGTATGACCTAATTAAAAGTTATGATAGCCAAAATTTGATCACACATATAACAACACATGTTATAGGCTAAGGTCATTATAATATCAAATTGGAAGATAGTTTACAAGCAAGTATAACAATATATGTCAAAACAATGAGGCATAATTTACAAGGATCAATTTGGTAGAAGCAGACACCTTAATCTAATGTAAGCATTCCAAAAACATTTGTGCAATGTCAAAAAACATAAAAACCATAATAATTCATTAGGTAAGAATGTACTAGTTCAATTCAACATTTCACTAACATTAGCTTTAGTGATTTAATGAAAGATTTGATGATGGTTTGATCTATCTAGTTTTTTTATAAATTCTCAATAGATTACTCACACAATAAAATCAATTCCCTAGCTTATAATTCATGCTCTCTCTCTCTCTCCTCTCTCTCTCTCTCTCTCTCTCTCTCTCTCTCTCTCTCTCTCTCTCTCTCTCTCTCTCTCTCTCTCTCATCTCCTCTCTCTCTCATCTCTCTCTCTCTCTCTCTCTCTCTCTCTCTCTCTCTCTCTCTCTCTCTCTCTCTCTCTCTCTCTCTCTCTCCTCTCTCTCTCTCTCTCTCTCTCTGTGTGTGTGTGTGTGTGTGTGTGTGTACATGCGCGTGCATGTTAGACACACACATATTCACTAGGAAGGTTATGCATTTACAAATGAATTAAATTTTATATATTTTCTACACATATAGGGGTGAGGTATAAATAATTTTATTGATAGGCATACACATGTTGGAAGGAGCATTCCAATATTTACCTAATTTTTTGAACCATATTGGATGTTGGATTATTAATTTTTTCTCATTTCATTAATTATGTCATGTGGCTTGGTCTAGTTGGCTCACATCATAAGGTTAGAAGGTGATAGGTCTGGAATGATTTGCCTGGGCTAATGACTAGTTGGTAGAAAAGGAAGTGGTGAGTTATCAATAAATATAAGAAATAACATAGGTACTTTTTTTCAACACTATATCCATTTTTTATATTCTTTTGATAGATAATTAAGGTTTGATTGGGGCCCCTTACCTTGAAATAAAAAGATTTACTAAAAAAATAGAAAAAGTACTTGAAAATCCATAGTACTCAACTGATTACATTAATATTTGTCTATAAATAACCAAAGAAGGTCAAAAAGGGATCTAGGTCTTGGTAAGGTATGTAAAAGATTCCCAAAATAGAGTGAAGGTCTACCCCGAATTTTATTGTTTCATCTGCATAGGGTTAATAGTGATGAACAAAAGGTCAATAGTTAAGTATGTTATTCACAAAGAGGGTCATGCTTACTATCTGATGGAGGTTATGACACCTATTTACTAAAAACAACACTTTATAACCTATGACTTATCTATTTCAGTCAATTTTACTAGCTAAGTACACCTTTTTTCAATTCATTCCTATTTATAAGATAATCAAATAAATTAATTATTATGCAAATTAGTGGCTATTGATACTGTAGTATTTTATTCCCTTATTTACATACTCATTTATTTTATCTTCTAAGGTTTTTAAATTAATTCCAAAAATAGTTAATGAAAATAGTTTGGAACCACTCATTGTGACCAAAGTACAAGAAGGTAACAACCTAGATGAAATACTCCAAGAAAACATAATGAACATTTCTATGCAAAAGGGATCAATTAAGGAATATCATAACTGATGAATTGGCCATGAGAATAAATAAATTACTAAATAAAAATATAATAAACCTATAATCAAGTCCAAAAAAAGAGTAAAATATAGATGAAATGGAGAAACCCACCCGAAACTCACCTTTAAAACGACCTAGGTTGTTGTACTAGAAAATTAAAAAAATCCCCTTAGTTGAAAAAACCACAAAGTAAATGATAGACCCAAGAAATAAAATTGCTACAATAAGATAAAGAAAAACATCTATAACCAAAAAACCATTCCAAAAAACCAAATGGAACTCAACACTAAGCATTCATTCAATTGAAAAACCCAAACCAAAGGAGATCACCAAAAGATAGTAAGGTGAAATATATAAGATACTAGCCAAGATAAATCCTCACATGCCTTGATCCAAGGGTCCCCATAACCCCAACCTCAGGAAACTAATAGTAGTTTTGCCAACTTCAGGTGGTGTCCATTTGATCCTATATAGACCCAATGGTATAATGGTGGGAATCCAAATATACTCCATGATAAAAAATAAATGTGCAACAACCCCATTAGAATAGGTAAAACTAAATTTATTACCTCTCCCATAGGGAGTCCCTCAAAAAAGGTATTTAAGCAGAACTAAAAAATATGAGAAGGGTAAAAAATATCCTACCAACCTTGAGGGGAGTAGATAAGCAAACACGGTTGCTAAAAACAATCATAGGATCCTCTTTCCTACCTACCTATACCTCTGCCTCACAAAAAGAGTTTGATGAATATGTTTAAAATTGGGAAATTTTAATCTAGTACCTTAATCTAAGAATCCACGAGAATAAAAATGAAAATAGTGACATGAGTTGGGTGCATGAGATACAAGATTGAAAGTAAGAAGATAAAGATGGACCTCAAGTGTTGATGGTCTCTTACCCATTGTTAATACCAAGTAATCTACCTTGAATCTTTCCCTTACACAATTATTTGTGGACCACCTCACAACAACCCTCTCTCCATCCCACCATGATAATGCATTGGATAGATGGAAAATCCCTTTTCTCTATATTATTTAAAAGAACCACATTACTATAGGGAAAGATCCACCAATCACTGCTACCCACCTTCCAAAATAGTTTGATCTACAAAAGCACCCATCTCCTTAAATGGAAACAAGTTTACCTCAAAATATACCTAAATGTTAATAGTCATGGCATTCAAATTAATGTCAAAATAATATAAAGGATTCATAATATCAATAGAATAAATAGGGTGTGAAGATGTTGGTGTTAGCATAACACATATCATATTTCGTTGGGTTATCTATTTTGGATTATAACAACATAATCATTTTCATATATAACTCTTCATGAACAACCTTCCTTGTTTCTAGTGATCCATCACCAACATCATCTATTAATTTGTATGGATATACTTCATAATGCACTCCATTGAGTCCTCAAACATTTAATCTAGAGCTTGTGCCATTCATTTCCACTCCTTTGCTCCATTGATTGCCCAATAATTCCTCCATCAAAATCTATTATATAATGATTTTTTTATATATTTATCTTGATATATTATATTCTATTTATTTTTTATGCTAGATTTTAAAGTGTATGTAAGGATGTAGAGGTTTTTCTGATGTGTTTTTTAAGCCAAATTAAAGGTATCATTAATATATTGAGATAATCTCATCTATATATGTGTTTCATCATGTATTTAGATCAAGTTTGATTAATCTTTTTTTTATTGTATGACTATTTATTTTGACCCTTTCCTTCTTCAATGAATTTTGCTTGATTGAGTTTCTCATTCTTTGAATTTTTATTTATGTGGCTATTACCTTTTGTGAAATTATATTGTTTATTCCTTGTTATTATTTCCTTATTTTATGATATTTGAATTTTGATTGTGTGTGGCTCATATTATTGTGTAAAATTTGATTGTTCATTATGTGTGGTTCTTTTATTTTGTGATATTTTTTATCCATTGTGTGTGGCTCTTGGCTTGTATAGCATTCAGTGCTAATACACATGATTTATTGTGTGCATCATGGCCATGACATTGTGTGATTATTAAAGGATACATATAGGATCATATATTTATTTTTGTATGTCATGAACCATATCATATATATTCCTTCTTGTATGTGGTGCCATTATCTATATCATCCACCTTTATGTGTAGATTACTATTCACTTCTTATATATGTGATGATTGATTTTTGATGTCTAATTTTAATATGTATCTTAACATGACACTTGTATGCCCTAGGATACAAGTTTAATATATGATTTGATGATCTATTTTTACTATGATGGCATATTATCCACATGTGAGAACATGCTTATAAATTATTATGTCTTTATATATAACATGATGTGTTTAGTTCTTTCTTTTAAGATTAGTAATTAGAAGGATACATTCCTTATGTCAAATAGGGGCATATTACTAGGTTTTTGATAGATATTCAAGTATTCCTACACATATAATACATATGTTTGGATATATTATCTAATTCAAAGAGTTTAGATTAATTAATTTTATAAGTTTGCTTCAAATTATGGTATAAATATTTCGAGATTGAGATAAATTTAGGTTAAATGCAATTCATATGTAGACATTTCATAGTTTTTTTATAGAAACATAATTGAAAAAAATTCTAAATATTTTGAGTTTCGAATAGAGAGGTATATAAACTTTGCAAATTCTATATCAAATTCTTAAAATTGATCAAATTATGGGGTATAATATTTATTCATGCACACACTATTACATCTTTTATATTTTCAAATTTGGCATTAATGTGACATTATTTATACTAATGGTAACACTTTTAATCTTAAATTCCATTTGTAATTGTTGATTCACCTTTCGTTCCTTATATAGGATCCACATTCCACGTTTAACTTCAAGATCAATCACATTAGTAGTGCAACTAAGGTTCTATGTTGCTAGATGACAAATCACTCACCCTAGTTTATGGGTGTTGGGGTGTTTATTTTCACAACACATGGTTTTAAAATGGAACTTGCCTTATCACATAATAATTCCATGAATTTCATTTATTGAGGCAAATGGCAACACAAATCAACCACTTATATGGGTATTCCTTCCTTTCTCTTAATATTTTAGTAAGTTTAATTATCTATTTCGTTTAAAATATCATTTAATATGCATACATTGATTATTACTTGTTCATTCCATGTTTTCATGGATGAATCTAAGGAATCATAATGGTAAAGACAAAAATGATCCATTAGAAAAGGGTGGTTTTGAAATTAAAAGCTAAGTTTCTACCTTGAGATTATAGTTGGATATGTTGAATAAGTTGCAGAATATGTGAAACAAGCTAAGTGTGAAAGAGTATATAGATTAATTTCACAAGATCACTATCTAGGTTTGTCATAGTGATATGGACCAAGATAAAGAGTGATGTACATTATTATAGTGTGATGGGTCATTAAGAGGAAATTAACATAGTGAGATTTTAGATAGTGAAGGAAGCATATCAGTATGCATTATGATTAAAATAAAATTTGGAAAAAAGATGTAGTATTACATGAAGTAAATAAAGGATTTACATTAATAAAGAATAAAGAATGAAAAAGAGTGATGAATACATAATAACTATGGAGGAATCACATGCAAGGGAAGGATCATATTTTGTGAGTAGTGGCAGAGGAAAAGGTAGAGGTGGAATATTTGGAGGTACATGACTCAAATGTGTGTAGGTAGGACACCATACATTTTAATTCCCTCAAACATAATTACATAGTGGTAAGAGAGGTAGTTGTGTTTCACAAGAATTAAAAATATTCATAGAATCCAAAGAGATGCATGTACATCATATACATGATCATGTACATGGGGAAAGTTTATTTTCAAGAGGAGAGTCTTGAAATTCACATGAAAAATTAAAGATGTGAGACAACAAAGACATATTTTCTAGCCAATTGTAGGACAAGCAGTAAATTTTTTGTAGTTATGGTACATAGTGGAAGCATGAATAATTTGCTATCCATAAATATGGTGAAGAAACTAGGAGTGTTGTGAAAGACACATCTAAGGCAATACAAAGTGTTGTGATTGATAGAGGACCTAACTAATGTTATGAAGGAATAATGTGAAGTAGAGATGATAATTGGTAGTTTCATAGACTATGTCTTATACAATATGCTAGAGATGGATACATGCCATGTTTTTGGGGGGAGGCCATGGCAGTATGAATGCAAGATGTTATATGATGGGAGACCAAATATAGTGAGATTGAGTATGGATGATTACATGTCCTAAATCTAGTGAAGACAAAGAACTAGGAGGATGTGAACTAAATTCATTCAGTTGTGTGTATTATTAAGGAACACTTGTAGGGGATAAAGTGTTTGAAAATGCAAAGTTTTACTTTTCAAAGGAAAGAGATTGGTTATGTAGATAAAAAGAGTATTTCCACATAAAGGAATGTGAATTAAAATTATAAGCATAAATATGGGAATGTTTTAGTGGGTAGTGTCACAAAAAAGAAATGAAAGAGTGGATTTCACAACATAGACAAAGGAGGTCAATCCAAGGAGAGTAGGCACTGGGAAAATAGTGATATGAAATTATTTAGCTAAGGAGGTAAATTTTTTTCTTGGTTTATTATCCAAATAAATTAGAAAGCATGGGTCATATTCAATGGCTCAAAGGGATGTCAATAACTTTGGATGAGATTAAAAGAGTGGGTTTCATGCTTAGCTTGATTGTGAGCACCATGCTCACACATTTTATTACTTGGGGTGTATGATATAGTAACATCCAAGTCCATGTGTAATATTGTATCAACCAAAAAATTGAGTGTTAGTAATTAAATGTAGTGAATAGTTTTTTGTTTTCATAGTTTACAGCATAATTTTGAAGCATCAAAACTTATTTGAGTTTCTACATGTTCTAAATCTTATTTGTGTAGTCTATGAGTTGAATGGTAGGAAATTTGGAAAAATTGGGATAAGATATGGTATTATTCTTTAAATTATATTTGGATCATGGTGAAAAAAATTTCATGTTAAATGGCCATTATTAATTTCTACGAATTTTTGTGACTTTCATTGTATTGTTATGTGTTATGGGAATTATTGTTGATTATTTGGCATTTAATCCCAAAATTCATGGAATCTGATAAGGATTGATTTAATAATGTATATGATATATTTATTAATGTCTTGGGTTTTAATGTGTTAGTATGCCTTAAAATGTGGGGATATTTAATGACTAAAGGGACTTGTGTTCATTTAATATTTTTGGCCTTTATGGGATTGGAGGCAATTAATGTAAATGGGTGGATTATGGATCTATATAAACAAACCTTCTTCATTACATATATTCATTTCATTCTATATTGGTAAATAATTCAAGAGAGGTTTCAAGGAGTGATGAGATATAGATTTATGTGTATATTTAAGAGGGGCTATTGGATTTGAGTCACTTGACTAATACTACAATGTTAATCTATTATTTGTAAGCTTGTGGAAATTTGTGGAGTTGTAACTAGTTATATGACTATATTTATATAAATTGGTCTAATGTTTTGTTATATCTCTTTTAATAAATAATAAATTGTTATTATTATTTCATTTCCATTGTGTAATTGTGTCATGCATGGTAGAAGACATCTATTAATTGGGACCTCTAGCCATGACTACATCATAATACAAAATTATAATTCATTTAATAATCTATTTGGGTCAATAAAATATAATTTTGTAATCTTATGTATAAGGTTTCAATACAATAATAATTTTACAATCGAAAATATTAAAGTTTGTGTAATAAAAGATTCAATATATAAATTCTATATATCCATTACAAAGAAATTCCAACTATTGTAACATACCAAAAAAAAGTACATTATTTTACAATAATGATAACTTCATAAGGTTTAGTATCAAGATATATCTTTTTAAAATTATCAATACAAGCTTAGTTGTAAACATAAGTTTAAAAAATGATTAGAACATCTAGGATTACTTCAAAGGTTTATACTGGCATGATAATTTTTTATTTTGATCAAAAGTCTACCTATGAGAGGGGTAAATATTTTAAAACATTTTCATAGGCTTTAACCTTTATAAAAGGGATAGGAACATATAAATATATAATCAAAAAAGATAAAACATGTTCATATGTCTCTGATATGTTGACCTTGTACTTATTAACAAATTTAATTTGTTAGTGGCATATATATGTTTGACTCGTGTGTCCTCATCTTTCATACATAATGAGGTCAGCATAAAATCTACTAATTCCTTATCCCTATAAGTTAAACACTTATTCTAAAATCACTATGAACAATAGATCATTAATATACATTATCAGGAAGAAAAAAACCTTCATCTAAAGTTTATAAATCTATAATGCATATCTATAAAAGATGTAATTGTAAAACACCCAAGAGATATTTATGCTAAATAGGACATCATGTTTAATTAAATGAAGCAATTTTAAAAATAATAGTACCACAAAAACATGACCATAGAATGATAATTATAGAGTGAAATAAATATAGACATCAACGTATATCAATTATTTTAAAGATAAACCATAACTTAATACTTCTCAAATTAATTATAACTATATCTACATGTATATAGAACCAAAGATAATGTAGGTGTAAATGCATTTGAAATAGAGCAATGCATCTTAATATTCAGTTATCCAAGCATGAAATTAGTTTAATATTAATTTTCTTTGAGTTTTATAAATTAGAGTTTCAAGATAACAAGTATAATTATCCCATAAAACATTGTCTCAAGGTGTTTCACTATGTTTTGTGTTTATTTTCTTTTTCATTTTAGAAAACAAGTAAAAACCTTAAAGAAGGGTATGGTTTATAAGAACCTAGATTTAGTTGCATGCTCATGATCCAATCAATGTAGATAACTCCTCTTTGGCTTAGGAGGATGACGTGTAATAAGAAAGAATCTATAAATGGATTTATTAGTAGATAAATGGGTGGATTTCCTAGCAAATGATAGATCTAATAAGTACTAGACTTCACTTGAGGGCTATCAATACACTCTTTAAACAAGTTAAGTTATGGAAAATGAAAAGAGATGCTAGCATAAAGTAATAGAAAGTACTCAATGATAATGAAATAAATGATTTTTCAATATAAAATGAGTGATTTTATCAAAATGGAATCAACTTGTTCAAAAATAATGCTAACATGGTAAAATTCGATTTAGAAAATACTTTATGACTTTGTGTTGTGATAAAAGTCAAAAAACTAGACTTTGGATAAGGGTTGATAGGTGAATTTTGTCTGTTTCTTTGGAGAGAAGGAATTACATAGTGACTAATGTTAGTCACTATACAACTTATACCATTTAAGGTAACCGATGATGGTTAGGGGATGATTGATGTTAGTCAAGGGATGACCAATGTCAGTTACTATGGGTTTTAGTTTTAGGTAAAATAGACATTGGGATTGTTGTAGGAGGTATTCTATGGGTTTTTTAGAGTTAGATGATGCTCATGAGGATAGAATAGGTTTTTAGGGATACTAATATTAGGATTTTGACACTCAAGTGACTGAGAATGTTCAATGGGTATTTGGTGTAAGATGGAGTGTTTGGAGTTGTAGAACTCAAACAAAAGGGAGATATGGGGAAAGATTAGGAGTGGGTTTAAGTACTAAACTACTAAAAATAAATAATTTAACTTAAAATAAGTGTAAGATACTTAACCTTTGGTGTTTGTCATTCTGGAGAAGTCCTAAAGTTAATTGTTAGTTGTTTGGGAACCTAGAACAATGTGGACAGAGTGACAATGCTTGAGTCCTTCATATTGAGGTGCTAAAACACTTTATTTTCTTTGGTTGATTCTCTAGTTCATTTGGAAGCTTGAATTTACTTGAGATTTTTGATTCTCACTCAAAATTTTCAACCCCCTGATCAAGGGTCTTGGGACTAGCTTAAGTAACCTATGTTAGTCCTAGTCAACCAGTGTCAGGTGAGGGGTGACCATCATCATTCAAGGGAGATATAATCAAATTTGCTAAAAATAGTTATTTTCACTTATGTTTGTCCATTAAGACTATTTTAAGTGATCTGATCTAATTTAAGGTAGCATGGATATGAATTAAGAAGAGGTCTAGGAGGTTAGGGCATTAAATGCCAATGTGGGAAATTGTCATAAGGCTAGATGTTGCTCAAATAGCCATGGGTTTAGGTTGGATGAGGTGTAAATGGATTATTTAACTTAATTAACTAATTAAACTAACTAAATAGTGTAAATGGGTGTTTTTAAGTGTTTTAGTAAATATCCTAACCCAAGGGAGCCAAGGGGGTATTTTATGACAACTAGAACTATATGGTGTAGTTTTCTAGTGTCTACATTTTGACCCTTTGTATTGCATAAGTTGAATCCACAAGATAAAAAATAAAAATAAATGGTGAAGTGGAAGGTTATATTCCCCAAGTATGGGAGGAGGTGTTCCTCCTCAAAGTAGGAAATGATGAGGTGAAAACAAAGTAGAAACACAAAAAGACACACAAGATGAAATAAAGTGCAATGTCATAAATTGCACCTAGATGAGGTTGTCATGGTTTAATTAAGTGAAAAATAAGATGACACATAGGAGGACAAGTGATAATTGAAATAGGCCAAAGCATTAGGTGTAGCTGTTATGGGTTACACTTATAAACATAAGTCTTCATCTTAAGGTATTTATGTTGAAAGGGTACCAAAAGTAGGGTGATATTGATAAGATGAAAAGGGTGATAGATGTCAGAACTAAAAGCAGACATATTCTAAGGCACATGAAAAATGATATGAGCAAAATATATATACATGAATAAATTTGTGGGTCATGGCAAGGTGGGCAAAGCAGTCAATGAAAGGTTATCATAAAAAATATGTGAACAAGTGGCAGGAAGAACTAAAGGTGAGATCTATGGGTGGGGATATATTTGGAAAGGGATCCCTTGGGGTGAAAAGGTGAATTAATAGCTAAAAACACTATTTTTTTAACTAATGCCAATTGGGGTCAACTGATGTTAGTCAACCTAACCCTATTGGTGATTAACATTAGTCACTAACCAAACCCTAAAAAAGATCCAATGATCAAAAAGGTTAAAATCATTCGATTTGGCATTTTATTATTAATTATCTCTCATTTATTCATTGTGAAAATGATAGGTGTGAAAAACAACTAGTGTGAAGACTAAGTGATAGTGAGAGTTGAGTGGATCGTAAGTGGAAAGTGGAGATTTTTTGGAAAGGGTGCCAAGTTGGTAAGTGGGGCCTAGGTGAGATAGAGAGAGGCAAGGATGCAATGAGAGATAGAGGATGAGCAAGGGGTGGAGGGTGAGTCAAGGTTGGGAAGTAGGTACCACCATTTTGGCACTCATTAAATGAGGTAGCCACTCTTTCTTTGTCTAGTTTTATGTGTTAGCCTTTGGATGGTTTTTAAATGTGTGTTCTAAGTTGGGTAGAGGGAGTTTGTGGGTTTAGGGAGTGGTTAATTATATGTTTTGAGTAAAGTTATAAAGGGGAGGGTAGAATAGTAATTAAAGGTGAGGGAGGGAGGAGGTAACTTATAATTATAGGTAGTCATTTGAGTGTAAATTAGGGTTTTAGGCCTTCAACCCCTACAAATAGTGACCAACATCAATCATTGTTGATCAACATTAGTCGATAGAGAGATAATGTCAATGAATATAGGACTAACATCAAACCATAACACATAACTGATGTTGATCGAGGGTCAACTAATAATGGTCTAACAAGGAAATGGTATCAATCAAGGGTTGATCAATAACTATCCAAAAAGGAACTGATGTCGATCGAGGCTCAAATAATGCCAGTCTTGAGGAAAAGGGTAAGGGGTTAAAAGGTTTAAAAAGGTAGGAAAAAGGTGTTGATATTAGCTTAGAGTGTTTGTGTAGGCTAAAGGGTTCAATGTTGAGGATTAAGGGAAGGAGAAGTAGGTATATAATAGATTAGTTAAGGGTGTTAAAGTATCTAGGAGATTAATGCTAGGCAACTAGGTTTGCTTGTGTGGGTAAGGGACAAACATAGCTGGGTGCCTAGGTGTAGTGACTAGGGTAGTGTACGTGAAATGTTTATGGGGTTTATAAAGTCTAGGTTAAACTACGTCATTTACTTGATTTTGTAGATGAGGGTGCTATTGGTGATTTAAGATTAAGTGTCACCTTTTCTTGAAGATATAAGTATAGAAATGACTGGGGTTGATTGGGACCATATGATGGTGGTGGGTTTGGGTGGCATGTAGTATTATCAACATGTGCTTTGGGACACAATGATATTTGTAGCCCTCATCAAGAGATGGGACCTAAATCCCAATACATTCATGTTGTTAACGAGGGATATTACCATTTTATGAGAGGATGTGCATAGGAATTTGAGGCTACCCATATAGGGTCAAATAGCAGATTCAATCTAATGTGAGGAACATGATGCATATATGGACCTATTATATGTAAAGGATGTAGTAGAGGTCAGGTGGCATGCTGAAAGATTCTATTTTAAGGATTTATATTAAATGTATGTCAATGAGAGATGGATTATGACAATAATCATGATAGGAGTCACTTATTATGCACTACTTTACTCGAGTGGGGGCATATTTCCATAGGCTTTGATATGTGTTTTGGTGGAGATGTTAGAAGATCAAATAGTATATAAATGGGCTCTAAAATTAATGGTTTAAATTTATTGGGAGATTTTGGGATACCAATTATATAGGCAATATGGGATGAGCGAGTGTTTCCTACTCCAATAATAGGCATATGAGAATTTTACTATCATACAACTAGTGGGATTACCATGGCATACATATAATTATTATAGATTTAGAGTTGGTTTTATGAGATGGAGATTAGACATGGAGATACCATAAGTAGGTGGGGAAGTATGGGATTTTCCATGGTTTAGGTAGTGGTTGGATGTATTGGTGGATAGGGAGATCATATAGAGACCATAAGTAGGTTTCCTATCATGGAGGGGGGCTCAGTGCATAGATATTTTCTTTATATAACATTAGATGGATTTATAAGAGGCAAGAGTAGGATATAGAGTTGTTCCCATTTGACCATGTAAGGAAACAATTTGGCTTAGTGTAATGTGTATTGAGATCATTCTTAAGATATAGACATGAGGTTAGAGAGGCACCATTGCCTCCACTACATACCATATAGGAGGATCTACTATATGAGGAACTACCATTTCTTTGAGGAGTTGATGATGCTAGGGTGACTTTAGAGTATATTATTTGGTGGGAGGGATAGTATTATATAGTAATTGGGGGAGATGGAAGATATGGTCTAACTAGAGTAGAGAGGGGATAAAAAACATGGTATGGATGTAGAGATGGAGGAGGAGGAGGTATCGATAGAGGTGGATACCCCTAATAGACTGATTATTACTATAGAAAGAGATCTTACAAGACCATCACTGGCTATTACATAGGCATCTCTAGATTCTATGATGTAGGAGAGAAACATGGTATATGGGTAGATAACAGTGAGGACTTAGGAAAGAGACTATGCATAGGGACATATAACACTAAGGACCTAGGAGAGAGATAGTCTCCAAGCACAATTGGATAGTGTCACATAAGAGAGAGAATCTGTGTAAGGGAAGCTATTGAATAATACTTAGGAGAGGCATGGGTTACAATCACATGTGACCTTGGTATTAGTTGATAAAATGTTCTAATATAGGAAGGAGAATGAGAACGTATGGGACCATAATAGACTATTTTGGTGTTGAGATATGTAGTGACAATGGAGGAGTTGAGGTACTATGAGGGACATGTCTTCAGTGGTCTCCCAGATGTGCCCCAATATTCAGAGTATATAATAGAGTGGGTTATGTTAGGGAGACCCAATAGTACTACACCTAGTGGTGGCACAACATCTATAGGTTCTTAGATAGGTTAGAGAGATGGATAGGTGATAGGGGATAGTAATACCCCTACACCATAGACCTATTAGACTTTTGTATTATTACGATTTTGATTTTGGCCTGTCTGCCGATGTAATGAGATGTCTATATCATTTTGAGAGGTATGGACCTTGATTATCTATATATAACATTTTGTTTTGAGTTGTGATGTTTTTATGGTTGATTTATGATGTTATGTCTGATTTGATATTCTTTATATGATGCTCATGTGATGCTGCATGGTTAGGGTATTTATGATGTTAATGACATGTGTAGATGGTTTAGCCTTTTCCTTAGCATAATTTAATTTGTAAAATGTGGTTCTAAGCTAATTAATTTATGTGATACCATACTTATATGTATATGTGTTTGGATAACATAATGGTTTGATTCATTTATCTATCCTAGAGAGATGATTTAAATGTTGCTTGATTCATTAACGATAAAAAGTTGTCATGGATTTTATGTGATATAATTAGTTTGTTAGGAACCCGTGCTTAATTGCTATGGACGCATATGCTTTGTAAGTCGTCCCTTAGAGCTTATTCGAATTATCCCACATACAAGGGAAATAGTAGTTGTTAGAATAGAGTTAGTATATAAGTAAGTGTTGAGGCCGAATAAAGGCATCCACGAATTCATTGTATTGAGCTTGCTCAAAGGAGGTTGCCCCCTCGAAGAGGCTTGCGATCAATATAAGCTTTCTGTGTTTCTGTTATTGGTAAGAGTTATTTTATTTTGGCATATTTTGATTAAATCTGTTGTAAGAGGTAAATTGCTATAAGGAGGTTCTTCACATTTGGTATCAGAGCGCTTTCTTGGCTTTGTGGGTAGATTTGGAGCAATTTTTTTTTCAAAGCAGGGCTTTCCAGGAGCTGCGCCATTTTTTGGAAAGAATTTTTTCATTGCAGGTTCCATCATTTCGGATTGGGTAAATACCTATCTACTTAACTGTGGGAAGTGCTTGGGCATAAGCCCTAAAACTCATTGTGAGGAGTACCACAGGAACCCCAAAGTAGCTGGCCCATTGAGAGGACCTGCCAGCGAAAAGGGCAACGACCCCACCCTGATTGACTAGATCCCACCCGTGAGGTAAACCAAAAGCTGTCGTTAAGGGGTAAACCCGCGGCCAAAAATTTTTGGAGAGCGGTACTCGCTCAGATAGCTTTGGTGGCCAGAGAGAATTTAAAAATCCTTTAGGCAGCCAAACAAACCTGGGGTCCATATCCAACTTATCAGGTTCAGAGAGCAAACAATCCGTTCCTGAAACAGTTGATGATATTTCGAACCACATAGTTGCAGACAATCTGTTCCTGAAATAGCCGCTTTAAAAAAAAAAAAAGCCGCTAAAAAAAAAAAAAAAAAAGCAGCAAAAACAAAAAAAAGTCCAAAATTTTTTTTCGGGGCAGCCCCGCCCTGCATCGCGGCAGGGAACGCGAAGGATCCCCGGCTATTCACAACTGGTTATGGTCACCACTCGTGCAGGCACAAAAATCATGGAGGAAGAAATCGCCACATTGAAATCTCAAGTTACAGAGTTAACCGATATGATGCGTGGCTTGAATCAACAGAATAGCATCTTGATCAACCGAATGCAGAAAGAGGAGTCTTCTTCAGACCGTCACTCCTTTACTTCCAACTCCTCCCATGGACCTAAGCTAGACTTTCCACGGTTCAATGGTACAGATCCTATAGGATGGATATATCGAGCTGAACAATTCTTCAACCTCCACAATACTTATTCTGCAAACAAAGTCCCAATTGCTTCCTTTCATTTGGAACAAGAAGCACTTCAGTGGTACCGTTGGTATCTCAAGACCAATGATAAACCTGATTGGTCAACTTTTGCATCCTTACTTTTGGGTAGGTTTGGTCCCTCAGCATTCGAGGATTTCACAAGTGCTCTCACCAAACTCCGTCAAACGGGTACTGTTCGAGAATATCAGCTTGAATTTGAAAAACTCGCTAATCACACTGAAGGGTTGTCAGATGACTTCTTCAAAAGTTGCTTTGTTAGTGGCCTTAGAGAGCCGATCCGCTCAGAGGTAAAAATTTTTCGACCTGAAAATATGATGGACGCTTTGGGTCTGGCTAAGTTAGCAGAAGATAAACTCTCCACACAGCGTCGACCTCCCACCTTTTTACCAACAAAGAACACAGTGAATCAACAAACAACCATAACCACACCAATCAAGCGCCTGACTGAGGCAGAGATGTGGGATCGTAAAGAAAAAGGATTATGTTACAACTTTGATGACAAATGGGTTAAGGGTCATAGGTGCGTCCAACAAAAACTTTACTTGCTAGATGTGGAGTCACCACCAGAACAAGACAGCGAGATTGATATTCCAAAATTTCAAGATGCTCAAGATGAACCCGGCACTGAAGAGGACCCAATGGTTCAAGAGACTCAACCTGAGATCTCTGTACATGCACTAGCAGGTGTCACTACTCCCCAAACCATGAAGGTCAAAGGGTGCTTCAAAAAGATCCCTCTCACAATCCTCATTGACTCGGGCAGTACTCACAATTTCATTGATCCTCGCATTGCTAAGGCAGCAGACTGCTTTATATACCCTTGTTCTAGCTTTGAAGTCATGATTGCTAATGGGGGCACATTGCCATGTAAAGGAAAGTGTCGAAATGTGCGTCTTGCAATCGGCGATTATAATTGTCGCTCTGATATGTTTGCCCTACCCTTAGGTGGGTGTGATGTGGTTTTAGGGGCACAATGGCTTCGTACATTAGGACCTATTTTATGGGACTTCTCTGAGCTTTGGATGCAGTTCACAGATAATGGTCAGAAGCACACCTTAAAAGGGTTATTACCAGGATCTGCTAGCATCATCAATTCTCATCACATGGAAAAACTTTTGAAAAAAGGCTCACATGGGGTCATTGCACAACTGCATTCCATTCAACTCCAGCCCTCTGCTCCTTCTAACCACCCTACAGACTTACAAGCCATACTTGACAAGCATGCAACCATTTTTTTAGAACCAGTAAGGCTACCCCCTTCATGCCCTGAAGATCACCGCATTCCTCTCCTTCCAAGAAGCATTCCACCCAACATTCGGCCATATCGTTACCCCCATCTGCAAAAGACTGAAATTGAGAAATTAGTCTGGGAACTCCTCAAGTCTAGCGTTATCCGCCCTAGCACCAGCCCATATTCCTCCCCAGTGCTTCTTGTCCACAAAAAAGATGGCTCATGGCGCCTTTGCATTGACTTTCGAGCCCTTAACCACCTCACTATCAAGGATAAATTCCCAATTCCTGTCATCGATGAGCTTCTTGATGAGCTCCATGGGGCCAAATTCTTCTCCAAGTTGGATCTGCGTTCTGGCTATCATCAAATTTGAGTGCATCCTGATGACATTCCCAAGACAGCCTTCCGTACACATGAGGGTCACTATGAGTTCCTTGTCATGCCATTTGGCCTTACAAATGCCCCTTCCACTTTTCAAGCACTCATGAATAAAATCTTTCGGCCTTTTCTCCGTCAATTTATTTTAGTTTTTCTTTGATGACATTTTGATTTACAGCCGCACATGGGTTGAGCATCTCCAACATCTTAACAGGGCATTACAGTTGTTAGCCGACAATCAATTATGTGCCAAGAAATCCAAGTGTTCATTCGGTCAAGAGGAAATTGACTATTTGGGGCACATTGTTTCAGCTAATGGGGTTCGCGTGGACCCAAAAAAAATCAGTGCTATGCAGAATTGGCCTCAACCAACCACCCTCAAGAGCCTTCATGGTTTCTTAGGCTTGACAGGATACTATCGCAAGTTTGTCAAAGATTATGGAAAGATCGCGGCTCCTTTGACTTCCTTATTGAAGAAGGATGCTTTCACCTGGGGTGCAACAGCTGATCAGGCATTCATCCAACTCAAACAGGCTATGTGTAGTACACCAGTTTTGGCATTGCCAGACTTCACCAAAACTTTCCCCATCGAAAGTGATGCCAGTGGCATTGGCTTGGGTGCTGTTCTTCTCCAAGAGGGCCGACCAATTGCCTTCACCAGCAAAGCCCTTTCTGGCCGCAATTTAGCTTTGTCTACATATGAAAAGGAAATGATGGCAATTTTACATGCAGTACAAAAATGGAGACCCTACTTACTGGGAAACCATTTTTGCATCAAAACTGATCATTAGAGTTTGAAATATTTCTTGGAACAGCGGGTCTCATCCCCAGCTCAGTAGAAGTGGGTCAGCAAACTCATGGGCTATGACTATGAGATCACCTATAAGAAGGGAAAAGACAATGTTGTGGCTGATGCTCTCTCATGAACCTTTGAGGACCACCCTTCCCTCTCTGCCATCTCCATGCCCATTCCTAAATGGTTGGAATCTGTCCAACAAGGGTATGTAAATGATCCCTCCTTATGCCACATCATTCATCAATTGGCCACTAACCCCTCTGCCATACCACATTATTCATGGGATGGTGCTTCTCTGTGATACAAGGGTCGTTTGGTGCTTCCCCAAATTTCAGACCTACATCAGGGTATCTTCTATGAAATCCATGCTTCCCCCTCAGCAGGGCACTCAGGGTTTCTCAAAACCTATGAGCGGGCACGTCGACACTTGTTTTGGAAAGGCATGAAAACTGAAATTAAACAGATGGTGGCTGAATGTGAAACCTGCCAACGACACAAAGGTGAAACCACATTGACTCCTGGTTTGCTCGCGCCCTTGCCCATTCCTACTAGGATTTGGACAGATATTTCCATGGATTTCATTGAGGGCCTCCCTAAATCTGGGGGAAAGACAGTGATCCTAGTTGTTGTCGATCGCCTCTCCAAATATAGTCATTTTTGTGCACTCAGCCACCCATACACCGCGTCCACAGTTGCACAGGTTTTCTTGGATCAAATCTTCTGTCTTCATGGCATTCCTTCTTCAATTGTCTCAGATCGTGATGCCACTTTCACTAGCCATTTTTGGACGGAACTATTTCGTCGCACAGGCACACAGTTGAAAATGAGCTCTGGGTACCACCCACAAACATATGGCCAGACAGAAATCGTCAACAAATGCTTGGAGACCTTCCTTCATTGTTTTTCTTTAGAACAACAACATCAATGGGCCAAGTGGCATCCTTTAGCTGAATGGTGGTACAATACCTCATACCACACTTCCACCAAAATGACTCCCTATGAGGCAGTTTATGGTCAAGCACCGCCACCACTTCTTCCATATCATCCTGGTAGCTCACCAGTTCACGCAGTTGACACTACTCTCCGAAACTGGGATCAAATTCTCCACACCTTGTGAGACAATCTCCACATGGCCCAGAACCGAATGAAGCAGCAGGCTGATCAACACCGCTCTTAGCGTACCTTTCAACCTGGTGATATGGTATTTCTTCGTCTACAGCCATACAAGCAATCATCACTAAAACAAAAAGGGCGCCAAAAGCTTGCTCCAAAGTTTTATGGGCCATATAAGGTTCTCCAAAAGATTGGGTCAGTTGCTTACAAGTTAGAGCTTCCACCTTCCTCCCAAGTTCATCCCGTCTTTCATGTCTCCTGTTTGAAACAAGTTCTTGGATCCAACATCCGAGTGCAGACAGCTTTACCAGCACTTGATAATGAAGGCTCCATCCTTCTCGAGCCCGAAGCAATCTTGGACAGGCGCACCCGCCAACTTCGATCCCGCTCCATCACAGAGGTCTTAATCCAATGGCACGGCATGCAACCAGAAGATGCAACCTGGGAACCACTCTTCCAGATTCAACAACAATTCCCACATTTGAAGCTTTGAGGGCAAAGCATTTTTTAAGAGGGAGGGGATGTTAGGAACCCGTGCTTAATTGCTATGGATGCATATGCTTTGTAAGTCGTCCCTTAGAGCTTATTCGAATTATCCCACATACAAGGGAAATAGTAGTTGTTAGAATAGAGTTAGTATATAAGTAAGTGTTGAGGCCGAATAAAGGCATCCACGAATTCATTGTATTGAGCTTGCTCAAAGGAGGTTGCCCCCTCGAAGAGGCCTGCGATCAATATAAGCTTTCTGTGTTTCTGTTATTGGTAAGAGTTATTTTATTTTGGCATATTTTGATTAAATCTGTTGTAAGAGGTAAATTGCTGTAAGGAGGTTCTTCACATAGTTTGATTTAGGCATGATGATAAGGAAGATTGCTTTGATAGATGAGATGTTATAAAATTAATATGAGATGATAATTTTATAATTTATGATGGTGAAATATGTTAAAAAGAATGTTTTTATGATAAAAGACACTTAAATAAATGATGTGGATGGTTATAAAATGTGATAATTATTTAATGAAACACATAATGTATGAAAAATGTATTTAATGTTAAGATTTCGTTGATTTAATTTAAAATTAGAGATGATTTAAAAAATTTAAATCCACCTTAACATATAGATTAATTTGGTTAAAATTCTATATGAAAGAAAAGAGAGTAAATGAGAGAAGATGTTAAAATAATTAAGAGACAAATGCCTTAATGAATGTATCAACAAGTAGGTATGAGTAAGAATAAGGAGACGTGATGATTTTTCTTTGGTGAGGACCAAAAATAAGAAGGCGGATCATATTATGAACATAAGCCCTTCTTATGCTTCAAAGTAGCATTCATTGGTTTGTTAAGAAGTGTTTTGATCATATAGTGTCAAGTAATCTAAAAAATCCCTTATTTTATGGAAGGTAAAAGGGAGATGGATGATAGTGGAACATTCTTGTGGGGATAGTTTTCCCCTTTTATAGGTGGCTGAAGAGAAATTATAAACAAGTATATGTATTATTTGCTTTAGACTAAGCAATACGGGAAGTCTACTATTTCAACTTTTGTGAAAGCTGATTATAACTTTCATTGATAAGTTTTTGCTTTTTTAAATTTTGACTATGGGTCCTTTTTGATGTTGTTGTTGTTGAGAGGTTGGGGAGCTAATCAATGTGAGAATATTCCATGAGATTTATTACTATAATAAATGTTCAACTTGGCCGTTATTCAAGGGAGTGGTATAAGATTTTGATTTTTTAGGCTTGGATAGTTATCCTTCAAGGGAACAGTCTATTTTATTTTAAGCAATTTTGAGGTATTTTGGTAACTATCCATCAAGGGAGTAGTCTTTAATGATATAGATGACCCATAAGATATATAGTATTCTTTTATTTTTTGTTTTTGTATACATAGAATTGATTTTATAGGTTTAATTCTTACATTTATGAAGGTAAACCTATAACACAAGAAGGATAAATAGTGGGTCAGATGATGCTTCTAACAGATAACAACCATGGGGATCCATCCTGTAAGGCACAAAAAGTATCCATGAGAATTAACTCGTAGGTTGAGTAATGGTACGAATATTTAGGATTGAGGCTAAAAATGTGATGGATAATCACATGATTCTATGGTTTAATCAATTATCCTCAAACTAAGGGGATGAAGGTGATAATTTGGTAAAATAAGGGATGAGCATAAGCTAGACATAAGGTGAGTTTGAACTTGTTTTAGAAAAATAATTAACATATATGTGATGCATTGAGAGGGTTGAGTTTTTATTTTCCTTCAAGAGATGATAATCGGTAAGCTCCTGACCCATATTTATGCATTATGATATATGGTCCAAGCCAATTAAAGGAAAACTTTCCCCACTTGCTCCTTTTAATGTTGGTTACATGCTAATTTTCCTTTAAGATGAGGTCTCTGATATTGAATTCTCACTCTTTTAGGTATTTTTTATAATCACACTTGATTCATTCTTTATATACATGAAGATGGTTAATCACAGACAAATGATGCTTTTCAAGTACCTCAAGTTTGGCTAAACATTATTGATGTTAATCACCCTCCAAAAATATATCTTTTAGGGATATACAAAGAGATGGAATTTGGTCTTCGAGAGGCAAGATAGCCTATGATCCAAAGACAAGTGAGAAAGGGGTAAAACCCATAGGGGTTTGAATGTTGGTTCGATATACTCATAGGGCAAAGGGATTGTGTAAGTGCCAATACTTACCTAGTTCATTGACCATTTTAGTTAGAATTTTATTAAGTGTTTTGTTAGAAGATTTATCTTGTCCATTAGATTGAGGACAATATGGGGATGATAATCTTAACTTAATGCCAAATGTGTCGTAAATAATGAATACTTTTTTTTCAAATTATTTACCATTGTTAGTGATTATTTTATGAGGAACACCAAAATGGTAGATAATTTGATGGTTAATGAAGTCAAAAATTTAATTGGCTTTGGTTGAGACAAGGGGAATAGCTTATACCCACTTCATGAAATATTTGGTTATAGTGATGATATAATGATGCCATTGTGAAGAATGAGGGTTAATCTCACTAATGAGATCTAATCCCCACTATGAAAAAGGCTAGAAATCCTTAGATACTTGAAGACCATGACAAGGAATGTGATGAAAATTAGCATGTTGTTGACACTTGACACATTCCTTTATGTAATAAAAGTAGTCTTGGTTAAGGGTAGGCCAATAATATCCAAGGTAAAGGATGTGTTTAGCGATAGCTAGAACACTAAAGTGTCTTCCATAAATCCCATCATGCATTTCCTTGATTACATGAGAGATTTCATAACTATGTAGGCATATAAAAAGAAGACCATCAAAGCATTTCTCACAAATAATTCACCCTAATATGGTATAGTGATAAGTACTCTATATAAATTTTCATCTACCATTTCTAGAGAGATTGGAAGGAATGATAGATAAAGTAAGATAGTCAAAGATTTGAATATACCAAATATCATATTGGATTTCTTCCACATTGAAGATGGAATGAAGGTCTGATTTGGTGTAAGATGGTTTGTTAAAGTGATGGATGGTGATAAAAAATTTAGAATTAGGAGGTGAAAATGGGATTTGGGAAGTAAGATAAGCCATGGTATCAATGAACTTGTTGGTAGAATATGTAATGGATTGAGTAAGGTAATAATCAAATGACGTAAATAATACATCTACCAATTGTTTGTACTTTTGTAAAACATCATTTTAACATTAATAAGAACCACTGATTTAGTTGACCACAAGATGATATTCATCAAAAATTCTAATAGATTTAACTCCCAAGGACAAAGCTGATTGGATACCTATAAATAGGACCTCATACTCAGCCATGTTGTTGGTGTAATCAAAGTAAAGATTGAAGGATAAGGTAAAAGTCTCGCCTTCAAGGGGTATAAGGATGATTCCCACACCCTAACCACATTGACACTTTTATCCATCAAAAAACATAGTCATCTAATAAGTAATGTCTTCTTGAGAGAGAGTTATAATGGACTCATTAGGAAACTTAAGAGGAGGCTAGTTATCAACTAAAGGGGCATCATCTAATTGATCAAAAATGATTTGACCTTTGATTGAATTTTAATATAGGAAATCAAGATCAAACTCATCTAAAAGCATGAGCCATCTAACCATATGCTGATTTTGATATAGATTAGAATGCATGTACTTGAGTGGGTTAGTGTTAGTTATGACAAAGGTTTAATGGTTAAGGATGTAGTGATGGAGTTTATAAATCATAAAGACAAAGGTGAGGCATAATTTCTTGGTATGGGTATAATGAGTTTCATAATATATAAGTTTTGAACTTATATATTATATTACTTTCTCTTTATGTCGATCATCATGATGTGTAAGCATGTCACCCAAGAAATGGTTTGTGGCATAAATGTAGGGGTATAAGGGTTGGTCCTATTTTTGAGGGACAAGAATAGGAAAGGAAAGAAGGTACTCTTTGAGTGATTCAAAGAAATATTTATAGTCTTTGTTCCACTTAAAGGAGATATATTTCATAAAAAGGTGTTGAAAAGGCTCATATCTATCAGATAATTGAGATATGAAGAGATGAATGGATTGAAGCTTCCACTACAAATTTTAGAGTTGATTGAGGTTAGTTAGAGGATTCATGTCAAGGATTTCCTTGACTTTATCGAGATCAAATTATATTTTATGAATAGAAATAATAAAGCCAAGAATTTTACATGACAAGACCCCAAATATATGTTTCATGGGATTAAGGTAACCATGGAAGCAGATAAGGCATTCAAAGATAACCTTAAGGATTGACAAATGACACTTATGACATTTAAACTTTCCAAGGAGGTCATCTACATAGTCATCCATGGTTTTATGGATAAGGTCATGAAATATATAGGTGATAGCTCATTGATAAGTTGTACCAACATTCTTTAAACCAAAAGGCATGACCCTATAGCATAAAGTTACCCATGGGGTGATAAAGGTAGTTTTATGTTAATATTCTAGGATGATCAAGATCTGATTATAGCTCGAAAATCCATCCATAAGAGATAGAATCTCATGGTTAGTAGTTAGATCAACAAGTTGGTTAATGCTTGGCAAAGGGAAGTCATATTTTTGACAAGTAATGTTAAGATCTTGAAATTCCACACAAATAAAAATTCCACCTATTGCTTTGGTGATAGGAATGACATTTCAGACCCATTGGGGATAATCAATGGGTTAGATAAATTTGACAGATAAGAGGCATTGAAGATCTTCTTTGACAATAAGGGCAATGTGAGGGTGCACCTAATAGGTTTGGCATAGATATTGGTGATGATGTTATGTATGACTATAAATGGGTTGATTCTTAGCATATCACTATAAGGCCAAGAAAATGATATGCTATGATCATGTAGAAAAGAAGATAAATCTTGATTCTCTCAAGAATATAAGGATTGGATGATTTTGATTATACAAGGATTATCCTATGTACCCAAGTTGATTTCAATGATAGCTTCATTCAACATAGTTGATGTTTTAAGAGGAAGGTATTTTTGAAGGGAAGAATGTTTATCACCAAGATAGGTGAGAAGAGAATTGTCATCTTGACACTAGATAGTGTTAATGGTAGGAGAGTCATTTTCTACCATCTCAAGATGAGTGAGACAAATGGTTCAATTTATCCTTTTGATAGGTAAGGGGTCCCAAACTAATAATATTGATCAAAAAAATTTAGGTGGAATAAAATAAAGATCCTCAAATTTTGAAAGAGAAGGGGTTGGTGAGGATGAGATTTCTTCCTCAATGATTGAGATGGAAGGTGGGTTGGTGTGCTCTTCTGGTGGGATGAATCCAAGACCATATCATCTATGATGATTTTTGAGTTTTTAATGGTATTAAATCATTTTTTCCATGTTCATAGTGGCCACAAACAAACCCCTTCCAATCACATTGATGGAATTATGTCTTGGCAAACTCTGATCTATCCAAGAAAGAGAAATCAAAGGTGAACAGTTTAACAAAAGAGGAAGCATTGGAAGATGAAAGTGGTCGATCAAGTACCCCATAGATAAAATTGGTTTGGCACGTGGGAAGACCAAAAGGAATGATGGTTCCAATGTTGGAATCATAGCTAGGATGTTGATCAATATTTACATATTCTTGGGGAGTGGGAAGGGCATCTAGAGTTAATAGGCAATACTCCCCAAGTGAGAGATGTTAGAATGTACATTATAGGGGATCTTACATAGGGATTTTGGAGGAAGGTATGGATGATATTTTAGAATCTTGGTTGATGGAGGATGTGTCCTTTAATGGGTTGAGAACATCTGTTGGTTTGTAAGTCATAATACATGACTTGAAAGGACTAGGGTTAGCTAAAATGACATGGACTTCACCCTCATGCTCAAACTTCATGTACCTATGCAAATTTGATGGCACAAAACCCATGAAATGTATCTAAGGGCATCTAAGCAATATGTTATATTAGAGCTCTCATTCTACCATATAGAAGAGCTCATGAAGAGTGTTAGTTCCTAAATTTATATGAAGGATGATAGCCCCTAAGTTAGTTTCTATGGTATTGTTAAAAGATGAAAGTACAATGGTAGTTGATGACATGATTTTATATGGGAGATTAAGTTGATCATATCCATGGGAGTAAATGATATTAATACTATCTCCCCCATCAATCATAATCCTCTTTATTTAGGTTTGGTTGATATGGTGGTAATAAAAATAGGAGGATGCAAATCATCTAGATGAATAGGGGGTATCTCCTAATCTTATAAAGTGACGAGGGTAAAAAATTGAAGGGATCTAACAAGTGATACTAAAGGTCATGGATATTCATGTTGAACCTCTATAAATTATAAGTCTTTCATCATAGCTTGATTGTGTTGGGTGAGGTTTGGTATTATTCTGGAAGGGTTAGATTAGGGTATATCCAAGATATAAATCCTAGGATTGGGTAAAGGTGTTTGGGGTGCTTAGGTGTAATAAGGGTATATTCATGGGATGAACACCTTGGTCTTCCATTGAATTTTTTGGGTTTGTGATCAAGTGACGACATGAATGGTATGGATTTAGAAAGGATGTTGTCTAGTAGGTTGCTTCAGTTTCTCTATACTCTTAGATTAGAGTTTGGGGATAGGTTGATGTGGGGTGGTAGCTTTTGGATTTTGGATTGGAGGTGGGATCATGGGAATATCCTTTGTTAATAGATCATTTGCATCACATAGTTTTTGGATTATGTCTTGGAGAGCTTTGAAATTCTCCATGTCATGTCCAGGTGTTCTATCGTATTCAAAAATTAAATTTTCATTGAACCAAGATGGTTTTGGAATAAGAGGATAAAATGGCTTGATGGGAGGTAACACTAACTAGGATATTGTATAAACCTTCACAATATGGTAGAATATCATTCTAGTAAGGGTGGCAAGGAGGTGGAAGTTTTGGTTTTGATAGTTGGGTTGGATACCTTTTTAGGGGTAGGCTTAACAAATAGATATTTCGTTGGTGCAATGATTTTGGTAGATGGTTTTGAGGCAGATGGTTTTGAGGTTGAGGGTTTGGTAAGAATAGGTGGAGGTATGGCTAAATGTGGAGGTTGGGCTTGTGTTTTCTTTGGGAGGCTTGGTCTTTTTAACAAGGTGGAAGGGTGAGGTCATAAAATATATTAGAGATGTGGCCTTAAAATGGAGGGTAAATTGGAAATGGGAGGTAATATGGTTTTATATTTTTGAATCTTAGATGGTTTAATTTTCTTTATTGGTTTGGCTTGCAGATTTTTAGGTGGGTTTGGTGGTGTAAATTCTAATTTAAAAAGAGGATGGCTAAGATTATGAGTGGGAAGGATACCTATGTTATTAAAAAGTTTCAATGGGGTAGTGAAGGTTGCTTTGGTTGTCCTTGAAGGAGTTGGGTTGGTTGGTTTATCTAAAATTTGGGGTGTGGTGGTTTTGTTGGTTTGGTTTGGGTAGTGGTAATTTCACTTGTGGAGGTCAAAGGTTGGGTGGATAATGGTGTGAGTGGTGACTCATTCTTGTTTAGGTATGGAATTCCAAGGTGGTACAAAAATGTGGCCCAGTCAAGGTTTGGTTAAGATAAAAATTCTAGATTTTGGACCAACCTTGAAAATGGTTTATAGATAGGCTTAGTTACTTCAGTGGTGGACTCTAAGGATAGACCAAGTGGATGTGAAAGTGGAATGGTAACATTTTACCTTTATTATGTCAATGGATCTAAGGATTTGGTCAATGAGTCTACCATGGAATAATTAGGATAGATAATCTCTTCTTTAGTTATACTTTTTAAAGGAAGGGTAGATCTCTCTAACATGGAAAAAGGGGCATTTTAGTGACAGTCTCCTCCTTTACTATGTTTTTTAAAGGAGATATTGGTGATTCCACTACCTCAATAAGTGGATAAGGGATGGTGGTTTCTTCCTTTGTTATTATTTCCAAAAGAATGGTAGGTAACTCCACTATGGAAGTAAGTGGAGAAGTGGTGGCTAGGGCCATGGGTTTATTAACTATAACTTCCTTAAGAACAATATTAACTATATGAACCACATGTTTGTGGGATGTTTCTACATTAGTATGCTCATTTTTTGTGGAAGGTGGGTGGTTTTGGAATGGTTGTTAGAATATATCAAGCGCTTGATTAGGGGTTACATTTGGTTTATCCATCAATAGTTCACCCTTGTCAATCAAGTCTTGGACAATGTTTTTAAATGTTTTTCATCTATCAACATTATGTCCAATGCCACAGTGGAAGTTACACATCTCATTTTCCTTATAAAAACTTGGTATAGGATTAGAGGAATCAAATTGTTGAGATAGTTTGATTAGAGGAAGTTGGATTATGGATGCCTTTAATAGTTTCTCCAAAACCAAAGTGTAAGACTCCCCTAATAGAGTATATTTATTTTACACAAAATGGTTTTTGGATTTAGAATTTTCATTCAAGGAGATGGATGGGTTGGATTGGCTGACTACTAGAGGATATGTTTTAAGTACAATAGTATTGGTTGTTCCTTTAGCTTTGGTATTGGCATGGTTTATGAGTTTATAGGAAGATGCGATAGATTTAAAACTACCATTATTAATCCTCAACTTAAGTTTACCCTCGTCAATTTTTAAAGTTTCTAGTTTTTTAGTGATGGTAAACACCTCATCAAAGGTTGAGAAGGTTTGAACCTATAGGGTGGATTAGATGTGTTTACCACATGCTTGAGAGAAAATCTCAATTAACTTATGTTGGGGTAAGGAGGAGAGTTGGTTGATCAACCCTCTGTAATGAGAAATGAAATTGACAGTAGGTCCATCCTCAAATTTGAGTGGAATATAAGTTGGTTATAGATACCTTCTTAGAATTATTAATAGAAAAGTGGTCCAAGAAGGTTTGAGATAGTTAAGTGAAAGGAAAGGAGTGCCTAGTGATGGCACTATACCAGTCTAACATTGGTTCCACTAAGGACATAACTAAGGTTAAAATAAGAAGACCATAATCATAGGAAATTAAATAACATGAATGTATAAAAGATCTTAAGAGATATTAGGGATCTTATTTGCTTTAGAATTTGGAAAATTTTGGAAGTTCCCATTATGCAGGGTAAGGTCAGATTGGCATGGAAGGGTGGATGGGTTCAATGCAAATATGATCTTAGGACAAAATATTATGGGCTCCAAAAATGGATGTTTCTAGAGTGATCATTTTGTCCATCAACATTTTAATGAGTTTAGTTTTTGGTGGTGCACCCCCATAATTATGAGTTATGTGTTGTTAAGGTTGTGAAGGTGAAATATAATGGTAATTAGTAGAAGGTTAGGTAGAGTCCACATACTAGTAATTGGCCATATAAGGTTGGGAAGATTGAGGGGGCATATATCCATATGAGTTCAGGATATAACTAGGGTTAGGTGTAGTAGACATTTTTTAGTTCATAGGCATGGTTGGGTTGATTGGTTTTAGGTGTGTAGTCACCTTGGTTCTTGTGAGTGGGAGAGTAGATGGTATGAAAACAACTAAGTTTTGTAAAGGGGTGAAGGATGTTGGGTTTTGAGTGGAAAGTGGCAGAATTAATACTAGTGGAAGGGATCCCAATAGTAAGTGGTGCTTGGGTTTCCATGGCCTAAATTATCCCTAATTTAGAAGGGTTAGTGAGAGGGTTGGTGGAGGTAGAGGGTGATTGGGCATTGGTTGGTGGAAGGGATTAGTTTTGGGTAATGGTGGCTGAAGGCTTTTTCATGGAAGAGGAAGCTTATATCACTATGAATTGGGTGGTAGAGATGGTGGTAACTAAGGTCTCACCCATAAGATAAGTGGGCATGTCATAGGGTGGTTCAATAGAAGGAACCAAAGTAGAGGTACGATTATCAATTGTGGCAAAATAGTGTTGAAGAGCCATAAGGTTATTATCAAGGAGGTTGGTAATGTCCATATCTCCTCAAGAAAATATGGAGGCATATCAAGACCTCTGAAATGGTCAGGGGAATTTTCTACATCTAGAGTGTGCTCCATGGATGAGGAAGAAGATGATGGGTGGTTGGGAGGTGGATATTTGTTTTCTTGGTTTCTAACTTATTTCCTTGTCAAAACAATGCAATGAATGGTGGAAAAAGGGTGGAAATGATCTCAAACACTTAAAAAATAGAGTAAAAAAAATAAAAGATTCAAGGAAATCACACACATGATAAGAGTACATTGAATACTAGAATTCTTTTTATCTCACTTTTAGGCTTATGCTTCAATTTTGAAGTTTATGAGACTCCACTTGGTTTGTAAAATAGGTACTAAAACATGAAGTATATGGATGGTTTTGGGTTAGTTTAAGGCTCTCAAGATATATGTACTAGAATTTGGTACATGGCTTTATAATGAGGCCTACCCCCTCACTTCACACACCATAGTGATAAGGGTGTTAGGTGCTTAGCAAGGATATACCAAATTGCTAGAGTTTATACTCAACTAGTGTACTGAGTTTTGGTTTCTCCCCTTAGTAGTGAATTCCAAGTGGGATATCCAAGGGTGAAGGTTTACCTGTAGGTGATGAAATCCTAGTCAGGACTTATGTTAATGTTTGATTATTTAATTGATTGAGTGGTTTGGTATTGCATGTGTGACAAAAGTGATTACTACGATTGATCTATTGATTACTTTTAAAATATGTGATCTAACCAAACAAGGAATCAATGGATGCAAGTTGTTTTTAAATCCAAAGCAAAAAAATTATTTATTTTAATTGACTACAAAAACAACTATTATGCACCTAAATGCAGAATGAGGATACATGTCCTATCCTAGGGTGAATGCTTTTTTGACTTTTTAGAAATGAAAAAAAATGAAAATTCTACCTTTTATAAGAAAGTAATAAGATAAAATGCATTCTTTGGAAAAGAAGAGATTGAAAAATATGATTTTCAATGAGGAAATGAAGAAAACAAAGTTTTAGTTTCAGAAATAAAAGAATTGCAATGGATGAATCTTTCAATAATGCAACTAAATGTCCTAAAACAAGTACGAACCCAAGAAAACTATAGGGTCCCACCAAACATGCCATAATGTTTCATTATGTTTTGTGTTTATTTTCTTTTTTTGTTTAGAAAATAAGTAAAAACTTTAAAGAAGGTTACGGTTTAGAATAACCTAGATTTAATTGCACGTTTTTGATCTAATTAATATAGATAATTCCTCTTCGGCTTGGGAGTTTGACCTATAACAAGAAAGAAGATAGAAATAGATTGACTAGTAAGATAGGTGGGTGGATTGCCTATAAAATGATAGATCCAAGAAGTACTAGACTTCACTGAAGGGATGTCAATCCACTCATTAAACAAATTAATTTATGGAAAATGAAAAGAGATGCTTGCAAAAAGCTATAAAGAATACCCAATCACAATGAAATAAATGATTTTTCAATAAAACAATGAGGGATTTTATCAAAATAGATTTAAATTTTTCAAAACCAATGCTAAAATGTTAAAAATGGATTCAAAAAATAGTTTATGACTTTGTGTTGTGACATAAGTAAAAAAAACTAGACTTTGGATAAGGGTTGATAGGTGAATTTTGCTTACTATTTTGGAGAAAATGAATTACACAATGATCTATGATGGTCACTATGAGGCTAGTACCAATTAAGGTAACAAATACCTATTAAGGGATGACCGATACCGGTCAGGGGGTGACCAATGTCAGTTATTATGGGTTCTAGTTTTGGGCAAAATAAACCTCGAGCTAGTTGCAGGAGGGTTTTTATGGGTTTCTTGGAGTTGGATGATGGGTATGAGGATAAAAAATGTTCTTGGGGATACCAAAATTAGGGTTTTGACACTCAAGTGACTAGGAATGTTTAATGGGTGTTTAGTGGAAGATGGATTGTTTGGAGTTGCAAAACTCCAACACAAGGGAGGATATGGGGAAAGATTGGGAGTTGGTATAAGCACTAAACCACTAAAAATAAATAACTTAACTTATAACAAGCACAATATACTTAGCTTTTGGTTTTTTCTTGCATGGAGAAGTCTTAAAGATGAATGTAAGCTACTTGGAAACCTATAACAATGTGGATAGAGTGATAGTGCTTTAGTCCTTCGTATTGAGGTACTGAAACACTTTCTTGTCTCTAACTAGTTCTCTTATTCACTGGGAAGCTTGGATTCACATGAGAGTTCTAATTCTTTCTCAAAAGTTTCAACCTCCTGATTAAGGGTCTCAGGGTTACCTTAAGTAACTAATGGAAATCCTAGTCAACTGACATCAATAGAGGGTTGATCAATGTCAATCAAGGGAGATATAGTCAAATTTGCCAAAAATAGCTAATCTCACTTATATTTGGCCATTAAGACCATTAGAAGTGGTCTGAGCTAATTTAGGTCAGCTTGGGTATGCATGAAGATGTCTAGGAGGTTATGGCATTAAATGCCAAGGTGGTAAATATTCCTAAGGATAGGTGTCACTCAGCCATGGGTTTTGGTTGGGTGAGGTATAAATGGATTATTTAACTTAATTAACTAATTGAATTAGCTAAATGGGGTAAATGGGTTTTCTAAGGGTTTTAGTAAATATCCTAACCCAAGGGGACCAAGGGGGTATTTTGAAACAACTATAACCATGTGGTGTAGTTTTCTAGTGTCTACATAAGGATATATTCATATTTTACGTGAAATGAATATTAATGGTAAAAACATATTGTTACGGAACCATTTCCATATATAGGTCCAAAATACTATAATATATTTATTTTATTCTCAATTTTAATCTTAATCAATATGGTAATGGTGCAATGGCTTTAATCGGTATTTAAATGGAAGGAGATAAGACTCGTTTAAACTTATATCAATTAACTTGAAAGTATGGGTCTATATTAAGGCATCAAAATAGTATTTTTGGTAAGTGTTTAACCCTAAAATGGATCATGAAATCCTTATTTGGTGTTAATAAGGTTAATAATATAGAAATGAAAATACACAAGGGTGATAATAAGATCTACAACATGTCAATTGGGTGTTAAACATAGATATAAACATACACTAAATTTATTATGTTGGGAATAGGCTAAATATAGAAAGTACATGTAAGATATGCATGGAAATGGAAAATAAGTGATATACTTAGCTAGTCTTGATGATAACATAGTATTGCATCTGAAATAAGAAGTAGGCTAAAATGAGATTCTAGAATAGTCATCATATTATGGAACTAAAACTTCTAAATATCTAGACACTAACATCATCCTGGAATAATTAAATCAAAAAAATAACTTATGGAAAAAGATAAAACCACCTATATGCTTCTAGTTTTGTCTTCATGTTCATTCTAGTGCATTCATATCTAGGTCATGAATTGTCACTCATTAATTTTGAAAAACCCTAGTTCTTCATCTTCATAGTGACCATGGGGGAAAATCGGTTAGTGGGCACATAGTGCCAAACTAACCTCAGAGGCCCATCTATTAGCATGAATTTCCTACATATAAAATACTTTAAAGTGGGCCTCAAACAAATGCTATTATCCCTTATGTATTGGATTGTATGTGAATCATGAAATATGTGTTAAGCAAGTACAATGTGACCTAACTTCTAACTTGGTAAATTGGGTTTATAGTATGATCCTTTAGTACTTCAAACCTAGATCTGATGTACCTATGATTAGTATGGAAATAAAGAATCTTTGTTTAATTTAATGCTTGATATAGTGATTTTGATGAGCTTCCTTAGTCTCTTTTGGCTTTTACTAGGTGAGGATTGAATGCAGGTTGATCTTATATTTATATCAATCATTAGGATAAAAAACTTACATCAAATCACTTATACCAACCATTAGGATACATTTCATTTGAAAAATATATGACTTTAGGGCTCTAAACTCTTGTGTTAGGTCAATACTCTAATGTTGACACTAGTGATAGTATCAGACATTAGTGTCCATGGAGCAAGAAAGTAAACACAAGTTAAGAACTTGTAGATATGGAAGATAAGTACATTTTAAGCATTTTGGTAAAGATATAAGGTTTGGTTCATTAACATAATATTGGTCAAACTAAGAGATATAGGACTAGGGGCGTAAGATAGAGGAAATGTGAGACTTGCAAAAGCAAGAAAGGTCCATAACTGAGAGTAAAAACAAAGATCTAAGTTTGCCAAGTGTAAAAGATTGAGGTGTTATTAAATCCATAAATTCTATCTACTTGCCCCCTTTAATATAGTAATGAAATTAATAGTTTAAAGGAATGGATTGTATATATGGGTGTGTATAACACACCTTGTATTTTCATGTGCCCAACTTGAGTGATTTTTTGGTGACTAACCTACAACCAAGAGCATGTTACAATATATAATTAGTGTGTATAATCTAGAATTGAAATTACTTGAAATAGATTGGAATTTAAAGAGTAATTTTTAAGAGTACACATGCATGTCAATATAAGCACCTTGTGTATTAGCAAGTTTATTTCAAAAATATGTATTACTCTAAGGCTCTAAAACTAAGATTAGGACAAATATAGATAAATATTGAAAGTGCATATATCCAAGGAGATAGATATAGATAGAAAAATATACTAGAAGGCACATGATCCCAATCTTGGATAAAAATTGAGTTTATGCCTGGAAGTTGAGATTAACTCAACTGTGTAACACAATGATACTTATAATCTAGCAAGTATGAGTGAACCAAGTCACCCATAGTGTCAAAATTGTGAATTTGAATGATATTCCCAAATCAAACCTTAAAACTTGGTAATATTGATTAATTTGATCACCTCAACCATAAGAATAGGTGAACCAACTACTGTAGTAGATTGGCTCAATATAATTCATAAAATGCTAACTAGTGGGTCATAATAGTTCTTGATAATACTGTAAAATCTGAAACTAATTTGAATTTTGAAATATTAGGCACACATTGCATAGAATATGTACCTTAGATATGTTTCATGATAAAAATATGTATAAAAATGGTATGAGTTTAAATAATTCTAACACAATTGTGAATCTAAATCATATAACTATGTGATTTGACCAATTCAAAAAATTGTATGTGTAGAGCATGCTTCCAAATCATTCTCACACTATAAGGAAAAATTGGAAAATTGATATCAGTACCAATGTGGAGAACATGTTTCCAAAAAATTTCCCCACTATAATTTGGAGATGTCAGATAATGAATAGGTGTGTAAGATTTGTTTCCAAATCATGCCCCCACTGAATTTGAAAATTATGAATGTGTGGAAGCCATGCCCATATGACATGGCCCAAATAAATTTGAAAATTAATATAAGTACCATATATTGAATGAGTGTGGTGAATATGTTTCTAAAGCATGCTCCCACTTAATTTAAAAACTATGCCAAGTGTGTAAACGTGCCTCTATGACATGACCCCACTAATATGCCCCCTTTGAGTTGAGGGAACGATAATAACTGGTAGTTTTCTCACCTTAAAACTATAAGACAAATATATAATCTATGAATTTAACCATGGAACATGTAAAAGGAATATGCCTAAGTAGATATAGTATTTAGGTGCATAAAACCAATGTGAGCACATATGAGCCTAAGATTCATGATAAGGATCATGAAAATATCTAGATAGTAATAATACAAGATCAATAAAAAATCAAACACGCACATAATAACACTAAAAAATAATCCAAAATGTAATATTATAAGAAGACCAAAAACAATGGGCATGTTCTAATGGTACACAATCAAAAGGAGATGACTTGGTCAAATGACCATAAAATCAAGGATGACATATTCAAATTTTCATACAATAAATAATAACATATGTAAATGTCAAGCAAATCATACATAGTCACAGGCCATGCAAGAAAAGGATCATATTAAAATGATAAAAAAATGCATACAACTATAAGGCAAGACACTCAAAGAAGTGCATAAAAAAAATATAAGCACCAACATTAACATGTCATAGTATCACATGGAGCTAATGTGTTAAGAAAAAATGTCAAATGTATACATATCAAGTACCATGTGTAATATATAATCTTGGATAAAGGATGTGTAAGTAAATGTGTAAGATCAAACATGATAATGACATGTGATCATCAAACCATGTGTCCTATGTGTATCAAGATAAAAAAGTTTGTAGACACTAAAAAATTGCATAGTTTTAGATGTCAAAACACCTAGAACCCCTGCTTCACTCTAAGGATAGTTGACCACCTAGTTGACTTGGCCCATTTATTAATTTACTAATTTAACATTTTAATTCACTCCTCATTAAACCATTTTCCTCTAGAAGCTCGACCACTAATGGTCAACCTAACCATTGATGGTTAGCCTGACCATTTATGGTTAGGTAAGCCTACTTTTTAAGCATTACTAGCTATACAAGATAAGCATGGCACAATTAGCAAATTCCATTTTTTTATGTAAACTAGATATAAATCATCATAATTAACAACTTTCTCCTTTATCTAATTAGTAACTTCCTCCTACACATTTAGTAACTTCATCTTATAAAAAAAAGTAGGAAGAGAAAAGAATCCAAAAATCTAGTAATCCACATTCAAGCTATCTTGCATGCATGTATCTAGTGTCCCTTCAGCAAGTAAGAAGAATCAACAGAGTCCTAAATCTCTATTAGAATCACTTTCAAAGGTCAAAGTACTATCACTTTGGAAAAATTTCTTTAGCCTTCCACCACCAAGTTACAGGTTTCTATTGCTTGCTTTGTTTGATTTACATTCTATTTCTAACCTCACTTCCCTATTAGACCCATCAAGATCTTATTTTCCATTCCCCTGATCGATAAAAAACCTTTGTTTTTCTAATTACCCAATCTCTAATATTTTTTGGATCATTTCTAGAATCACACAGATAACCACCTATGATTATCTCAACCATCGATGGTCAACCTCAACCATCGATGTTTACCCAATCTCTGATGTTTAGCCCAACTCCTGATGATTAGCCAAACCACTGATGGTCACTGTGGTATAAAATAATACCATGTTATTTCTACTTCCTTGAACCTAACTAGACCCTATTTTTTGTGTTTTTGCCTATACATAGAGACTTTTTTGATTTTTTGACCCTGACCCCAACTTCCTTAGCATGATTATTGATTCACTTTTTCTATATTTAGATTTTTTGTTTAATGACCAATCTACTTTCATATCTTACATGCATTTACTTTTTAGTTATTTAATGCAAATTTCCTTTCATATTATCTTAAAATGGATTGATAGCCTCCTAAAAAGCTCGCACTTCTTGGATCTATCTCATGCTAGGAAGTACACTCAACCATCCATCTAAAAACCCTTTTTATAGTGACTTTCTTATACATAGTTATTCCTTCTAAGCCAAAGAGGATTTCTCACCATCATTTGGATTATATGTGCACTTTTACCAGGTATTCTTCTACACACCCTATTACTAGTTTCATTACTTATTTCCAAATTAAAAAATGACTGAAAATTAATTGAAATATTTTGACATGCCCGGTAGGACCTAGCATCCCTTTTTCCTCTATTATATGTTATTGAATGAAATATAAAATTTCTTATGTGATTAAAATAAATCTTTTACATACATTGATTGCTTACTTGCTTTAGTTCATCTAATAACTTAAAAGCAAAAGTAATTAATCATAGATTTCACTCTTGTTATCATACACCTTTTGCCAAACCATATAACTAATAAACACATCAAAACATACCTGAGACAAGCCCTAACTAGGATATCATCACCTACCAGTAAACCTTACCCTTTCCTGATAATCCTACTTGGAGGTCATTACCAAGGGGAGAACCAACTCAATTCTTTAGTTGAGTATAAACTCTAAGATTCAGTACATTTTGGCTAAGCATCCAACACCCTTATCACTATAATGTATGAAGTGAGGGGGTAGGCCCAAATATCAATCCACATACTAAAGATCAATATAGATTTCTCTCTTAAGCACCTAAACATAACTTTAAACCAACCTTAGATTTTTTTTTAGGACCTGATTTACAAACTAATAATTTATTCACACTTTCTAAGGCATAATCCAAAAGTAATTTAAAAATAACCCTAGGTTGTTAAATGCACTTTAGTGTATGTTTGATTTCCTTGAGTTGTTTTATTTTGCTTGTTCTTTGTTTGAGGTGTGATTTTCATCATTTTATCTCCTATTTCCTCTCATGGTCTTTACTAGATAGCATTTGAGGAATCAAAACAACCAACAACCACCTTTTTATTCCTCCTCCATAAAGTATACCTCTGATGCTGAGGGTTCCCCTCATTTTTATCCCCTCTTACTAAGCTAATGATTATTGTTGAGGGTGATCTAGATTTTTCTACCTTCCTTGATAACAACCCCATGGCTCTTCAACATTACCAAAAAACCTTATATAACCATACCCTTTCACTTCAATTCCTCTTATGAATCCACCTTATGGTATGTCTCCCCATCTTCTAGTGGGTTCTAACTTAGCCTTACATGTGCTCACCTAAGCCTCTTCTTATTCTAATAACCAACCTACTACCACTCCCTAAACTCCATCCAACATCCCAACTAGCAACCAAACACCTACTACCCCAGCCAATATCTCCAACATTAGGTCAACTTTGCCCCTTGTTACCTATATTACTTCTACTGTGGGAGTATCCTCTACCCCTATTTCTATTATTCCCCTTAGCTAAACTAGCCCACTAATTTTTACCCCTCTTCAGAGTTTGGTTCTTTCCATACCTCAAATGCTACCACCTATTAGTATGAGAGTCACCACACACCAACAACCACCTAAAAATTTCATACCTCCAACCCAATCTACCTCCATACCACCATCCACCAACCTAAATATACCTTTAAACCAACCCATATCATCCCCCTAACAAGTACCCATGACATCTTACCCATATGTTTCTAACCCATAATAATACATCCCACCTTCCACCCAACTATTTGTGTCAATCAACCCTTATGTGACACTATCCCAACTTTTATGACTACTTACCAATATGTGGCTTCTTCAAAACCCTCTATCACTTATACATAGATTGTTGCTACCCACCCTTAACAAAACCTACCACCTCAGTATGCAGATTCTCAGCCTCAAACAAATTTGGTCCAAATGTTAATGGACAAATGACCAACCTGGAATCATTTATATTTAGGTATCATAATCTTTTATACTATGATCAAGTTTTTAATAAACCCATCCATCCATTCCTATCCATGCATATCCTCCTCAATGGTAATTACCCAAGTTTTCTAAATTTTAAGGTAAGGAGGACCTCAAACAACATTTGAGAGCATTTCATCACTCTTGTTATTTGATCACATATGATGATGCTCTTTTTCATACCTTCCTCATGTCTTTATTAGGACTAGCCCTTGACTGGTATAGTTTCCTCACCAAGCACTCCATATTTTCGTTCTCCTAACTTTCCAAAAAAAATTAGAGAATTTCTTAGTAAATATATCTAAAAAGGTTTCTATTACCAACCTCTATTCTATTAGGCAATTTGATGATGAATCAATTGCTGATTTTGTATCAAGATGGAGAGGTCTTATCAACCAAGTTTATTTCTCCCTACCCCAACCTAAGTTAATTAAACTCTTCTTTTGGGGTTGTGCCAAACATATTACCCCTAGTCTCCAAGTTCAAGAGTTCCAAACTTTTTATTGGGCATTCATTATGGCATGTAAACTTGAAAATTGAGCCATTGACTAAGGGAAATTGAAACTTTAGAACAAGAATTCTATATTTAAATCCAATCACCCTCCCTCCACCAAAACCACTAACCAATCCAACCATCCCAATACAAAATCAAAAGTATCTATGAACATAGTGGTCCTAAAGACTACCCCAACACTAAATTTTAACCAACCCCATCAAACCAATTCTTCCACTGAGCTCCTACAAAATAATACACTCCCATAGGGAAGTCTTATGCTTTAGTTTTGGAAAAAAATCTCAAATGTAACATCATCCAACTTCCACCTATCAAACCACCTCAATAATTTGATGCTTCTTGCCCTGTACCTAGTTGGTATAATGAGAATGACCCTTGTGCCTTTCACTGAGTTATTGGACATGAAATTAGTAGATGCAATACATTATAAATTATAGTCTAAAACTTAATTTATAGTGGAGAACTTGCATTTTATAATCCCAATGCACCTCCTAATCAATCCCTTGACATCTTCCATAAAACTTTTCCCAATCATGCTCATTATACCCATCACCATGACAACAAACCAAAATCATCTCATTTTTCATGAGGCACATATAATCAATGTTATTATTAGTGAGCCCATTATTAAGGATACCATTACCTCAACCACTTATTCCTCCATTTCACTTACAGAAGTAATGGACCTACCTTCCTTTCCTTTGGATACTCAAATGAAGGAATCAACCACCCCTCTCTCTTAACTTAATGAGACCTTAACTTTATTTACCTCTCCTTTGATGGAAACACCAAAGGAGGTAACCTTTGCTTTAACCATTTATTATTCTTCCACTCCACCCATTGAAGTGGTATAATTATCCTCCATTCCTTTAGACACCCAAACAAAGGAAGAAACCATGTCCATTCCTACACTTGTGGACCCCATGCCTACCTCCCCCATCATAGAACCATCCTTTCCCTCTTTAGAAACCATCCATCAAGAGACATTTACCTCATCCACATAAGCATTAATCTTAGAACCTCTCATCAAGAACAAGGATGGAGGAACCATTCTCTCTTCTCCACCTAGGGGCTTAATTTTTGAAACCAATGACCAAAGAATCAAACAAATCTACAAGCTCTTTTATAAACTAGTCCAAAGTTTAGAGTTCACTTCTTAACCTAACTTTGATAGAGCCACCTTTTGACATCATCTAGGGCTCCCTTACCAAAACAAATCTAAATCCTTAACCTCATTTGAATCCAGCCTTAAACTAGTTATTACCTCTTCATCAAACACCACTTCCTCTAAAATCATAAGAGAACCATCCCAACTACCTCCACCTAACATTGACAAAACACCTTATGCATTTGTCAATAAACCTATCAATAATCTATAAATCTTTCCCATACCTAGTTAAACTCACCCCTCTTTGAAGTTTGATTTAACTCCATCTAACCCACCAAATAAACCCCCGACCAAACCAACTAAAAAGGTAGAGTTACCCAGAACTCAACCTTAAACTAGACCCATACCACCTCCTTCCCACTTTCCTTCTATCTTAGGATCTCATCCTTCTACCATCCCAATTACCTATTCTTCCTCTAGTAAGCCACCCCCTTTTTCTTTACCTAAACCTACACCCCCTAAGTCATATAATTATCCTTAATTCTTAACTAACCCATCTGCCTCTACTTTCCCACATATATCCAACCCCTCAACCTCCAAATAATTTACCTTTAAGTCAACCATAACTAAGCAATCCCAACCACTAACCAAAACCATCCCACCACCTATAACTTTTGAGGTGAAAATTGCTTCTAAGAAGGCTCCCATCCCTAAAACTATAAACCCATCAACTATAATACCTTTGAATAAATATTATTCAACCATCCTACAAAGGTTGTTTCAAAATTATTTCATTAACTTACCACCCATCAAACCAATTTATCCCTCCAATACCAAACCCTCTTGGTTTAATGATAACTTGATTTGTGCATACCATAGGACACCGAGATATGACACAAAGAACTATAAAGCTCTCCCAGCACTCATTCGTAGCCTATATGATGAGGATGATCTATTATCAGATGAACCTCTCTTATCCCCATTACCAATACTACCATCAACTCAACTTACCCAACCTTTACCTACTCACCCACTCTCATCCAAGAGTGAGGGGTAGGAACCAAAGCAACCACTAAACTTGGAAAATCCTCCCATACACACTATTCATATGGTTACCCTATCTTGGGCCCATCATAAGGATAAAGGAAAAGCCAAAGTTTCCATCCCATGGACATATCCTTCAACCCCTCATCCTCTGACCAAACCTAGATACCTATACCTTCACCTATCCCACCACCAAAACATAAAGTATCAATTTTGGGAGCCTCTCCCTCTAACCCTTATGAATCCATCCAATGTATCATTTTGAAACAACTTCACCAAACACCAGTGAAAATGAGCCTTATGAACTAACCAACAACTCTCCTCACCATCGTTAAGCACTGATAGAGGCTCTATAATCTATATAGGTTAGACCAAATGATCCTCAACCTCTTGCACCTTTTGTAGGAGCCCTCCGAATTTCTACCTTCATCACCTTTCAGGATTATAAAATACCTCCTATTCATCCTAAGGGTTTTTATCCTCCCTTATGTATCACTAAATACATCAATCACACCTATATCTATAGGGTAATGATTAATAAATGATCTAGCATTAACATTATCTCCTCCCATGCTTATGACCAATTGCAGCTGCCCAAGAACATCATGTCATAAAGCGTAATGGTTCTTCACTCCTTTAATGATACCATGGACACTAATTTGGGAACAATTATCCTTCATATATGCTTGGGACCTCACACCATTCGTGAACTATTTTACATTATAGAAGGTTATTTATAATACAATGTGTTACTTAGATGCCCTTGGATCTATGCCATGAGTTGTGTCCCTTTTACCTTACATCAACGTGTCAAATTTGAACATGAAGGTCAAGTTATTACCATTAAATATAACCCTAATCCTTATACCTCTTTCAATATGACATATCAGCCTAATGATTTTAATATTCATCTTTCATCCACCTCAAAATCAACTACTAAAAACACTACCTCACCACCAACCAAAACCAACAACACTCCCACCTACAACATTGATGAAGTTTTAACTAGCTCATTTATCCCTTCTTCTCAGATTCCCATAGAGGACCCCTTAGAATCCACATTCTAATGTCTATCACTTGGGGAGTATCATATTTTAGCCTTGGATGCTTTCCTTACTCTGCAAGAGTATGGGAACCTCAAGCATGACCCTTCCTACAATCCCAACATTAGAATCATCAACCCTTTTAGGCTCCCCAAAAATGAAACAAATTTCATGTATGGGGGACTTGATCAACCAATTCTCACTCTTACCACTATCTCATCCATACAACCATTTACCTCTAACTTCTCTTATCTCAACAAACCATCTTTTGCCAAAGCTTACCTTTATAGGTGTGCTTGGAAGGGGTTTGGTCTTAGCCTTTATGAATAGGTACCTCATGAGATACCCATAATCAAAACTCAAAAACCTCATGAGTTATTATGCCTTGGGCTCATACCACTAGAAGAACCCACCTCACCAAAACCCATTGCCACCATCGATGATGAGGATGTCCCATCTTTACCTATTTTGTCTCCCTTGAAGTCTGAAGACTCTGATATCATCCCATATAACTTTTTTTATCAACACTATTAGTTTGGTTCACTTGACCTATCAAAAGGATGGCCAAACCAAAACCCTTCCTCTCATCCATATTGAAATGATCGAGTGTAATTATTCTACCATCAATATGATACAACATCAAGATGATGATTCCATTCTCACCTACCTTAGTGCAAGGGATTCTTATATTCATATATCCCTTCTTCCTAAGAACCAAACCACGATGAATGAATCCACTATTGAAGTTGACTTGGGTAATTAGGATAACCCTTGTATCATCAAAATTACCTGATCATTAGATTCTGAGGAGCACAAAATTACCCTTCTTTCCTTCATGACCAAAGTGTAGCCTTTTCTTGGTCCTATTAGGATATTCCCAAAATTTATCCTTCAATCATTATCTACAACATTGTCACCCATTCTAAGGTTAAGCCAGTGTGGTGAAATCTTCATAGGATACATCCTCACATCACCCTTCTAGTCAAAGAAGAACTTTAGGTCTCTTATCCATTGACTTCATCTAACCCATTGACTATCCACAATGGGTTTACAACATCATTATCATTACTAAAACCATAGGGGGACTTCATCTCTATATCAACCTTCATGATATTAACCTTACTTACATAAAAGATTATTTTCCTTTGCCCAACATCGACCAATTTGTTGATCTTATAGCTAGCCATGAGATGTTATCCCTCATATATAGTTTCTCAAGATATAATTAGATCTTGATTGCCCTCAAATATCAACATAAAACTTCCTTTATTACCCCATAGGGGATGTTATGTTCTAAATTTATTCCTTTTGGTCTAAATAATGTTAGAGTAACCTATTAGCATGCCATGACCTATATTTTTCATGATTTTATCCATAAAATTATAGAAGACTATGTGTATGATCTCCTTGGGAAATCCAAACACCACAAGGATCACCTAGTTATTCTTGTAATCATCTTCAATTGGTTAATCCATTATCATGTTAGGCTCAACCCTAAGAAATGCATTTTTGGGGTCTTATCCATAAAACTACTTGGCTTTATCATTTCTCTTTGAGGAATAAAAATAGACCCTACCAAAGTTAGAGAAAAATTTGATATGCCTCCTCCTACTAATCTTAAGCAACTCAATATCCTATAGGGGAAGCTCTAATCCATTTTTCAATTCATCTCCCAATTATCAAAAAGATTAACAACCCTTTCACCATTTCCTCAAGAAAGACACCTCTTTTAAGTGGACCAGTGACTATCAACAAGCCTTTGATTCTATCAAAGAGTAATTTCTATCTCCACCTATCCTCATCCCTATGAGGGAAGACCAGACATTATACCATTATATATCCACCATGGACCATTTTTAGGGGTAATTCTCACTCATCGTGATGAACATAACAAAGAAAAAGCCTTCTACTATATTCACCACACATGTATAGAGTATGAGACTTGATATACCCATATTGAGAAACCTTTCATCACCTTAGTATTTTTGGCCTCAAAACTCTATCATTACCTTCTTAATCACAAAACCTATGTCATCACTAATACTGACCCACTCAGGTACATACACTCTAAACCATACCAAAACCAACATATGACTAAGTGGCTCATGCTCCTAGTTAGGTTTGATCTTGATTTCATCTAGTAAAAGTTAATTAAATGGTAAGCGATCATCGACTAATTGGATAAAGATCCTCTACTAGATAACCAACTGATTCCTCTTGCTTTTTTAGATGAGTCCATTGCAACTCTTTTTTTGGAAGAACCCATCCACCAAATGACCATGATTTTTGATGTCTCTAAATTCCAACATGGTCGAGGTGATGGAGTTATTCTCATTCCCCTTAATGGTGAAAATCTTCCCCTTTACTTTAAACTTGAATTTTAATGCATAAAAAATGTGGCTAAATATGAATCCTTGGTCATGTCTCTAAACCACTCTAGCCTTGGGAGTCAAAACAATCAGTATCTTTAGTGACTCTTAACTCATTATCAATAAAGTTAATAGATATTATCAATGTAAAAGTGATCTCTTATTGAAGTAAAAATATCTCATAGATGTAATCTTAGCATCATTCAATCATTACCTTATCTAATCAATTCCATGATCTAAAAACAAGTTTGTAGATATAATGGCTTCCCTTGCTTCCCAAATCCCATCTCAACTTGCCAAATCAAAACTATTTATCACCATCCATAATTTCATCACACCCTCATATATCAGTTCTAACTTTCCCACCATTTTTAGTGTGGAAGCATCTCCTTCTGACATTTTATACAACCAAAGTTTTAACTACCTTAACCTTGACATTGTTCCTCCCAACCTGTCAAATAATGCTTAAAGAACCTTTATTCAGAGTACCTATCATTACACCATACTATGGGGATCCTTTATAAACATGTATTTGATGGCCTCTTTCTCCTTTTCCTTTGCAATCATGAAGCTTCCCATGGTATCAAGGAAACACATGATGGAATTTATGGGGGACATTTTAGTGGCCTAGCCATCACTAAACGTATCCTTTTCCTTAGCTATTATTTACCTACCCTAAATCAGGATTGTTATGATTATGTAAAGAAGTGTGTCAAATGTCAACATCACATTAATTCACATCACATACCTACACATGACTTTCAAGTATCTATGGACTATTGGCCCTTCTCGTAATAGGGTCTCAGTCTTATTGGGCAAATCAATCCTCATTCTTTACAATGATAACAATTTATCATTATCACTATTGAATATTTCACCAAGTGGGTAGAACCATCATCTTATCTTGACCAAATCTAAAAATATTACAATTTCATCAATCACCATATCATCTACCACTTTAGTGTCCCACATAAGATCATCACTAATAATGACAAATCTTTTAAAAACAAGAAAGTCCAATCTCTTTGCAATTATTTTGACATAAAATTAAGATTTTCTTCTCCCTGTCATCCCCAATAAAATTGAAAGGTGAAAGCCTCTAACAAAATTCTCAATAAAATGTTAGCCAAAGTAGCAAGTGCTTCAAGTTGGGATTGGCACTTGCACATCCCATTCGCTTTATGGGCCTATCACATTAGTATTTGAACCTCTACAAGTGTTACCCCTTTCTCTCTCATTTTTGGAGTAGAGGTAATCTTTCCCCTTGAAGTCTAGATTCCTTCTATTTCCATATCTTTATATGACATCATTTTTTAAAGTGACTATAGTCAAGACCTCCTTGCACATCTTAAACTACTTGATGAACATTGCCTCATGGCACTTAATCATCTTCATGTTTATCAAGAATGAATCAAGAACACTTACAAAAAACACATAAAAGAGTGAGAATTCAATATTAGAGACCTCATTCTTAAGGAAAACCAACATGTAACTAATATAGAGAAAAGCAAAAAAGGTAAGTTTGATTTCAATTGGCTTGGACCCTACATCATAACCCATAAGTATGGATCAGGATCTTATCATTTATCTTCTCTCGAAGGCAAACTAGAACCTAAGCCTCTCAATGCTTCACATCTACATCATTTCTATTATTAAAACAAGGTCAAACTCACCTTTGTGTCTAACTTAAGCTCATCTATTAGTTTATGAGATTATCACCTACCTATGCCTATCCCTTTTGGGGATAATTAATTAAAACATAATACCATGTGATTATCTATCATAGTTATATCTTAATCCTAAGCATGGATACCATGGCTCCAACCATGTCATCATTCTCATGGATACTTCTCATCTCTAATTAGATGGAATCCCATGATCAGTTGTCTTTTAAACCACTTTTCCTTGTCCACCATTAGCCTTTTGTGTTAAAAGTCTTGCCTCCATGAAGGCAGACCTCTAAGCCTAAATAGACTTGTCCATGTCTATACATATCATTTAAAATAAAATTTGATACCAAAATCTCACTTGGGTCCATATCTATAGCATTACAAACCGATCCCATGAAGGATGGCTACCCAAAAACTAAATATTACTTAAAGGATAGACTACTTCCTTGAAGGATAGCTATAACATAAAAAACAAATCCAAACTTAGACCACTCCCTCGAAGGATGGATAATACAAATTTGTCAAATAAATAATTTGAAGCTTCCCGTGTTAATCAACTTCAACCCCTTTAGCAAAAAACAAAACATCAAAGTGAGTTATCCCAAAAGGGCCACAATCAGCCCTTTCATATATATATATTTAGTATACTTCCTGCATTGATTAATATACACTTTGTATTAAGACATGAACTTGTCTATTATAGTTCTTAGGTCACCTATAGAAGGGAAAAACTAACCCACATCAGGTTACTATATCACCCATTTCCCTTCAAGTTACCTATCACCTATTTTACCCCTTTATACCCTCTAGAAATCAAGGGACTCTGAGCTTACTTGAGACAATGTGATCAAGATACCATCTTTATCACTCAAAACATGCTAATGTGAATCATTTGAAAGGCTTATTTTCATTAAGCCAATTTGACTTCGATTTTGTTAGATCCTTACCAATGGACACATCATTCCTTTCTTACCTTATCATTATTAGTTCATGAAGACATGTGTCTCATCATTCTTTTATATTTTTCCAACGTTTAGCTTATTACCTATATAAAATTTATGTGTCTTCATTATATCCCAATATCACAAAACATCATCATCACCACCACACTAATCCATATACATCACAACATTATGAGTCATATCTCATCTATGCACCCAAACATCAAACATATCATAAACCACGTCATCAAAATAAATAGTCAAAACCATCCTATCTATCATCATGAATAAACACATCATCATGAATATATACAAAACACATCACCTAAAAATATCAACACGTCAAATTCAAACATCTACTCACAAAACACATTCTAATTCCTTTATCCATAATCTATACCCATCAACACATCATACCTATTAAAACATGAGACAAAACATATTTTTAATTTCACATATATAAGGAATGGGGCATAAGCATCTTGTTATTCCTAAGCTTTACAACACCCATCATACATAAATATCAAAACTCATGAGCTAACCGTAATCCACATATCCATAATCCTATCCATAAATAACATCCTATCACTAAATCAAACCATGACATCTACCCTTTACCAAATACAACATAAACATTATCCATAAGTCACATCCTATCTACCACATAAAATCCATGTAGCATCTATACTATATCCCATTACCATATTCTATCATAAAATCCCTCATAATGTCATCAACAACATCATTATATAACATTAATCATATCAATATATCCTCATATTTATCATAACTATCAAATGAACAACACCTATCATACACTCATCTTATATCTATAATCATGCATGCCTAAATGAATATCATCATCTATGTCATAAAGATCAATTAACATCATAATCATAAACCTCATAAATATCAATAACATCTCAAACATCTAAACATAATCAATGTCAACATCAAGTCATTCTACATCCATAACATCTATAAACAGTAGAACATATCATCATGTCATCATAACCATCAATGTAATTAACTGTCATCAACATAATTAGCATAATCAACATATAATAATCATATACATTAATAAGGAAATACATGAAATAATGTATCACATCTCTCTCTCTCTCTCATATACATCTTGTGTCATTGACATGCAGGTCGATATCAAAAAGATATACAACTATAATAAAACATAGCAAGCCCCTAGGGGGCCACTCCCACTAACTCCATCTGCACTTGCACCTGCACCTACACTACCATCTAGTGGTAGGCCCCTTGATATCCCTACCTACAAAACTATCAAGGCCTACTATCTTAGAGTAGATATAGATGGACCCCCTATTAAGCTAGCCTTGTTCGATCCATATCTCTAATAGAAACTATGTCAGCACAATTACCTCATAATATCTTAGCTCCTCAATAGTGGCTAAGTACTGTATCCTCGAACCTTTTTCAGGTGCTCCTCTTGTTGTTGTTGTGGCCACTCCTACTCTTTGTCTCGGTGAATCTCTCTCTTGGGTCACAAACCCAAGAGAGATCCTCACTTGATCTCACTATCCCATCAAGGTGGCCACCTGACCCTATAATGTGATAATTTGACCCTATAAAATGGCCACCTATCTATATAAGTCGATAATCTAGGCCTATGATGCTACCAATGCTACCACCACCTATCTATGCTATGTTAGTACCCCTATATGATCCACATCCATGGGATGCTACCCCCTATCACCCCATCCAAAATTAGCCAACACCACCAACACATTTCAATGCACAGTCACCTCTCCATCTAGTGAAACCAACTAGAAATGGCTCTTGGCTAAATCCATCTTAGGGTGCCCTCATAGGCCTCAGTAACTAAATGTGCTCATACACATAGAAATGGATCATGAACCCAATGTTGATCCCATATCACCTATGTGCTCTGAAGGCCAATATTTCTATGTATATCTACACTAATAGCAATAGGGCCAATCCAAACATAGTCCTCCCTAGAAACATCTCCACCAGCACTCCTAGTACCAGGTATGGGAAGTGATCATTGCTCAAATTGGGCATAAAAAAGTAGGACACAACCATCATCATCATGAGAAAGAATCTATCTATAGGAGCCCTCTAGTATAAATATCTATGGCTAAATCCCCCTAAGTGAAATTGAGCATGTATAGAATCTGTCGCATATATCAAGTCCTTATGATAATTAATATCCTCACTCTCTATATGGTAGATTGGCTCCCCAAAAATGGGTAGTTGTTTAATATGATGAATGTCCTCTAGGATAATCTCATCTCCCCCATCAATAACAAAAATGTGTTTGTGGCCAAGTCCCATCTCTCGATGAGGGCCATAATCATACCCACATCTCATAGTAGGTGATGGTAGTGAATCATCATTCCTAGTCTGCCTATCTCCATATGTCTCCACTCCTATTTAGTCATCATGTCTTGAACCTTAATATAAATTTGAGTGAGCCAGTACCTCATCTAAATCTGCTCATGTGCCTGCATAATGATCATCTTAGCAATGGCTACTTAGTTTTCAACATTTAACTGAATACCTCCTTAAACCTACCTTTCTCAACCTATTACAACATAGCCAAGTTGACAACTAAACCCCTTACATATACCTTAAATACATTTATCTAAACCTCTCAAACAAACCTATGCATCTATAAGACACCAACCCTCACACATCATCTTAACCATATACTCACTTCTATTCACTAACCTCTGTGCATCGACCCATTATCCTATCTAAATCTTTAGACATACACCTCCCTCCACTATCTACATCTCTTAAATCATTTACACACTTTAACATCTTTTACAACCTTTTAACCACCAAGATACCAAATAATCATTCATATACACTTTACACAATTTCACATACCAATATCTTTAACCCTTTTAAACATTTCCTATTTTTCCATACATTTCAAATGTTATTAACACTTTCAATATTTTACAAACAACATCAGACATATCCACATATACTACCATTAACAAATTTTTAATACATTCCCATGCTCATCTCACAAGTTTTCAACATACATTTAAATATTTAACCATTTTCTTGTTTTTAGCAAACACTTTCAGTCCATAAACATTTCAACCAAAATAATTTACATCTTATAAACATTTTATGTTTCAAATATTTAAAAATATAACACTCAAACACCCCCCTCTTTTATTTCAACCATAGATGGTTCCTTGAACTGTCAATGGTCCCTTCAAGACCCTTTTCCCTTGGCACTCGATGGTCAATAGTTGAGTTAAATCATTGATAGTCACTGTGCGTGATCACTAATAGCATAAATCAAACCCTTGACCTCTTAGAACCTCTACAACACCATCTAAACTCCATAATTACTCTACCTAACCTTAATTCCATCTAAATATATACTCTAAACACCCTTCACCTATCCCTTTCACCCATTAATTTTCCCCAAATTAACAAAAACATAAAATAGGGGATCATTTCCCCCCAACCAATTTAAAACCCTGCCTAAATATTTCACCATGAACTACAATGCAACTAAAACACAACCCATTACACTATGCTATAAATTTCAAGATAAATCCTATCTTATTTTAAAGTTACTGGCATGGTTGAATCCCTCATACCATTGCCTAGTCATGTCCTCATCTACCCTTTATTAAATTATCATTCAAGTTAATCCTACACACACAACCACCTAATCGATCAACTCCACCTCAGCAAGCAAACACAAGAAGACAAAACACACTAATCACCCAAAGCAAAAAGCAACAAAAATTAAAATGGCAAAAATGAATTACCATTTTACTTTTGATCTTCTAGATTTTTAGGGTTTTCCTAACCATCGATGACCAGGGTGACCATCAATAGTCGACCATGGGGATAACCCTAACCATCAACAGTTGGGGTTCCACATTATTTTCCAAATCTCTTAGCATACCACCTAGGTTGTTCCATTTTTGGAGGTTACCTTATCTCCCCCAACCCAAATTATTGACCTTTTAGAGCTTACCCTTCTCTGATCGACCTATTTGACCATGTCTACTTTGATGTTGACCAATTTTGACCTAAGTATTCACATATTTTGTGAGGACCTTACCTTGATCATTTTGACCACACTGACCAAACTTACCACATTGAACTTTTTTACTTTGAACCACCTCATGAATGACCGTACCATCTATGCTATTTTATGGGAGCACTTCATACCTTTGATACCTGTGAACGATGTCGACCCCATCTAAATGACTTGATAGGCATGACCTAATCAACCATGACCAACACTATAGACTAGTTCCCCTATTAGATGTCTCCCTAGATCTTGACCTTATTTTTATCAAAATTGGAAACTTTAGTCTCTATGTGATCTTGATTATCAAACTTAGTCATATTTTGTGGCCATATTTGCATTCTAAATGCCCACTTATTTTGTGTCACCCACCTTATGACTATTTTATTACCATTTATCAAACACTAACATAATTTTATCTTCACCTCTTTGACTCTTTGTTTGAGGGGGAATACCTCCTCCCATACTTGAGGCAACTAGATCATGAACAACAACCTATTCATTTTTATTTTACAACTTGTTAATCTAAAGTTACATAACAAAAAGGGGTAAAATGTAGACACTCAAAAACTACATAGTTTTAGATGTAGAAAAACCTAAAACCCTTGCTTGACTCTGAGTCTAGTTGACCACCTAATTAACTTATCCCATTTATTAATTTACTATCTTAAATTTTTAATTCACTCTTTATTAACCCATTTTCCTCTAGAACCTTGACCACCAATGGTCAACCTAGTTATCAATAGTTAGCCTAATTATCGATGGTCAGGTCTTCCAAGCCTACTTTTAAAGCATTACCAGCTATATGAGATAAACATGGTACATTTAATAACTTCTATTTTATGATGCAAACTAGTTGTAAAGCATTATAATTAGAAAATTTATCCCTTATCCAATTAGTAACTTCCTCATGCCCATTTAGTAAATTTATCCTATAAAAGGAGAGAAGTAAGAGGAGAAAAGGATCTATAAATCTAGTAATCTATAGCCAAACTATCTTATATATAGGTATTCAGTGTCCATTTAGTAAGAAAGTAGCATCAATAGAGACTCAAACCTCTATCAAAATCACTTTTGAAGGCCAAAGTACTATCACTCTGGCCAAATTGCTCCAATGTTCCACCACCAACTTACAAGTATCTCTTGCTTGCTTTCTTTGATTTATATTCCATTTATAACCTCCCTGCTCTATCAGATCCATCAATATCTTATTTTCCATTCCCTTGATGCACAACAGACCTTAGTTTACCCAATTACCCAATCTATAATCCATTTTTTATCATTTCTAGAATCACATAGATAACTATCGATGGTTAACTAAACCACCGATGTTCAACCTCAACCATCGATGACTACCCAACCATCAATGGTTATCCCAATCATTGATGGTTCACCCAACCATAAATGGTCATTTTGGTAGAAAATAACAAGGTATTTCCACTTTTTTGACCCCAACCAAACCCTACTTTCTATTTTCTTACCGGTTCACAGAGACTTTTCTAATTTTTTGAACTTAACCCCAACTACCTTAGCATGAGTATTGACCCATTTTTTCTATATTTAATGTTTTTAATTAATAAGAAATATAATTTCATCTTATCTTAGAATAAAAATTTCCATTCTTTTTATTTATATCAACTTAATTTCTATAAAGAGTGGATTGATAGTCTCCTAGTAAGCTTGCATTTCTTGGATCTCACTCACATTAGGCAATCTACTCAACCATCCATCTAACAACCCATTTTATAGTATATTTATTATCTATAGGTTATTCCTTCTAAGATAAATAGGAGTTCTCACCATCATTTAGATCATCCACATACTTTTACTAGGTATTCTTTTACACACCCTATTACTAGTTTCATTACTTGCTTTGAAATTAAGAAATGAGTGGAAATTAACTGAAACAAAGTTGAATATCCTAATGTCTACATGACATGAGTAGATGGAAAGCCTAACATCTAAAATAGGAATAGATCATGTATTTATGTATGTTGGTATCACACTCAAGTATAAGTGTGACACATATATATGTATGTGGAGTAAATGAATATGCCATCCATTAGCATGGAACTAACACATAGATGCCAAAGAGCTAATAAAACATGTAGCTACCATAAATATTTTTATGTTTTTTAATGTTTTATATTTTTTTAGAGGTTTGGAATGTTTGAAAAGGAAAGATCATCCTATGATTCCATCCAATGGATGGTCATAGATATATCCCTACTTTGAAGCTGGTGTAATAATATTGTGACATTACCAAGGAGCACATATATGTTCAATATTTATCACAGTAGTATCGATGATTCTCTATGTATGTACATTAAGACTCTATGGTTGTGAATCAATATAAGGATTAATAGTATGGGTTCATGGAATCCATCATTGATTTCTCTATGGTTTATTTGGGATAGTAGTAATAGTAACATGTATAGGTGCCCTCGATATTTGACCATGGTGCATAGTAGATGGGGATTATATGGAATCAATTATAAGTTGATGATGTGATGGTCTTTCAAGTACCAATTTCCTAATAAAGGGTATTTTTTGTTGCTTACCATTTTTTAGTGAATGAGCCTTATTAAGCTTGGTAATTAACTATCTAGGTATAAGTATTCTTTAGAAACAAAGGTTGTAAGACATAATCTATGCCTTCACTAGATGGAGGTAGAGTGATTGGTGTGTAATTAGTTGTATTACCTTTTAAATACTTGATAGTATTAGGTGAAGAAGCCTTAGTTTTATCATGTTTACTTATTTCATCTCTTTTAACATACATAAATGCATCCATTAAACTCTTTTTTATTATTGGCATGAGTAATTAGTGTTTATTTATCTTCAATTTGGAATCAAGTTTTTTCATTAACATTTTCCATTGCTTCACAAATTAAATAATTAAAGTTTTTAACAAAGTACAACAATAAGGAAGAACTATAAAACCCTAATTAACCTAGGGTTTGATGTTCAAATATCATGTTCACAATATTTTTTAACCCTAAACTAGCTCTAGAAATCATTATTTGGTATTAATAGGGTCAATAATATAGAAAATGACAATGGATAAGGGTAATAATCATATCAACAATAAGTTAATTGGGTTCTAAACAAATATATAAACATACACTGGATTGCTTATGCTAAGAATAGGCTAAATATAGAAAGTCCAAGTAATATATGCATAGAAATGAAAAATAAGTAATATACTTAATTGGTTCTGATACTAATGCAATGTTGGATCTAGAACATGTAGAAAGCAAACTAGAATGAGATTCTTGACTTGACACTTTGACAGCTATAGACACTAATCTCATCCTAAAATGATTGTGCCAATCTTATTGTATAGGTTTCACGTGTCTTACACATAGTAATTTCTACAAAATGATATGACCACATAGATATTTTTAGGTTTGTCTTTGCCTTCACTCTTGTGCATTCAGATCTAGGTCATGGATTGTCACTCAAGAATTTTTAAAACCTAAATTATTCATCTTCATAGTGACCAAGGAGAAAAATGGGTTAGTGCTCACATGGTGTCAAGTTGACCCAAAATACCACTCTATTAGTGAGCATTGCATACATAACCAATAATCTAAAAAGTGACTCAAATTGATTTATGTATTCACTATGTGTTGAATTATGTGTGAATCATGCAATATGTGTAACTCAACTACAATAGTGGCATGGATTGTAACCTGAAAATTTAGGCTCTTAGGATGCTCCTTTAGTATTTTAAACATGTAGATGTGTTGTACTTATAACTGGTATGGAAATAGGCAAGCTTTGTTTAATTGAATGATTGATAGAGTGTTTTTGATAAATTGACTTGGTATCTTTTGGTCTTTTGTTAGGTGATGAATAAATGGGGGTTGATCTTATATTTATATCAATCCATTAGGACTAATAACTCATATTAAATCACTTAATCCAACCATTATGATGAATTTGATTTTTAAAATATAAGACTTTAGGGTATTGGACACTTGCATTGGGTTAGGATACTAATACCAATGTTAGTGCTTCTCCTAGATGTTAGTGTTTAAGGAACATGAAAGTAGATACATGTTCAAAACTTATAGTAGGATGGAAGATAATTATATTTTAAACATTTTGGGAAGGATAAAAGGTATGTGCCATCAACATAAGATAGGTTAGACTAAGATATATAGGTCAAGGAACACAAGATAAAGTAGTTTCAAGATTTACAAAAGCAAGAAAGGTCCATAACTGAGAGGAATAACTAAGGTTTGAGTTTGCCAAGTATACAATATCAAGATGTTATATAATAACCAAATATTTTCTATAGTAAATCACCTAACATGTGTATATGTGTGTGTATTATTACTATTATTATTATTTTTTTTATTTTTATTTTTTATTTTATTTTTTATTTTTTATTTTTATTTGTGTGTGTGTGTGTGTGTGTATTGTCATATTTGTTTTTTTTAGGAAACCCACTACCTTGAGGGTTTATGGAGTGCTAATGCTTGCAAGTGCATGACAAGAACTAGTTGGTTGGGAATCTATTGTTTGCTCATCTAGCTCATCAACACCCTCTAATCCTACTTCTTCATCCTTTTCATCAATGCCTTCAACATATTGTCTACAATTAGAACCTCTACTATCTTGTGAAGACACATCCATGAATGATTCCTTTTGGATGGTAATTTACAATCAATTAGGACTTATTTTAATAAGTAAAATTATATGTTCTCTGCCCAAAAAGTTAACGACCACCATTTTAGAGAGACTACATATAAAAATGATAATGACACTAATATATATATATATATATATATATATATATATATATATATATATATTAGTGTCATTATCATTTTTATATGTAGTCTCTCTAAAATGGTGGTCGTTAACTTTTTGGGCAGAGATTTTACTTATTAAAATAAGTCCTAATTGACTTTAAATTCCCATGCAAAAGGAATTATTCTTGGATGTGTCTTTTCAAGATAGTAGAGGTTCTAATTGTAGACATCATTTCTAAATTATATAGCACCTCATTCTTACGCATTTGTAAAATACATATCATGGATGTACCTTCAATGTATAAAACTTTCCCATTGCCAAAAGGCTGACATACACTCTATTTCTATGCCTAATTTCTTATCTCTTATTTTAAATAATATTATTTTGATGTCTCAGGCCTTATATTTTACCTAAAATGTTTTAAACCTACTTATCTTCGATCTCTGCAAGTTTTTGACATGCACCTATTTTCCAACAACCCAGGTACTTATATCCTAGTTAGACACTTGTATCAAAACAAGTGTCATATCCCAATGTAAGTGTATAGTAGCCCAAAGTCATCCAATTTACAAATTATTTTTATATTAAAGGTTATCCTAAGTGATTTAATGCAAGATATTCTCTAAAGGTATTAATATAAATACAAGATCAAACCTCATTCATTGCTCACCTGGAAAACACCTAAAAACTCATAAAGAAACTTTCCAAGAATATTCTATCAAGTACTCAAATGTTTTAGATAAAACACAGAGAGTGAGAAAGAACCAAACTATATTCAAAGCATACATTCCATATCTGAACAATACAAGAAGGCCTATTAAAAAGGCAAATAAATGAGCCACCCAATAAACATGTGAAAGAGTGGGTAAAATAACCAACGTCAACTAAAATGAGAATAGTTAAGCTAATTAAACAAACTAACCTCTTAACCCAAGTGGTTAAGGTAACTAAACATAGACTTATTACCTTAGTCAATAACCCAAGGTAAATACATAATTATTCTAACACCCTCCCTTAATTACAGAACTAGAAATAAGACCAAGTTTATCTCTAATTTTTATGAACTTGTCTAATCGAGTGGTTTGGTCAATATATCAGTTGGCTGCTCTATAGTGGGGTAGTAAAAGAGATTGATGTCTTCATTTGTAACCAATTTTTAGATGTAATGATTGTGAACATCAATGTGTTTGGTCTTGGCATGGAATACTAGATTCTTCACCATCTTTAGAACACTCTAGTTGTCACAAAAAATTGGATTAGGCTTTGATGACTCAAACTGAAGATCCTCTAAGATTATATTTATCCACATAGTTTCACAACCTACACTAACCATAGCTTTATACTCTAATTCTATTGAAGATAATGCCACTGTAGTTTATAGTTTGCTCTACCATGAGAAAACTCCTGAACTAAGAGTTAATACATAGTCTATTGTAGATTTCCTTGAATCTACTGATCCTACCCAATCAAAGTTAGAATATCCTAAAAGCTCAAAATATATAGACTTATCATATAGTATTTCAAATTCAAGAGTACCTTTGACATATTTTAATACCCATTTTTCAGCTGACCAATGTACTTCCTGTGGTTTAGACATGAAGTGAGATAGAAAACTCACTACAAAGCAAATATCTGATCTAGTCATAGTGAGGTAAAAGACTGCCCACTAGCTACCAATACACTATTTCATTGACCGAAGGTGAAGTAGTGTCTGTTGAAATTTTAGATCCAACTTCTATAGGTGTGTGATTTGGATTACAATCCATCATTCTAAACCTTTCTAGTAATGATTTGGCATACTTATTTTGTGACATGAATACAACATAATAACCTTGCCAAAACTCAACACCTAAACAATATTTCAATAATCTTAAGTCTATCATGTCAAAAGTACAATAAACATTAGCCTTCATTTGTTAAATGAGACTAGCACTACTCCCAATGATGGCTATATCATCAACATATACGATGAGAATCAAGATATCATCACTAGACACCTTTATATAGAAAGTTGGTTCAGAGTTACACCTTTTGAAACCAGACTCCCTAAGGTATGTATCTATCTTCATATACTAGGCTCGAGGAGCCTGCTTATGCCCATACAAGGACTTGATCAACCTATAAAAAATATGTTGCTTACCAAGAACCTAAAAAACCTATGTTTGAACCATGTAAACTTCCTCCTCTAGATCTCCATTCAAAAAAGCACTCTTGACATCCATTTGGTGATCTTCCCATCTAAACTAAGCAGTAATAGAAAAAATCAAATGAAAAGTTACCATGTTCATAGTAAGAGAAAAATTATCTTCATAATCAACACCTTCCTCTTGTGTGTAACCTTTTTAAATAAGTCTAGCTTTGTGTTTATCCAAGGAACCATCTACTTTTCATTTTAAATTGTAAATCCATTTGCAACCAATGGATTTCTTTCCTGGTGGTAGCTCCATGAGCTCCCAAGTCTTGTTTTTCATCAAGTAATCATATTCTAATTACATGGTTAGTTCCCACTCAGGCTTCCCTTTGGCCTCTAAAAAATACTTTTGTTGAGGATGTACACTAATTTATTCACTGCTTCTACCCAATATCTATATGGGACATTTCTACTTTGGACCATATAGTGAGCCATGTCCATCACCATCTTATTTCTCCTTTCCATGACTCTATTTTATTGCAGAGTGTAAGGGGTAGTATAGTGTCTGTGTATGCCTTAAGTGGAACAAAAATCTTTGAACCATTTTTAGATGAACTCACCCCCATTATCTATTCTAAGAGATTTCACTGACTTTCCCACCTATTTTTCAACCATAGCTTTCCAAGTAAGGAAGTTATAAAAATAATCAGATTTCTTCACTAGAAAGTATACATATTGTTTCCTAGAGAAATCATTGACCAACGATATAAAATAACAGGCTCTAGAAGGGGTAAATGTCTATATTAGACCATACAAATCCACATGTATCAGATTCAATACTCCCTTAGCCCTTGAATTTTTACCAACATAAAATAAATGTCTAACTTACTTCCCTAACTGACATCCAGTACATACATAATGACTATCTTGAATAGAAGGAATCCCCTTAACCATCTTAGTCTTTCTCAATATAGTCAAATACTAGAAATTCAATTGCCTATACCTTTCATGCCATAGTGAACTTGTGCTATCAACCACTACAAGTACACTTTCCTTTACTCTCTATGGATCTGCAAGCTTATACAAGCCTTTCTCACCAATCCCAATAGTGATAATCTTGTTATCTCTGGTAGTGACTAAACATTGTTGTCTTTGAAATTTTTAAAAAAATTAGATTTTGTAGTGATCTCACTAATTGAAATCAGATTTTTGTTAATATCAGGCACATACCTAACATTCTTAAATGTATACCAAATTATACCATTAAAATTGATCTGAACATTACCATATTCCTTCACAAAATGAGTTCTACTATCTCCCAAAGATATAGATTCATTACTATTGTCATTTTCAACAAAATCCATATACCAGTCCTTATGGCATGTATAATGGTAAGATGCCCTTGAATCAAAGTACCAATCTCGATCCACCATAGAATCACCATTGGAAGCCATGAAAGCAACATCAGGAGATTTATCCTTGACTTCACCTTTAACTATATTCCCATGATGAGATTTATTTATAGGGTTAGCCATATCCTGTTGTCTTTTCCTACAATATTTCTTAAGATAACTAGGTTGCTTACAGTAAAAACATTTCCACTTAGATCTCTTATTCGAAGCACATACTTGTGAATTTTATGTTGAAAAACTAGTGGTCTTACCAAACTAATTACCCTTTCTCTTAATGAAGAATGCACTCGTTGTATAAGTAGATGTAGACAACATTGTCTACTCCTGTTATCTCTCCTTTGGCAATAGCAATGTGGACAACTTTTCAAAGTCCAAACTCTATGTCTCAGTAATCATGTGTAAGTACTCCATAAATGAAGGTGGAAAATTTTTCATAACTAGAGCAATCAAATCTTTCTCATCAATAGGCTTTTACACAACCTTCAACTGATCACTAATGTCCTTGATCTATAATAAAAACTTAGAAATGAATCCACTTTCCTACATCTTAGTATAAAACAACAAATTCTTCAAATACTAGCTTCAGAATACTAGTATTTAGAAGTAAGACCAGTCCACAAAACTGATGCAATGGTTACATTTTTTACCTTTGAGTTTAGATTATTTGCTACTAATAGTTTTAACAACATAAGAGCCTCCCTATGATGTTTATCATAGTCATCATAACTAGTGTCAGGCCTTTGTTCTCTATCAAGCACTATTTGATCAAGGTTTTGATATTCACATATCATCAAAACCTTATGGCTCCACAAATTGAAAATTTTCCTTGTCAATTTTTGTGAGTCTAGCAACAAGAGGTGTTGTATACTAGCCATTTTGACCTATTGTTTCCAAAAAAATGAAAATACTAGAAAAACTATAATGACTTTACATAAAATTCCTCCTACCCACTGATTCAAAACACAAACTAGTCAATACCTCCAGTTTTTAGAAAAAACTCAACACCATTTGGGAAATTTTAAACTTTTTATCTTTAAAAGCACAATAAAATAGATAAAAAAAATTAAATTAGGAGATCTACAACTCCAATTTGAAAAATTCCTTATCCATCAACATACAAATAAAAACCCTAGAAAATGGTAAAATTTTCAACTGATTTGGTTTTACGGTTATCTCCCAACATAATTAAATGTGCTCTTCTAGGAAAAACCTATGGCAAAAAATCAATTTTTAAAGTTTGAAAAAATAAATCGAATTTCCCAAATTTTTAAAAAAAGTCACCTTATTTATGATTGGTTAGAATAAAACTTAAAATAAAAGCTTTCATGAAGTAAGTCAACCAATCAAAAATAACTTGTGTAAATTGGCCAACTTCTAAAACTTCAGATGCAGATTCTAAGCCAGTTTCTTAGCCAAATCACAAACCGTCTGCACCACTATTCATGTTACAAACTAAATCACATTTTAGATTCTTATTTCATTGAAAATGATCAAGATTTTAATTTTTATACCTCTCCCTAAACTGTATGGTGCCCAGGCCATAGGACCTACTCAATAAAAATAAATAGAGGCTTTAAACCACCTAAAACTACTTCATCTAACTTTATTTTGATATTATTTAGTCTTTTGATCCTTCCAGGTAGGTTTTTAGTATTCAAGATGAGCTTACATAATTTTCTTTTTCCTCTGGCTCTCGATTACATGAAGCTCCTCCCTGGCAAAAAATCGATCTCTGTGGCTTCCACAGACCACCACTCAAGTTCTACAAACCATGGGATCTGAATACCATATTAGATAAAACATAAAGAGTGAGAAAAAAATAGATTGTATTCACAACATATATTTGATATTCAAACTATACAATAATGCCTATTAGATAGGCAAAGAAATGAGCCACCTAAAAAACACATGTAAAGGGTGGGTAAAACAACCAATGTCATATAGCATATAAATAGCTAAGCCCATTAAACAAAATAATCTCTTAACCCAAGTGGTTAAGACAACTAACCATATACTTATTACCTTAGTCAATAACCCAAGGTAAATACATAATTACGCTAACAAATTGAGTAAAACTTATATATTCTCTCCTATTTCCATATCATTCATAGGGACAACACAACTATAAGCTTGAAGTATTGAAGGAGTATCCCAAGAGGTATATTTTATAGGTTACAAGTTGGGTCACTATTATAATTACTTATAACATATTGCATGATTCATATAGAAGCTAACACATAGGGGATATTTAAATGAATTTGAAGTTCTTTTTAGAGCACTAACTATGTATAAAAAATCATTAATAGAGTGGTGTTTGGGGAAGCTTGACACCATATACACACTAACCCATTTTTACCAAAACTAATATGAATATGAAGAACCTAAGGTTTTTCTATTTGACAAGGAAGATAGCCCATGACTTAGATTTGAATACAGTGGAGTGAAGATGACATAAGACACATAAGCATCCAAGTGGTTGCATCCGGTTTCAATAAGTATTTTATACTAGACACATGCATCTAAAAAATATAGTAGCATTGATATAACAGTCTAAGGTTTATGAACGTATCCACAACTATAAAGGTCAAATTTATAGAATCAGTCAAATTTTCAAAAATTTGAATCATGTTCACTTTATACATGTTCTATATTCAAATCTATATTAGCATCAAAACCATCTTTTTTTCATTTTTATTACAATATCTAGCATAGTTCTACTTTATATACTTAGCATATCAATATACTCAATTTAGTATATTTTCTAAGTTTCTCATATAATTGGCATACTTTAGAGATAGTCTACCATCCTTTGTCATATGATATCTCTATACCTTTAGCCCTAGATTTACCACATCTATATTTTAGGGTTAAAAATTTAGTGAACCACAAATTCATCCTCAAAACCCTGTATTTTGATCTATGGTTTCCTTATTATCTATTATCATTTACGATTTTTAATTTTACAAGATTTTACAATTTAAAAATTAGATATTTTTTTATCTACATGTTCAATATTGATGCATGCATAGCTCATTTTTATATTTCAATATATAGTTGTAACAAAAATTTGATATTGTACTACACTAATCCAAGGTATCATCCACACAAATAAGTAGATCTATAAATATAATTATAGGGTTTTAATCTCTCTCCAAAATTCCTCTTATAAAACACTAGAGCAAGTTCTTTTTAAACCCAACCCCATAGGAAGTGGCCTTATTGATAAATCAAGCAACATGTACTCTAAAATTTCAATCTTTGAGATTCTAAATCAATCCACTATATATGATGATATGCTATATGAATAATTATGTGATACATGTGTACAAACTAATTCAAAATAAGCTATTTTTATAGATATTATGCATGATAGAACCTACATAAAATAAGGATGCTACATAGTTAAAATCTATAAAATAGACCAAGAATAATGTTTTTATAGAAAATAAGGATTTACCATACCTACATAATAATGGAGGTAGTCTCCCTAAAACATAAAATAGACTGATGCTCTATTATAAAATCCAAATTGACTTGTCTTATACAATGCACCATGGATGTAATTTAAACACTTACATGAATATCCTTCTCCATTACACTTGTGTTTTTAAGATTTTTATCTTATATATCTCCCTCATCCTATGGAGGTTGATATGAGTAGAAATATACCCAAAGGGAATGACACCAATGCTTATTGTGACTATCACCAAGTCCTTGGATATTCTATAAACAATTTGTTTATGTTAAATCATAATATCCAAGCCCTCATCTATTAAAAAATATTAAATGTGATGATCCTCCAAATTATTCAGGTTCATAACCTAATGATCACTATAAATTGAAAACATTTAACAATCCTTTGCAATATCATTCAAAAAAGGAACCAGAAGTACAAATAGCAAACAATGCAAAACAAATATTTCAAATTAAATTAAATAAAAAAATCCATGCCAATAAAGTTTATAAATTGCATTATTCATGGGAGATACTTTTTTTTTCATAACTATGTTGATCCTACACAAATAAAAACTACTTGTAATGTAAGTTGTTTGCAAAATCTTGTCTTTGATGTAAAAGACTTCAAATAAGTCTATTCAAAATCCTCCTTTAGAAACATACAAATACTAATTACTTATGGAATTAAAGTAATTCAGACAAGGGTTTGCGATATGCCTACGACATCTCCATATGCATTTATAGTGGGCACTCTTTGGCTAAAATAAATGGAAATAAACATTGACCAAAATCAGCAAGGTATTTCTTTTTCTCATGAAGGAAAATTGATCCATTTTCTAAATGATAATATTGATTCTTATATAGAACATGTAAAACATGAGGAGGAACATACTATGTGTCACTCACACTTATCTAATAATGATTAAAATAATGTAAAAGATACAACTAAAGGTTATAAGGTCCAACAAATTATAAAAAATACTAAAAAAATAAAATACTATAAAAAATCCAAAAATATGTTCAACATTTGCATATCCTATTAGCTCCTTGGCATGTATGTTTTTGGTTTCATGTTTTTATATGACATATCATTATTTTGTATACACACATGTTTCACACATATTTAGAGTGTGATACAAACATACATAGATAAATCATCTATGTTATTTTAGATGTTGGTCTTTCCCTCTACTCACATCATTAGGACATTAGGGGCATCCACCTATTTGATAATGATACATCTAGGTTATATCACTTTATGGTCACATTACATTATCATGTTTCATCTCCTATATGTACTCACACATGCCTTTATCCATGGTTATGTATTTCATCGTGTACTTAGTATGATATGTACTTTAGTTTTTTTTAACACATATATCTAGGGACTAGAATGTTATGTACTTAAAAATAAATAAATTAGGAAATAGAATAAATTAAATGATGCTTTGAGTGGGATAGTGGAATTATGAACTATTATGTTGAGTGAAGTAGTTGGATTTGCATTTGTTAAGGAATTATATTATACTGATCTAGATTTGGTAAGATAGTTTTGTAATTAAATAACATATTAATGGGTAATAAAAATAGTATTTATGTTGTGGAACTTATACATTATGGTTATATATTCAAGGAAAAATAATCATGTATTCAATCTAGGTCTCTAAGATATAATACTACAAGAGATTTCCATAATGGTGGTTTAGATGGACATTATGGTAAGTCTAAGACAATAGCTTCAGTGGAGGAGAAGTATTTTTGGCCAAATATGAAGAGATATTTATAAATATATATTTTAATATGCATGATATGTTAGATAGATAATGGGCATGCATAAAATACATGGTTGTACATTCCATTACCAATTCCAAGAGGACCATGGAAAATATCAAGTATGGACATTGTGTAGGGGTTTTCAAGCACACAAAGATGTAATGATTGAATTTTTTATTGTTGTAGACATGATTTATAGGATGTTTCATTTTATTTCATGTAATAAAAATAATTATGCCACTATAGCAGTATAACTATTATTCAAGGATGTTCTAAGATTGTATGGTGTTCCAAAAACCATTGCTTCAAATACAGACACAAAATTTCAAAGTTATGTTTGGAGGACTCTATGGAATAGTTTTTTAATTAATCTAAAATTTAGTACTTCATACAACCCAAAAATATATAGACAAACAAAATTAGTAAACATGAATTGATAAATTTCTTGAGATGCATAGTTATAAAGAAGCCCAAATAATGGGACTTTATTTTACCACATGTTGAGTTTGAATATAATAGCTTAGTGAATAGATCAATAATAAAATAACCATTTTAGATTATTTATGGTATAAATACTATATATTTTTTATATTTGATAAAATTACTAATTTCATAATGAGTTAGTGATGATGCAAAAGCATTTGTAGAGCACATACAATAGTTTCAAGAAGAGGTAACAAGAAATATATACAAAATGAATGAAAAATAAAAATTAGAAGTACATGTAACAAGAATGTGAAATTTATTTGAATAAGGATATTTGATGATGGTGTGTTTGAGAAAAGAAATATTTTACAAAGAAACATAGAACAAGTTGAAGTACAAGAAAATTGGTCAATGTGGAATTGTGAATAAAATCAATGATAATGCTTATAAAGTGAGTATACTAAAAAGAAATTATATATCTCTATTGTTTAATGTTTTATATTTATATTATTTTCATGGAGAATATATTGAAGGGGAATAATATGAAGAATTAGACTGGAAGCAAAAAGTACTAAGGAAGAAGAAATAAAAGATATCGTAGATTATGGATAAGAAGACAATGAATAGAATATAAGGAATTTATAATAGGTATTTGTTACAATGAAAAGGAATAAAATGAGAAGACAACACTTGGAATTCATAATGGGAGGTAAAACAAATGACAAGAATAAAATTTAGGAGTATAATCTGGACAACTTGCAAGAGCTAAGTTATTTTCAACCAAAAGAGAATGATGCAGAGGACTATCTTCTGAAGGCCATAACTTTTGGTTTGTAAGTCCATTTGATCCCTCATTCATGCTAAAATCAAGAGATCAAATTTTAATTCAAACGTAGTTAGATATATCCTTTTGGATAAATTTTATAACTTATTTGAGGCCATATGTGACCATCTAAGGGATTGAAAATACATTTTTATATATTTTTTGAGATATTTCTATTTTAAAAAATAGATTATGTTCATAACCAGGCATGATCATGAGTTAGAAATTTTCCATTAGATTAATTTTACATGTGGAGACTTTTAGGCCCATCCAAGCTTGTATGGAAAACTTACTAGATATGGTAGTTGAAAATTTTCTTAGAAGATGAAAGTTATAAAATATAGCAATTCCTAAAAATAACATGGGTAAGATAGATGTAGATAACTTTTGATTGATTTATTTATTTAAATTAATTATTCATGTCAACTTTAATATGAAGTTTCTATTTATTTAAATAATCTTATGTAATGATTTATTTATTCAATTATGTGAATCATTAAAGAAGATCACATTCATCCAATTTATGAGTTTTGTGTCTATTGATATTTTGGTTAGCTCATATTTGTTTTAATAAATTTTAGTGAAGCCATACTAATAAAGGATCCAAAATAGTCCCTTATGACACATCCCACACCTAAAGCACTAAGATTACCTCAAGTAGCACCATCAAAGTTTAACTTGAAAAACCGTGTAAGAGGGGGAATCCAAACTATAAGCTTTCACTTAGGCGAGGGAAGCTTAGACACACTTGACCCATTAATGTGTAAAAATATTAAATAATTATTATTTTTAAAAAATGAAAATAATATTTATTTTAATTTATTATTGAAAATAGTTTTAAAAATAATATTATATAAATAGTAATAAATAATCATTGAATAATATTAATTATTAATAAAATAAATATATTTTAATTCACTAAATACTTAATTAAAATAATTATTGATTATTAATATATAAAATAAACTAATAATATTTCATTATTAATTATTATAAATAAATAAAATAATGCTAATGATTAACCCTAAATTGGATATGGGGCTATCCTACACTTGGTGTTAATAATAAAGTTAAGATTATAGAAATGATAATGGATAAGGGTGATAATCAAATCTACAACATGGTAATTAAATGCTAAACCTAGATATAAGCAAACACTAACTTTATTAATCTAAGTATAGGTTAAATATAGAAACTATAAATATGTTAGATACAAAAATGACAAATAAGTGATATATTTTGATTGTTATTATGCTAACATAGTGTTAGATTTTGAATAGGAAAAAATTAGGATAGAAGGATATTTTGGATGAGTCATCATATTTTAGATCTAATGTTTCTAGACCTATAGACACTAACATGTGCCTGAGATTGTTTTATCGACATTATTATTTGGGTTTGACACAAGTGTCCTATAAAGAATACCATCTAGAAACGGATGTCACAACATGGATTCTTATGGGTTTGTCTTTGCCTTTGCTCTAGTGCACTCAGATCTAGGTCATGGATTATCACTCATAAAATTATAAAACCCCCTTTATTCATATTCATCATGAACTAATAGGAAAATAATTTAATAGTCACATTGTGTTGACCTAAACCTAAACACCCCTATATTAGTGAGTGTTGCTTACATAGTCAATACTTCAAAGAGGGATGAATATTGATGTAGTTATCCCCTATGTGTCGGATTGTGTCTAAATCATGTAATATGTGCAAATCAAGTATAACATTACCTAGGTTTTAACCTTACAAATCAATCTCTTGGGATACTCCTTTATTAATTTAGACATATAGATGTGTTGTACCTATGATTGGTATCCAAATAGGGAATCTTTATTAAATTGAATATTATTTGAATGCTCTTTGATAAGAATACTAAGTATTATTTTCATGTTGGTAGGTAAGGAATGAAGGAGAGTTGATCTTGTATTTATAGCAATGCCTACGGAGTAATAAATTGTGTTAAAAAACTTATGCAAACCATTACGATACGTTTTATTTTAAAATTTGATGAATTTAGGGAAATAAGCACTTGCATTGGGTTAGGGAACTAATGTCAATGCTAGTGTCTATCTTGAACATTGGTGTTTTAGGATCAATAAACCAGGTATAATTTTAGAACTTGTAGAGATGGGATATAATTAAATTTAAGTATTCTAGGCAAGATCGAAGTCTTAGGTCATCAACATAACAATATTCAGACTAAGAGATATAGACCAAGGGGAATAAGATAGAGTAGATGTGAGACTTATAGAAGTTGGAAAAGGTCCAGAATTGAGAACAACTAAGATTTGAGTTTACCAAGATGAGTCACTATATAATAAATAAATATCATTTACATTCATCCTATTTAATATAGTACTAAAATTACTAGTTTAAAGGAAATATATATATATATATATATATATATATATATATATATATATATATATATATATATATGGGTGTGTAGAGAATAGCTTATCTCTATGTGCGCCCAACATGAATGATTTGCTAGTGAATAACCTAAAATGAAAAGTATGATATTGTATATAATTAGTATATATTGTCTAGGATTGAAAGTATTTGAAATAAATCTAAATTAAAAGCGCAAGGTTTAGGAGAACACCTATGTGTCAATGTAACTTCCTTGCCTATTAACAAGTTGATTAGAAAAATATGTATCATTGTAAGGATCTGAGACTAAGATTATGAAAAATATATATAAATATTTAAATTACATATATTCAAGAATAGATAAAGATATAGAGAGATATAGTGGAAGGCACTTTCCCCAAACCTTTGAGCAAAGGTGATTTACCACATAAAAGTTGATAGTATCTAAATTGTTCAATGAACTGATACTTATAACCTAGCGAGGTTGATTGATAAAATCAAGTCTAACATATTTTTTTTTAAATATTTAGTGTTTTAATCACCTCAAATAAACCAAAAAAAGAACCAAATACTGCAATAGACTGGCTTAATAATGTCCATAAAAGTTTGTAAGGTATCAATACAAAAATTTATGGGATGTGTTAACAACTCATAAAAAAGTTTTAGAATCTGAAAATGATTTGTATTTTTCAATATCAATCATGAATTACACAAAATATTCATCTTAAATATGTTTCATATTGAAACTTTGTATAAAAAAGGTACCAATGTATAGAATTCTAGCAGAACTTTGAATATGAATCATATGACTCTGTGCTTTAGCCAATTCATAAAATTATGTTAATGTGGAGATAATTATTACAAAGCATAACTCCACTATATATGGATAAATTTGGAAAATTATATAAGTACCAATGTGGAGAACATGTTTCCAAAACATGCTCCCATTATAATCTAGAGATTTAAAATATTGAATAGATGTGAAAAACATAATTCTAAAGCACACCACCACTAAATTTAAAAACAATGAATGTATGGAAGCCATTATAATATGACATGTCATCACTGAATTTGAAAACTAATATAAGTACCATATACTACATAATTGTACAAAAAATATTTCCAAAGTATGCCTCCACTGAATCTAAAATCTATGATAAATGTGGAGAACATGCCTCTATGATATGGCCCCATTAATATGACCCCTCACCCCACCATCCCCCCCCCCCCCCCACTACCCCTTTGAGGTGAGGGAAAGATAGGAAATGGTAGTTACCTCACCTCAAAAGGATAAGATAAATCTATAATATGTGAATGTAACCATGGAGAATATACAAGAACATGTCTAGGTAGATATAGTATTGAAGCACATAGAATAAATGTCATCATATGAAGGCCTAAGATCCATGATAAGGCTCATTGAAAAATGATTATATTAATAATACAAGCTCAACAAGAAAACCAAAATGCACACAAGAGTACTCAATATCAAGTCAAAATGCAATGGTCCAAGGATACTACAAATAAGGAGAATGTTGAAATGTCGTATAATTGAAAGTACATGCATTAGCCAAATATCCCTAAAAGTGAGGATGCCATGTTCAAATTTACAATAAATAAAAAATGACATATGAAAATGTTAATGAAAACATACATAGGCTTGATGGATATAAGAAAAATAGAATATTAAAATGCTTCAACAAGGAATGCAATAGTAGGGAAAGAAACTCAAGTAAATGCATAAAATAAAGTGTAAACAACAAACATAAACATGTCATAATAGTCCATGGATCAAGTGTGTTAGGAAAAAATGTCAACTGTATATCATATCAAGTATATTGTGTAAGATGTAATCATGGACAAAGTCATGTGTAAGTACATATGTAATATAAAACATGATAGTGTAGACTGATCATTGAATCATATAACCTATGTGTATGAAGATCAAAGAAGTGGATGCCCCCAATGTTTGCATGACATGAGAGGAGAGATGGACCAAAATTTTAAAATAGGAATAGGTCATGTATTAGTGTATGCATGTATCACACTTAAGTATAAGTGTGACACACATATGTATGTAGGAGTAGATAACTATGTCATACATCAACATGGAACTAACACATAGATTCCAAGGAGCTAATAAAACATGTAGGTGCTGAAAGAGTTTTTGGATTTTTCAATGTTTTTCATTTTTTTTTTTTTAATTTTGTAATATTTGAAGAAGAAATATCATCCTATGATTTCATCTAATGAATGGTCATATATATCTCCCTGTTATGAACCTAGTATAATAATCTTGAGACACTATTAAGAAGAATGTATAGGTTTAATATATATCACAGTAGTATCGGTGATGCTTGGCATATATAAAAAATAAGACTATGTAGTCATGAAGAAGTAATAAGAGTAGGGGATTGTGGAACCCATAGTTGAGTTCTTTGTGGTTTCATTTGATTAAAAATAGTAGATGTATGTTTAGGTGCTCTAGATACTTAAACATGGTGTTTAATAGATGGGGATTTTATGGAATCCACTATATGTCTCTAATGTAATGGTCTCTTAGGTAATAACTACCAATTAAAGGGGATGACCTTTTATTTACACTTTTTATGGTGAATAATCCCTAGTAGTTTTGGTAATTAACTGTCTCTTAATAAGTTTTTATTGTTCAAGAGGATGCTCATATAGAATTATGTAAACTCTAACTACCTGATTGACATGAATGTATTTAACACACCCATGCACTGTATAAGGTATTAATCTAAGTGTATGGATTTAAGGTCTGCAAAATAACATATCAAATATACCCATTTAAGGCATAACTCAAAAGGTTGTAACCACATCTATAGTACCAACCTATAAAGGTAGGTCAATCTCTTCAAGATCATTAAGGGAGGTCCCATCGTATGGTCTAACTGATCTAGTAGAATGATGCAAATTATTTTGACTATAACCTAAGTTTATAAGTAATTTCATGGTAAAAACATTCTCTCTTACACCATTATCAATCATAACATTATGTATAGGGTATTTATCAAGGTATGCTCAAATGATCAAAGAATGAAGATCAAAGTCATCATGTTTAATTTCATTGTCATGAAAGGTAAAAGAGGATATATAAAATATAGAAGGTATATGGCATGTGTAATTATCATTAATAACATTTGACAAAGCCCATGATATAAAGACATTAATCAATTTTTGGAACATCAAACTGATCCTCCTAACTGAGACTCTCGTGAAAAGACTTGAATTTGTAAACAAGATTTTAAGTATGTATTTTGATATAACATCATTTATTTTCCATAATGTTGAAGGCACCTTTCTCTATTGTGTTATGCAATATGAGGTTCCTCATATTCTTGAACAAGCACATGGGGGAATTTACGGTGGCCAGTGTAGTGGGCATGATATAGCCCACAAATTCTTACATATGGGATACTTTTCACCCACTCTTGAAAAAGATGTTATAAAATTTACTAAAAGTGTACTCCTTTCCATCTTCATGATGATCTAATTCATTACCCCTAGCCAAGCTTTAAACTTTTGAATCTCCTTAGTCATTTTCCATGTGGCGGTTAGATCTCATAGGCAAACTACCTCAATCACAAGATGTGCATGTCTTTATTATCACCAGTATTGAATACTTCACCAAATAGGTTGTGGTAACCTCAAAAATAAGGATGTCAAATAGCTTTGTGAAAAATTTAAAATCAATCACACATTTTCCACACTCTATCATCCAAAATGTAATGACCATGATGAGGCTACAAAAAAAATTCTTAATAAAATTATCTAAAAGATAATTCATGAAACATGCATGGATTGGCACCATAATTTATATTATGCTCTTTGGGCCTATCACACTAGCATACATATTGCCACTGGGGCAACAACATTTTCTATAGTCTATGGTTCTGAGTCAGTCCTATTAAAAGTTGAGATTCATTATCTATGTATATCTCTTCATGGTATCATACTCGATGAAGAATTATGTGAAGCTCGACTTCATGCCCTTAATCTCCTTGATGAAGATTGTCTTTCTACTTTACAATACAATCACCAAATAAGACCCATATTTCCAAACAACATAATAAATGTGTTAAATTTTGCACATTTAATATTGGTGATTAGGTCCTTAAATTAGACTACACTCATGAACAAGAAGGTAAATACAATGGTCGGGTCCCTATTTAGTCAAAGATATGCTTGGTCTAAGAACCTATCTCCTTTAAACCAATGAATTTGATGTTTTTAAAGAGCCCACTAATGTGTAATTCCACAAGCATTTTTCCAAATATCATTCTCTTATTTTGATGCTTTCTATATGATATCTATCTAATAATTTTTAAAGGTTACTTACACAGCTCTCACCCTATGAAATAGTTCTCTACTTTCAAAAACATTAGTCCTTCCTTTTGGTCTTTTGGTTTCCCTTTGTCTTAGGAGTTACATTGTAAAATTGTGGATAGGACCCAATCTTCCTCATGATATACCATAGTTTCTTTGTTTTCATATTTTTTACACATTTTTTGAAACCCCTTGGTTTTTTATTTTGTGAGTTGTAGTGTAACACCATGGATAGGACTTGGCCTTCCTCATAAATACCATATTTTTCTTATCTCATTTCTTTTTCCAATAATTTTGACACCTTCATGGGTTTTATCTTTTATGAGTTATAGTGTAAGACCATGGATAGGACTTGGCTTTCCTCATAAAATCACCATCTTGTCATTCTTGTCTAGAACGTGCTCTACAATGGTTACAAGTTCTTGATCTTTGTTTTTAGCTTTCACTTTTCCTTCTTTTTATAGATGGAATTTGCACAACAATCTATGTTACTATGTTTTCCTCCATTTCCCACATTCTTATGATAAGAAGTCACGCTTTAATGTCATTGAATCCTTTTTTTGCCTTTTTTTATTTGAAGCAATTAAAATTGTTTCATGTTCCATTCCTCTTGATTTACTTTGCTTTCACTACATATTGAACAAAACAAGGTCAAAGTCAAGATAACACTTTTATTTCACCTAAATTTATGCAAATCTTAGACACTATGCTCTCTAAATTCTCTCTCTTAGAAACAAAGTCCCAAGTATTCAAATGAAAGTCATCTTTAGCACACATGTTTGGTTTTTAAAATTTGTATGGGAGAAGAATAGAAAAATCATCAAGAAATTTAAAATCCAAATCATTTGAACAAAAGACAATAATATATAAAAGGCAATATCAAAATCTTAAAAGTCAAAGTCACACCAAAATATGTGTTTACAAGCCATCTCCTATCTCCAATTGAAGCTCAAACTCCATAATTGGCCTTAAAATAGAGTCGTGGTCCATTGGGGTGTGGTAGGCCATTAGATTGGAATAGGATAATTCAATAAAATTTATGGTGCTACCTAATTTTTCATGTAAGTATCCAATCATCATAGTAGATTGATGACTTTATAAAGGATCTTGAGAATTGGGGAACACATTGTGAGAAGGTAATTCTATTTTAGTTTTCATGCATATAGCCTTCATGGGATGTTCTACATACTACATTTGTTGACCTAAGACTTGTGTGGCTAGGAAAAGTTCTTCAGAGTCCTTAAGGCTGAAAGTCCTCTTGTTTTGACAAACCTAGTTTGAGTGTCTTGACTTTGATAAATATTTCCTCTACCTTGTTTTTTTCTTCATTCTCACATCCACCCATTTCATTTCCCCCCTTAACAGGGAGATTATGATTCTAAATCTATTTTAGCTCTTCTATACTTTCTTCTTATTCACATTTTCAGAACATGCTAGCACTACTTTGTTTCAGTTTTATCTACCCTTAGATCAAAATAATATGCTTGAAAAAATATGAATTACTTTCTCTACAACATGGATTTAAATTTATAGATGTGTCTTGATCTCTTTTTACCTTTTATGATTATTGTACCACCCCTTTTAGTAGATGCTTGATTTTTTTTAAATTTTCATGTACTTTTTTCATTGTTGAGTGAGGTTGGCTTGTTGCTTCTCACTCATCAATGTTGTTTACCCTTTTATGCACCTTTTTCCATTTATGATTGAATAAGAATTGTTACTTCTCACTCATCAATGTTGTTTTACCAATTTTACCTGTACATCTTTGGGAAAGTAAGGATTGTTACTAATTTCACATTGATGTTTGATTACCATCACTTTAACATGTATCCTTGGTTTGATTTGGTGAGTTTTCCTTTCTTACTTAGTTTACTTATTTGAGTTTTTTAGTCTTTAGTAGCCTTTGATTTTGAGTTACCCAATTTACTCTAATTTTTGACTTGTTCATTTGGTCTAACATAGCACTTGTCACCCCAACTTAACAAATTTCCATGTATGTCCTATCCACATAGCACCAATTATCTTGGATTTCATACATTTTTTTTTTCTCTTTAGTTTTGTATTCTTGGGTTTGTCAAAAGCAATCTCTACTCCCTGCACAATCAAAACTATAAACACAATAGAAAACCATCCAATAATAAAGGTAAGTCAAGGTACACATCACATTTAATTTTGAATTATTTCCCTTTCAATCATTTACTTTCATTTATTTTATGATTTAAAATACTGCAACTTGTTTTTAGCCTCAGCATTGTGTGTTACTATGTTCTTTCTCGAAGCACCATCCCCTATTGTACCTGAATGACACATGATGGGCTTTGAGTGGGGCATATGTATACAAATAATATTTTCACACTTTTATCAAATACTAATGTTTTTTCATCTTATAGGAACTTTTTGAGTTTTAATCTCTCTGAATGCACACTTTAAGGGGTTAATGAGGAAAGGGGTAGATAGACCATTAATACTTCATAGGATTATTATCCCTTATTGTCACTTATTACCAATCTAATTGACTCTTAAAATGATTCCCATAAGCTATTACTCCTCTTTTACACACTCTTCTAGTCATTTCCCACCTTCCATCCCTATTATCCTAACCTAAAACCGCTTTAGACAATTTACAATACTAGGTTGATTGGGTCAAGCTTGTACTCTTATGTGTAAAATTCATTTAGGGTCTAGGTAAGTTCTTGCCCGACTTAGCCTATGACCTAATATATTTTTGTCCATAACATTACTACATTGACTGGTTCGATCCTATCAGACAAATTTTTTGAACGGGATTAGGGTTAAATCTGTCTATATATACAAGATCATTTTATCATTATTTAAAGAGATCAAGAGTTATTATTCACTTATGCTTCTTTACAATCTAGTCTTCCACAATTCTACTTCAGGATTCTTAGGTTAGGGTTTTTATTTAGAGAATCTAGTCTTGTGGAGAAGTCTTGGATGCTTTGGCCTTTCTTAGTGTTATTTACAAACCACAACAACCTCTTTTGAAGCCCTATTTGGCCAAGGGAGAGATTGAGTCTTGAAGGGTTTGTCTTTCTGATAAGTATTCTTTAACTTTGCTCCTCTCTTTAGTAGATAAAATTAGCATAAGTATTAGCTTTAGAATAATATTACTCTTCTTCTCCATGTATTAGGGTCTTACTCATACATAACTTAATTGAGATTCTCTTATACATGTTTATTAACCACCACTTTGTGCCACAAGCTTTGGTGAGCACTAGATTAGACTTTAATTTACTTATTATTAGTTTAGTGAATATAAAAGCATAGGTCTTAATTAGGGTTATTGATTTATTATGATTGACTGAAGGCTTTGGAACCCTTAGTATTATTGTTGTGATAAGAGATCCCTTAATTGGTTTTAGAAAATCCACATATTGGTCATGTTCTTGATTATCTGATGTATCTCCAATAAGAAGTGTAAGTAGGATCTATCTTATAAGTTAGGATTGATTTATAGACTTGATGCATTTTTGATTGAATATAAGAGGTACACTTGATTATGGTCTAGAATACAAGAACAATCCAAATTTCTTCTTGCATGGATACATAGACTCAGACTATGTTGGATCTATTGAGGATAGGAAATCAACCTTAGGGTATATTTTTCATCTTAGGTATGGATGAATTTTGTAAATTAGTAAGAAGAAAGATGTTTCTCTCTCATCCATAAAGGTTAAATACTATGCCACACGAGTAGATGTGTGCAAGGAAATTTAGTTACGTCACATTATGTCTAACATAGACATTCTTGAAGATCAGCCACTGATTCTTTTTTGAAATAATTAGGGTGTGTTAAAGCTTGTCAAAAATCTAGTTTTTCATGAGAGGACCAAACACATTGAGGTCTAGTGCAACTATATTTGAGAAAAACTCTTGAACCACCACATTCAGCTCCAATACTGCCCAATAGATTCATAGGGATTATATATACTCACCAAATCACTTGGCAAGGTGAAACTTAGTCTATTTCAGGGGCACATTTGTAAAAAAAAAAAAAGTAATAAAGGGGGGATTGTTAGCATAACTTAGTTAATTACATTGTTAGTTTTACATATCAATTAGAAGTTCGATTGGTAGTTACACCACCGATGAAAAACTGTATAACTATTTTGGATTGTATATATTCTCCTAATGCCTCATTAATTAAACATAAAGTATTCTCCTTTGTCTTAAATTTCAAATATAAAAAAAAGGTTTTTTTTTGGGCTTGAACACTTCTTATAAAAGCATCAAGGCCTAAAGGCTTCGTAAAATTCTCCCCAGACATATTCAAGGATATTATAAAGACCTAAATAATAAGTTAAAGAGGAGAACAATGGGATGAAATAAAAGAAAGAAAATGATAACCATAAAAGACAAGTGATTCATGTCAGGTTCACTAGATTCATATGCATAAAAAGTGAATATTTTCTTCCATTCTTGACCTCTCTAAGTCTAATAAAGAGAGCCAAAAATAGTGATGTGGATATATTAGTTATTGGTTTGGCTACTTGTTATGATCTCATTGAAAAAAAAATGAATTGATTGGTCTAGTTGAACTATTGTATGGGAATATAGGCTAAGTATCTCATGGGATTAGCCTATCTATAACAATATGACTCATCTAATTTATAATGCTAATTTTTAAAAGAAAAAACTAAGGATAGATAAGATCTAGAGAGTATCTTGGTTATAAATAAACCAAAAAAAATAGCTCTTGCTTTACATTTCACTCCTTAAATGAGTTGATGTTAAGCTAGATTACTTGAGATATTTGATAAATTCTATCAAGATGGACTTCCCTAGTCATTTCCATTGGTAAAGTGAATGAAATTATATGAATATAGAGTAGAGGATGAAGATTAAAATAAAATTTTAGTTTTATATTTCTTAATGGGCTAAAAAGTGATTTTTCATAGCTAATTTCACTTCAAATAGCCTAGTTTGTACATTCAATATATTTAGTTGGATAATGATTGAATTGAGTAATGGTGTTGAGTAGAAGAATTTTCTTCAGAACTTAAAGTCTAAAACATTTTGAATGTTTTATGTTAGAATGGAAGAAATTACTCGAATAAATGTCTTTTTATATATAAATTTGATTTTTCACATAGTTTCATCCAAAACTAAAGAAATTTGTTTCAATTATATTTGGTTTTTTTAATAAATTATATGAATTTTATTTAATTATTTATTTATATATTTTTTTTAATGTAATATTTTTTTATTTTGGTTTTTTATGTATTTAGATAATTAATATTTTGATAAATAAAATGAGTTTTATATATTTTTTTAAAACTAATATTTTGAAAGTACTTTAACAAACTACAACTATTAATAAAAAGAGAGATTAAAAAAATCAAAGAAAACAAACTTCATTTTTTCCTTTTTCAAAGAGACGCTATGAAATGGTGACAAATTGAATGCTGAATGTAAACTGTTTGAATGCTTATTTTCTAATTTTATAATTGTGCATAAATTTACTTATATGGTCGGAAAGGCATGTCCTATTCCTAATTTTGATGAACTCAAATAATGACGAAGAAATAATGTAAGTTTTAAGATGTACGTCTAAATACTAAGATATGACTTTTTAGATTGTATGTATGTAATATAAATATGCGTATATTGAAAATTGCATCCGAACCCAAAAAAAATATGTTTATAAATAATTTATTTTTATCAAATTTAACATGGAAACATAAATCCTTATTTAAGTAAAGTTATGATTTTCTTTCTCAAATGTATGCATAAATTTAAAGATGTCATTGTTAAACCAATATTTTATTTTTGGTTTTCCCTGAGTTATTAATAATTCAAATGGGTGTGAAGTGTTAACTAATTTTTGTGCATGTATGTGTCTGTTTGAAAAATAAAATGAGAGAATATAAATTGTTGGAAATATAATAATTGATATTTTAAACTTTAAAACTAAAAATTTTTAAATGGAAAACTTCATGTTATTGTTATTGAGTTTTATATATACAAGTGAAATCTTATGAAAACTCAATAATTTATATTAAAAAAAGTAAAAAATGATTTTAATTTTAATTTTTGTATTTTTTTTTATATTGAAAAAAAAACTATAAAAAAATTTAATCTAATGAAAACAAAAAAAAGTTAAAAACTAAGAAAAATAAAATCTCCCAACCTAATTAAATTAGAGGACAAAATAGAAAAAGAGTTTATTAAATTTAAAAACAAAAACAAAAAATCAGTTGTTATTTTCTTAGATTTCTATTCAGTGATGACTTGGGTATTCGCTGGAAAGAGGGATGCAAAAGAAAAACGAAAGAAAGAGAAAAAGTAAGTAAAAAATATCTGTAGTTGGCACTTGGAGAAGGTCTAGAGAACTTTTTTTAAAAAGAAAAGGAAAAGTAAAGAGAAGACTAGGATTGAGTACACTATTTTTTATGGAAGTCATTATGTAATCATTGGATATCGTAAAATATTTAGCCATGGAAATTTTGGGCATGTACACTCAGTGGTTTTTGTGATTTTGAATTTTTTTTCTATTTCTCCTCAATGTATTTTTTTAAAGGTGTTTTGATGGGTTACTATGTATGACTTAATTTTTAGAGATGTGCTTTAATTATTATCATTAAATTAATTTTACATAATAATTTTATTATAATTTATTTATTTTTATTTTATGAATTAAAAAAATTAATAGTATAATTTTATTTTTATTTAATATTTTTATTATTTTATCATTTATTTTGATAAATAATTATATTAAATGGTTTGGAACATTATTTTTTAAAATCTTATACACAATTAACAAAATAATTTTATCTTAGAAAAAGATATCGCAGACAAAACATGAAATGTGATATTAACTACTTTTTAACTAGTGTTTAAAATTTTAAAATTTTTGTAGATCGAAATTAATATTTATATAATATATTAAGCTAAAGTAATTTAAAAAATAAATAATTGATAATGTCTTTATAATAATGTCATATTGAGTAATTATATGTTTTCATAAACATCAAAAATTTGATTTCTCAAAATTTATTTAAGCGTCATTATGAATTACTCATGAACTTAAAAATTAAGTGTTGTGTAGCGGCTTTAGTACTAGATGGTTTACATATTGCAAGCTTCAATTAAGAGATAGTATTGAAACTAAAACTATTTAACTATGACGTCATAGAGATAGTTGAAATTTAAATGTATTTCTTGATATTTGAATAAACTGTACAAAGTGACAACTGCTACCATGGAAACATAAAGATAGTTGAAACTAAAAATTGTTATATATGTTAAATTAAACAAACTTTATAGTGTTTACATTGTCATATGATCTGGTATGAAATTCTAAATAGTAAATAAGCAGCTTTATCAGATATATAAATATGAATATAGAAAGTAGATTTTAAACATCTCGCTAGTGCACGTTTCTACCATCACCATGCTTATTGCAGTAAATGAAATTTAGACCCAAATTTTTCTTGCATATGTGTTAAACAAGAGTTGTAAATAAGATTCAATATCATTAAATGAAAATAATTTCATAAGAACTGGCAAACTAGATATGGAATTTAATGGAAAAGACATTCATTGAGAATGTGTAGACAAAAAATTACCTTGTAGCAATAAATAAGACAAGTCATAAGCCAAATTCAGTTTGTTAATTAAGTGGTGGAATGACATAGCAACAAGAATGAATGATAATTTTTTCTTTATTTAATCTTAAAAAAGAAAAAAATAGGCATCATTTTGAGGGCATGTCAAAAAGATATTAACAATTGGGGCTTATCCAATGTGATGTAATACAAAATCTAATGCATCATTTATTTATGGATATTTTTTGAAAAATGTACCAATGTATTACTGAAAGCATTTGAACTAGGAAATTCGTCAATCCTGTTACTAAAAAAATTATGACTGATTAGATGCATAGCTTATAAATATCAATGGCTTATAATTATGAACATGCTCAATAAAATTATGTTTTATGCAATGTCTAATTTTGATTATATTTTAAGTCTTAAATGCAAATAAACACAACAAAAAATGTATAAAAATAAACAAAACATCACTTGGACAAAGTGTTAAATATTTGGCAAAATGAATAATTACATGATGCTATGTTGATCACTATTAAGCCTACGAACAATATTGGTAATTTAACATGTTTCATATTTTAATTCATTAAAGTCACAATTTCACAAATAAATCCAAATTTCACATCCCTAGGAATTGATAGTTTCACTGGAACCAATCGCTGCATTTCTATAAGAAATAAGTCTTAGGTCAACAATATCAATAAGTCCATCTGTGAAGAACTTGTCAAGATAATTAACTATGAAATTTGCATTGTCAGAGCACAGGGACTCATGGTAAAGTTGGACTGATATCTTCTCTGCTTCTCCTAGTAGACAACAAGCTATTACAGAGACCAACCATAAAATAATCAATACACTCCTGCTATTATGAAGAATGAAGAGACTCCTTCAATATACTCATATTCAAAAAGTAATATGTTTTTATAAATCAAATGTGGAGACCTGTAAAAATAATAAAAATGATTCTACACCTTGCAAAAAAAAATTTAAAATAAATTTTGACAATAGCCCACAAAACTAGCTGTGTCGAACATCAAAGGCAGTTCAAAAAAAAATTCCCTATAATCCTTTTAATCATTTATTATTAAAGAATTATTAATTTAAATTCGTGTTTCCTTTAATTCAAAGGAAAGCAGCTAAATAGACTAGATCAGAAAAAGGAAGGCCACCTTGGTCCAAATAAATGCAATTATAGACATAGTATTTGCAATTCGTTTCGGCTAAACTGTTTTACGTTAAGTGAGACACTTCGTGAAACAGATGGCATGCAAAGTCCATCACAATCATTTAAAACATTTTAACGAATAGTGCATGTTTAAAATCAATGCTAAAAAACCCCTAAATTATCAACACTTCGCGACACATAAAAGAAACGAAGTTAAAATGATGCAGAACCTAGGGAATCAAAAGGGAATTGAATGAACAAAAATGGAAAAATAATTAACAACGATGCACATTTTCTAAGCTTCAGTTTGAATCATATAATGCCCATGCCATCCATTGCTAATATCACAGCATTATGTAGAAAAGGTCAGTTGAAAGAGGCGCTACACATTCTGCTTACTACACACAATCCATCTGTAGACTCTCATATGTACTTTAAGCTATTGCAGACCTGTATTCCCAAGAAAGCTCTTTCAGAGGGTAAGCAAATGCACTCCCACATTTATATGGACCAAATGATGTTTAGTGGATGCTCGCCAAAATTTGGGTAATGCTTGTTATCTGCAGTCTCTCTCTTGAGACATATCGGCTATCTGGGCGAGGTAAACAGCAACCATATCTGCGTTGTTGCCAAAGCAACTGTAAGGAAAATGAATGAGATATACCCAGTGATTAGCTGCAAGTCAGAGGAATTATTCCCTCTTTAGTGGCAACGAGAACGGTAATAAAATATTAATACCTCTCTGCAAACCTCCGAACATAGTTTCGATTTCGGTAAACAGCGTTATCTGATTGGCGGTGGCTGCCAAGCAGATAAAGTTATTTGAGGGAGGCAAAAACAATAGTACCCGTCCGGTACTAACATACCATAGAAATAAAGACTAACCACTCGGACATATATCAGGCCACTGAAAAACAGCTCCTTCAATGTTCGAGCGCATTCATGTTTGAGTATTCAATTTTATATGAAAAATATATGTTTCTCTGCGATTATGTGGGTAAAATTCTTTTTGTATGATGTTTAGGATCTCACTAGGAAGAAAATAAATAAAGCGAGTGCTTACGGAAGAAGAATAAAACCTACGTCCCTAAATAGTTTGTATAGTTTGGAAGAAAGTTTAGATAGTTTGGGAGATGCTGACAAAGTCATTTCGTAATTCATGTTTGGAGGATCCTCAACATACAGCAGCCTTCCTTGCCATCTCCAACTTACGAATGTCATTCACAAAGTCTAGTAAATTTGTGTTTGAGGATCCTCCATATGCAACAGCCTTTCTTGCCATCTCCTTCGACTTTTATGCATCTCTTTTCATCTCCTTTCCCTCCTAGTTACTGCAAACAAGTGCTACACCATCCTTCACTCTTTGCTTCTGCGGAATTCCACTTCTATGCTCGCACACTTGGATTCAAATTCCCAATTTCACTGCTAGTTTTGAATTGAAGTGTTGATCGGCATAAATCGGCCACGTGATCAACGGCACTCCCAGAATTACGCTTTCAAGCATTGAATTCCACCCGCAGTGGCTCATGAAGGTCCCCACAGATGGGTGGGAGAGAATAACAAGCTGCGGTACCCATCCCCATATGATCAAGCCTCTACTTTTTGTCTGCATTTGAAAGCCTTCCGGAAGAAATGTGCGAGCAAGATCACTTTAACTGCGCTTCCAAAACAACTTGAGGCAAGCACTGGGCCTATGGACCACACTTTCTTCCCTGTCAGATTTCTCAAGTGTTGGAGATACTCTGGCTCCAGCTCCTCAAATGTATTCACAAGCATTCCGGAACATTGTTTGACCGTCTGCAACCGTCCCATAATTTCCATCATGAGGGCGTCGAACAATTCGTTGTCTATCTCGTGTTTATGTAATCTGAAAGGACGGGGCAAATCCAAGCTAAGCAAGACACTCTCTCCTTCATTTTCCAATGCGTTATGCGTTGCCGAAAGCCATGCAGAATGCATCACACTCAGTTCAAATGCCCCGTATGTATCGAACACCACCCTGGGGATTTTGAGTTTTCGGGGGACTTCCATACTCCATCCCAAAAGCACATCATGCATTATACAAACAGGAGTTCCCCTTCCTTGTTGGCCTTCTTTTATAAAGTGGGCCTCGAGCCAACCGTTAAAGGGTTGCTCCAGCTTGACAACCAGTTCAAAAATAAGATCCATTTGCTCCGTGGGAACTTGTTCGAAGATCTCCAACCCCTCTCCTAAACTTTCCACAAATGGGGCGGGAAGGACAAGGAAGCGAATATCGAGAGCTGAAGAAATAGCGGAAGCCAGTTGATGTTGCAGGAGGGCAACATTAGCAGGGTGGTAACGCATGTGACGGTGACGCCATGGGAGGCAAGCAACTTTACAAAATCGAGCAGAAGAATGGCGTGACCGAGTGCAGGGAATGGCACTACCACCACGTAAGGTTTCTCAGAACCATTTATCATTTTGAAACGGCTTGGAAATTTGAGCGAAGAAGAAAATCGATTTAAAGGAAAACACAGATGGGTGGCACCACAAAGAAGCGTAGGTTGATTTCGTTATACAGACGAAGGTCAGAACTAAGTTTATATAGAGACCAGACATGCTGTACAGAGGGGATTAGTTTATTTCTCGGTCCAAATATGATTTCCATTTCATGACGCGACCTTGAATTTAGATTCTGACGTTTAACGCATTCCGTCCTCGCACGCTATTTTGACGCCGCCAGAGTGACGCTGTAGAATATAACGCTGTAAAATTTCAACGTCAAATTGCCGTGTAGAAATGTTTGATTTTATTTTACTAGGGCTGTTGACAGCTAAGGAAATATCTTTTTACGGTAGAATTTGTAAGGGGCAATTTTGGGTACACTATTAGAACTAAATGATTATTGGTCTTTTCTTTATTTAAAGATGAAACTGTTTTAATATATTAAAAGCAATGTTGAATGGATAATTTATTGGAGGCGTGCAAAATATTGTGAAATTTAACTTTTTAAGTGTGAATGGAGTAAATTTTAAGAATTAATACAAATTTTAATGTGAAAGATCTATTGAGTAGTTATCAGTTTAATTGGTGAAGATGTTCGGTTTACAAAGAAACTATTATAAATTAAGTCTTGTTATTATTAAAACTTATCATAATATAAAGAATGAGGCTGGGATTGTGTCCTGGGCAAATTTGACAAAATGAATATCCCTTAGACTTTGGTTCTTAGCCTAAGATCATCAAGTAAAGTAGTGGTCAAACAAATTTAAAAAGAAAAATAAAGAAAGAAAGACATACATTCAACCAACCCTTCGATAATGATAGCATAAATATTTATACTTCAAGTGAAAAGAAACACACATTCATTTTTCTAAATATGTGAAATGAAATATTGTCCATCTATTTTTTTATAAATTTAAAAATTAACTATCACATAGACATTTAGAAAATAATCAAATTTAAGTATAATTGTGTTAAAAGGTGTTTACCTATTACAATGAGTCTTTCTTTATGTGTTTAATTGACTGTCCACATTTGAAGTTGGGCAATAAATACGATTGCATTTTATTATTGTTGACATGTGGTGTAGGCTTGTTAGCCTCTACAAAAGGGAACATGAGCTTGTCAATGAGTATGTGTTGCCCTGTCAATGACAAGGTTATAGATATAGAATGGTGAGTGGTAATTAAAGTGAAGCAATGGCATGGGTACCTCTTTCCATGAGAGAAATTCTGTTCTACGAATATTTATATATTGTATGTGATGCCATTAATATTTTTGTGGTGGATTTTACAAAGTATGTAAAGATGCAAACATTCTTTTGATGTCATATTATCTCAAATTAATATTGTCATTAACAACACGTTGAAACAGTCTAATTAATATGTGAGCTCATCATCCATGAGAGCAAAATTGAAAATTTGGTTTGCTTATTCTGTAGGATAGAGAAGCCTTGGTATTTTATAGCTCGACACATATATGCTAAATATTGGGCATGTGGTCATTATCGAAAAAGTTAATCATGAATCATTGTCTTTATGTGAAATTTGTGAGCATATTTTTTTTGTCTTGGTTTCATAGGTGACAATAACATCATTTTTTAATCAAAATATTTACATATGTCGTAAAATTTGGTACAAAATTATAGGCTTGTTTTTTTATTAGAACTTGTTTGGAGTTAACATCAAACCAATGTAAGGTTTGTCCTTTGAATTAAAAAAAAATTGGTTGTGTATTATCTATCCATATATAATGTTATGGTAGTTTACAATATGGAACCATTGACCTCTTGTAGATCGAGTTACGTGAATGGTTTATGGATATCTTAGGGTTTATTTACAAATAGGTTGTGGGTTTGATTTTTTTTTTTTTAATAGCTTGATGTACATAGACCATAGGTTGGACATGCAATCATTGGCAGGTATGCTATGCTCTAATTAGTGCTTCTTCATAGATACATAAATCATATATTTTTAATATCAAATTTTCCTGATACTGACATCAATATTTTTAATTAATACTTATTTTCATCTCATAAACCTTTGTACAGGGCTACAAGATCATGATTCATTATTTCCAAAGCCCCATTTTGTCATTAAAAGTTAAGATATATCCCTTGAATAACTTTAAAAATTGGCTATGACTTAATTTTTTTTTAAATACTATGTTTTTTGATGTCATGGAATCATTGGCTTCATAAACAAAGCTTTGTGAATGATTTATGGATCTTTTTATGATTTATGTAAAAATAGTTTTGGGTCTAAAACATTGTGTTATTTTGATAGCTTGACATGCATAGGCAAGAGATTGGGAATACAACCATTTTCAAGTGATTTAAGCTCAAATTAGTGTCTCTACATGAATTCAACAAATTTTTGTTTGGTCAATTTTTTTATTGACATTGAAATCTATTTTTTAATCAAAATGTTTTATTTATAAACACATGTATAGATTTGCAAGGTTGTCATTTCATTCTTTGTAAAGTCTTAATTTTTCATCATAAGGGGTTTATTGGGAAAATACCTAAACAATTTTATGTCATGGATCACCATGTGAGTTAAACTCGAATAATTATATATGTGTGAATATGGGTAGAATATTTGTTTTGAAATTATTTTATTGATGTTAATATCATTTTTTAGTAAAAAATATGTTTTTTTTTCATAATTTTTTTTTTTTTTTTTAAAGATTTTCAAGTTCATTATTTCATTCTTGTCAAATCCTTATTTTATCATTATAATGGGTTTCATAGTAAAATGCGTGGACAAGTATTGGTCATGATTCTTTACCAATTGGATAACTCTCTAGAATATCTCTTTTTAGATAACACAAATAATTAGGTGTGTTTCTATTATGATTTTTTATAGTATAGTATTGTTTTATGGCATGGAATTGTTGGCTTCTAAAAATAAAAAATCCATAATTCCATTACATTTTAAAATTCTTAAATATTTTTTACTGAAAACCTTATCCATTATACTAATAAAATATTTGGCTTAAACTCTAATCCTAAAAGATGGTGAGTAGAAAATCATGTTCTTAGAAATTATGTGAGCCAATACTAAGAATTATATACCAAATTATCTTATAAATATTTTTCAACCAAAAAAATAAAAATAAAAATAAACACTCAAACAAAACTAAGTATGAGGATAACCCACAACTAAGAGTGGAAGTGGAAGAGGTGGCAAATCATTCTAATTGTCTCCCTAGCTACTTCTTTTATATATATATATATATATATATATATATATATATATATATATATATATATATATATATATATATATATATATATATATATATATATGTTAAGGTCTTATGTCCATCATTTTCATTTTATTTATCTTTATCTTGAACATGCATGGGGGTATAACCACCTAGACCCACCAACAACATGAGAAGGACTAACTATTGGCGAAGGAAATAACCATAGAGGAGAACCACTCCATCATCTTATCTAGGAGTATGATATTCCTTGGTTCCTAAATATTTAGTCCCATGGTATATCATCCTCACTGGAATTATCGTAGAATAACATGAATTTTTAATAAAAAAATTAATCAATGTATTCTTTCACTAAATTTCACCATGAGAATATAATTAGTGATGTATATATAACATTCTAAGTATGTTAATTATAAAATAAGCATGTAACATTTATCGGCCACTGATCACTATCATTAGATGAAACATCATAACTGAATATGAAAAGTAATTACAAATATACAACCAAGAATGGTACAATAATACAACCATTGTTTTCAATATATAAATATTTAAATAATTACAACACATTAGGAATAATGTTTTAATAATAATAAATACAATATAAGATACAAAATATAAGCCTCCATGGAGCATGAGTTCCTAAACTTTAGTAACTATGGTAATCTCAAGTGTAGTCTTCAAAGAAGTATTATTGTGGGGAGGGAGAGTATCATCTAAGTACTTTTCCACACCAACCATGGACCATCAATCCCTCACATAATCTCCCATTAGGGAATGACCCTCCCTTCGTGGATGAGTAGATAGTGATGGTGCATGAATCTAGAGAGATAGGCTAGTACCCATGTGCTATATGATCTCTAATAACATGAAGTGTACCATAAATATACTCATTCTAACATTATATCACATAAACATGTAAAACATACATATGAAATGAAAATATGTAACTAAACATTACTTTGGCCAAAAAATTTAATATTATTGATCTCTAAGATCAGCCAAATTCATACACAACATTTGATGATATTACTTTCATCTAGGATTGGTGGTGCTAGTAAGCTAGCGAAATGCATATTACTACTTGGTAACAATAATACGATATTTGGTTAACATGTATATAACCAATAGATTCATATAGACTACTTCTTTAAAGCAAGTATAAAACATGCTCAACACAAAAATAACCAAAAGGTATAAATTTAGTTCATCAAACATATGAATGAATATACACTATATTATTTATCACATAAATAATAAACATAACAAGTATAATTTATATTAGATTACAAGTTTATATCTTTTGTCAGTAGATGCAAGTATAATTCACTCTATGATGAATGATAATATCATAGTCCATTATTCATATGTACAATTAATCAATTAAGATAATCAATGCTAATAATTTGAGAAAATCAAATAATCTTGTATGAATATAATCTTTCATTTAAACATCTTGCTATATCTTTATAAGATTTTATTCATTTAGCTTATAGTTTCTTGACCTTCAAGATCCTATGACTTATTATTAATTATAATAGATAGAGGCACACCCCTATATGTTGTATATACAGATGAGTATCTAAGTCCTAATATTGATATTTTACATTTATATGAGAACTTCTTCATACTAAATATATTCATAATATGTACCATATATAAGTACTCATCAATATGTAAATTATGAACATAATATTATCAGTCATTTATAATTATAATCAAGGACTTCATATCATTTCAACATCTATTATAACTTCCTTATTCACAAAATGCATTGATGATTTATTATAAGATATTAATAGATAGAGTATTATAGTGAATAGATTACTTATATCCATAGTCTACTCTTCTAAATCCAAATCAACCTCAAAAACTCACATGTTTTATGCAAATATTTAACCTTCCTATGCTTAGTTCAATATATATATCTTAAATGTAAAACTTGTTTCTCAACTCAATAAAAAGCTACAAGTCATATTATTTGAATAATCCATAAGTAAGATCCCAGTAAATAGTTACCAAATGATACTAAAAATCACTATTGGTATATGCTATTGAATACTTATGTTTAATAACTAACTAATTTAGACTTAGTTTGTCAAACTAGATTTTATATGAATTTGCACTCAATTCTAGTATTTGAGATCATATATCCTAACAACTAAACTCACACTTGTGTGTGTGTGTGTGTGTGTGTGTGTGTGTGTGTGTGTGTGTGTGTGTGTGTGTGTGTGTGTAATTCATTTAAATGTCAATTACACTTATCCATCTTTACATAAGTTGGTGGTTCGAACATCAATTTAGACACAGTCCAGTTTTTCTTATATTCATTATTTTGAATAATATAATGCATAGATCACTATATTTACATAGTCATATATTTTCATGGATTTATTAACAATTAATTTATAAATATATCTATATTGATTTTTTTATCACACAATACATTCATCTCCATTTTTAGTTGTTTTTATACATATATTGTTGTATTTTTAAAGAAAAAACAACTAACCTTAGATCATTTTTAATCATCTACCCATTATTTATAACAATATCATATGATGGAATATAATATTATTCTATACAATTCACTATTGGAATAATGATGTACACAATCCAAAACTCACATTGTTTGATTATTAAACACCTAGTCTACTTTCACTTAGTTGCATGATATAACAAATTTACATAGTGTCTATGCATATATGGTTTGGGAAAAAAAATATAATTCATTCAGTGCTTCCCACTATTCACTATTTTGAGTACTCATGACCATACACTCAACCAAATGGTTTTATATAAAAAATATATATTTAGGTTTACATAAATTCATTACTATGATTTGGATAAGAAAGGCACATTGTATGTGTAAATACAAGTTCACATTTTTTTAATTCCTACTAATGATATTTATTCATCCTTGTTTTAATCTCATGAATTAGTAACACATAGTTTGTTGTAGTTATATGTATTTTAGACACTTAAAATATCATATATAATTTTACCAAATTCATTATAAAATATCAATAACCTCACCCACCTTGCAAAAGCATCCAACACAATACTAAATTCCTTTTCTTGGATCCCTCTTCTCCTCTTTGCATTCTTCTTCTCCTCCTCTTTGTGCTTCTCTCTTCCTTCTCTAATTTGTGATAACCTCTCCTCTTCTCTTGTTCCCTTATTTATCTTCCACATCACCCAATTTTCCTTTCTTTCCTTCCATGCAAAAGCTCACTATGTTGTTTCTTTTATAAAAGCTTACAAATTTTTTTTTCTGTTGTGTTTTTCTATTTTTCTCAAAGATTCCATAATCATTAATTTGTTTTAATTCACCCATGAAGGAAAAATAACTTCTATCTTTCCCCAACATTAATTATTATTTTTATTTGTTTTATTTTTTAATTATAATATAATTACTCATTATAATAAAATTACTTTATTTTCTACTAACTTAATATAGATAAACAATAAAAATATTACTAATGTAAGTTAGTGACATTATTTTACCCCAAAATGGTAAATCAATAAATATTATATCAAAATGCAATGGGTATTATAATAACATAATCATTGTTATTACTATGTTCTATAGATTATCTATGTCTTTTGTTATATATATACATACATACATATATATATATATATATATATATATATATATATATATATATATAATGATATTCTATAATATCATACAGATATCTATCTAACATTCTAAAACATTTCAAAGGTATATATATATATATATATATATATATATATATATATATATATATATATATATATATAACATTCTAAAACATTTCAAAGGTATATATATATATATATAAACCATATAATGATATTCTATAATATCATACAGATATCTATCTAACATTCTAAAACATTTCAAAGGTATATATATATATATATATATATCTAACATTCTAAAACATTTCAAAGGTATATATATATATATATATATAAAATGGCATATGGTTATATATATATATATATATATATATATATATATATAATGGCATTTAAACCATATAATGATATTCTATAATAGCATGTAGATATCTAACTAGCATTCTAAAACATTTCAAAGGCATAAGGGTTAGTCTATATATATATATATATATATATATATATATATATATATATATATATATATATATATGTGAATTTAAACCATATAATAATATTCTATAATATCATATAGATATCTATCTAACATTCTAAAAAAATTCGAAGGCATGAGGGTTATTCTACATATGGTGGTACTATATACTTATTTACATAATTTTACATTCTCCTAATCAATAAAAATCATGAATTTCATAACATGACATAATTATACTGCTACATTATACATCATCCAATCTACGTATAATGTTCATTATGAAATCACACAAAGTTAATTTCACATAAAAATAAATATGAAATAACACAATTAACATACATAAACAATTATCTAAAAGTAGATAACATCAAAAACACACTAATGCTAACAATTAAAACTATGCATTTAATGTGTACTATTTAATGTGGTGTGTGCATGGATTCTTGTCATTCATCTATTATCCCCCAACAACTACATCTATATCACCCTCTCTAATGATACATTCCCTCCATCATGCTTTGAGGGATGAATCTCTCCTACATCAAACTCATGACAAGGAGGTAGTTAGTCCATAATATCCTAACATATATAATAAAAAACTGTTGTAATAACAAATCATCATGATCACAATATAAAGAATATACAATATAGCTAGCTCATATAAATTAAATCATGTAATCATATAACCATTCATCTTTCCCATTATAACATATAACTTATAGCTTAGTTGAATAATAATCAAATCAAATCAAATTAATTAACCATAAAAATCCATGAATAATGAAGTAAGGTTTCTTTAGTGAGAAATCATGATGTAACACATGAGATTAACCTATGATTAGGAGAGTTATGAGGTACCCATATAATAAAACATGGGTCAATACCCTAAAAAAACAATAATTTTTTAAATGCTAAGTTTCAAAATGCACCTTCTCTACTTGTACTTGAATTTGAAGCATAAAAATAGATAATACATTAACCCTATTATAAGTATGGAAATAATATGCTATAGTAACATGAGAAAACACACACACACGTATATATATATATATATATATATATATATATATATATATATATATATATATATATATATATATATATATATATATATATATATATACTCTTCCATAATTGAAAAATAAAATATTTTATCAAAATATGCCAAATCTTTGTGAAGTATGCATGAATTATGACATAATCCCCTAACAACACCATCTTCCAAGTATTTTTTATAGATGGAAGGGATTGAAAAGGGTGTGAATCCAAATCCATGGTAACTATGAATATTTGCATACCCAAAACACATGTTCTAATATTTATTGGTGATTAAAATTTTAACAAATATGGTGAGCCCTCTTCATGTGCATAAGATAAATGCTAATCTGAAGGCCATTGTGAATAATTCACCAGAGTAACTTTACATACTTAGGCCCAATAACAAAATGGAACACACAATGAAATTATATATATATATATATATATATATATATATATATATATATATATATATATATATATATATATATATATATATATATATATATATATTCAAAGGAAATTGATTCTCTACTTAGCATCAAGGGCATTAATCTAAAGTTGTTGGGGTTAAATAATTTGATAACTTAACTAGGTATAATAATGAAGGGATAACATTTCAGTAGATCGATTCCAATCAGTTCACTAGAGATTAGACTCCAAATTGTGAATATGCACTTTAGGTAGAGATTTATGAATTTCAAAAATAGACTCATAGTTTGTTCCCTATTAGTTACTCTAAATTAGAACATCATGCCAATCGATCAAATCTTTAAATTGTTTGCTAAATATTTATTAAATAACCTTGATACATTTTTTTTAAATTTATGAAGGCTCTTCATCCATGGAATAAGGGATAAAATAAAGTAATGATTGGAAATAATAGTAGACCACCATAAAGATTGGGAGTTGAAAGAGGGATTGGATTTGAAACCATCTCATTCCCACTATAAGTGTCTTTTAAGATGTTTTTAAAATTTAAAAATAATCTTAGCAATAAATATTACCACAATGGTAACACATACATGTTTGATAAAAATATTTCATTTATAAGGGATGTAATTATTTCAATATTGAAAATATTTAATTATGACCATTATAATTATCCCATGTGGTCACAATATTGTTTTTTTAAACAAAAGTGAAGTCATTCAATACAATACAATTATAAGTTGGTTTAGAAGTATGTGGAATATTAGAAAGTTAGAGATAATATAATTTATGATAAAAATGGCTAATAATTATTTGAATATTATACTGAAATCCTTGATATTCCTTCAATTTTTTATTAGATATGTTAATGGGGCGAGGGTCTACAAAACAAAAAAATGTTCTTTTGTGTTTCCTAGAATTAAACAACTTTAGGATAGGGCATATTAGGATCACGTTATTTATAATTATTCATAGTGTAAGTTTAATAAATTAATAGGAAAAATATGTCAAAAGGGTATTTTTTTATTTATTTGCTTCAAGATGATTATTCTATTGTTATTTATTTTTAAAAAATGGATAGAAATATACATTCAAAAGATGACAACCAAATAATTCTTTTGTAGTGTTTATTCTATAAAAACATATCCTTTATCATGATAATAATAATATTTTGGGAGAAAAATGATATAGGTACATGATTAAGCACCTATAATTTTATAAGGCTAAGGAAAAATAAACAATTATTAATAAATATATTTCTGTAATAAATGTTCAGTATTTTAGGTGATATCATACTTCATTGCATTTATAGTATTTACCCACTAGATTGAGCCTTCCATTTCATACCTAATGGATGGTCAAATTATGTTTTGAAGGATGAGTATAATTAAATTTCCAAGGTTCTTATATTGTCTATCATATGATTTTTTTGTACCTAGTTAATGCATATCTAGCCTAAGAAAGTCTATTTTTTTCTTATCATAAAAAATAATGCCTAAAAGGGCATGTTTTCATTTTTAATTTATCCATATTTTATCATTTTCATGTTAATGTACTTTTTGAAATATATCTAAAATTTCATAGGATTATTTTCAATGAAAAAAGTGTTTTGTATCTTTCTTTAAGTATTTTGATGAGTTCAAACATCTATAGAGCTTACAAACATAGATCTCTCTTCAACAAATCACAACAACTTTTACTAATTTCAGCCAATGCTATTCTACAAACTCACAAAGCTTGGCATACACACACCAAGGATACTCTACAAAGTTTATACACAAATCTTAACTCCTATTCTAGCATAGCTTACCAAAGCAAATGAGTATCCATTTATAAAATTTACATGAATGAAGAATAGAGAGAAATTACAAAGCAAGCCAATATGGTTCCCCATTTCCACATGGACGAATAGTAATGAATAGTGAAATATATCTCCCACATGTGCACTCTCCATCACCATGCGCCATTAAGATATGGCATCTCACTTCACATGTGTGGTCACTTAAAGATAGTGTTATTTGTTTTCTACTTTGCATAAGAGTCAAAAGGTGAAGAATCTCCTCTAAGACTTTAGACAAACTGCAATTAACAAGCCCCCACTAAACATTTGACCCCACATCTACCCTTGTGCAACATACAAGCATCCCATGTGCCTTAGTGGAGAATTTTTCCCCACATGCCACCTTGCTATTATGAATAGTGATCTAACAACTCATCATGATGAATAGTGATCTACCACCTCATCATGATGAATAGTGACCACCACCTCATTTACATGAATAGTAAAATTTGATCTCAATCATTCTCCTCTGGTTAACAATAAATCAAATTTTATGAGTTACTATGATTGTACCCCTACATTTATTCTAAAAATAAATACACATACACACTCCACTCTATTTTTGGTTGATGCAAAATTACAAAAACCCTTGGATGCTCCTACATCAGACACTTGATTTTTTAAAATGTGAGTTTCTACTCACATGGATGGAGTAAGTCTTATAACCACCCTTTTGGTCACCCAACATAATGAATACGGCATCCCATTTTAATAGTTGAATAAGCACGATTAGTTTTTTTTCTTTCTTCTCCACTTCTAGATTCTACTTGATGGTTTTCTTTTTTTCCTCTTCACATCTTTGTTCCTTCTCTCTCTCTCCTTGTCCTATCACACCTCCCACTATAAACCATCCTCCTCCACCAAGATATTATATCATGTATATCACTCTCCCATGTGGGTTCAAACCCACCACTATCATCCAACTAAATCCCACTTGGCTTTCTTCACAAGTTGTCCAACCATCTATTAGATCAATCACAACATCACATAACATCATTTACATCTCCTCACTTGTGGATGTAACATAATTATCCAAAATCTCCTTATGTGCACTTACTTGCATAACTTCTTCATCTAATTCTTCTTTCAAATAATCATACAACTCTATATGGCTACCTTCTTCACTCTCCTATAACTCTACATGGCTACAATCTTCTTTAATATGTAACTCTATATGGCTGAAATTTTTGTCTCCTTGTAACTCTATACTATTACATTCTTCATTCTCCTATCCATCATCATTTACAAGAATTTATTCCTCCATGGGATGCTCATAATCTTCTTCCTATTTATTGATTTTAGAATTAGATTTGGGATCTTGACATGGTAACCTCGCTCCTTTGTTGTCATGCGTTATAATCTTATTCTTTTCTCATCTCTCAAGAATCAAGACATGAAGATTCTTTATGCTCTCCACTTTCATTCTTGTGTGGAAAACATGACCCATTAACCTAGAAACCATATGTTCCTAGCTTATCACCTTCTCATTTCCTTTCTGTTACCTCCTCACCTGGATAATCTTCCAACACATGTTTGTAACTCCACTCATCCTCTTGCTTGCAAATTTTACTCTCATGGGGTCTCCAACATTTTCCTCTTCAAATGAAGTCTCTAACTCCACTATCCATTACATGAGCTACTTAGGATCTATTTACCACAAAATACTATATTATTAGTGGCCTTCTATCTCTACTTCTTAACCTTTGCTGGTCTCTTCTCCTCTATGGCTGGTTCTCTCCTCAAGAAATCCACATTTGATTGTATGGAAATCAACAACTCCCACATTTCTTCTTATTCTTCTTCAGTTTCAAACTAATCTATTTGTGCATCCAACATCATTTTCAATAGTTCTTAGATTTTCTTCAGCATCATTTCCATGTCTTCTCCTCCATTTTTTTTTGACATATCTTCATAACTTTCAAAAGAAAACAAATACTCAATCTAACAACTTTTACCTAATGCTCTCCTTTTTGAAATATGTTTCTTGTTATTTTCTACCTAAAACAATGTGTAAAACAAGGTAATATTTGTTTTTTACCCATAACAATGTGGAAAATAACATTCTCATTTCAACAAGATTCTCTTCTTCTACCCAAGATTTGATTTGTTGGAAGATGCCTCCTCTTGATTTCTACCTATAACAATGTGGAAATTAAGGCAATAGGATTCAAACATGATGTAATATCAATTGATGAGTTGAAAAATCCATAGAGTTTACAAACACATAGATCTCTTCAACAAATCACTTAAACTTCTATTAATTTTAGTGGATGCTCTTTTAAAAACTCAAAAATCCTGACATACACACACTAAGTAGGTTTTACAAAGATTTCACACAAATCTTAACTCCCATTCTATCCTAGCCTACCAAAGTAAATGATTATCCACTTATAGAATTTACATGAATGAAAAATATTTAGAAATTATAAAGGAGGCCAAAAATACTTCTACATTTCCACATGGAAGAATAATAATGAAAAGTAAAACCTCTATGCCACATGTGCACTCTCTATCACCATGTGACATCTAGATATAGACTCCAAATTCACATGTGTTGTCAATCAGGGATAGTGTTCATTGTCTTGTACTTTACACAATAGTTAAAAAGTGAGAAATCTCCTTTATGACTTTAGACAAACTACAATTAAGGAGCCACCACTATAAATTATGTTCCACATCTACCCACATGTAAAAGACAAGCATCCCATGTGACTTAGTGTATAATTGTGCCCCACATGTCACCTTACCAGTAGGAATAGTTATCTACCACCTCATCATGATGAATATTGATAGCCACATCATCAACATGAATAGTAAAATTTTCTTTGCATCACATTTTGGTAAAGCCCTTTATTAGGTATTGTTTGTTGAGTTTGTTTGTGTCAATAATAGCATGGCAATATATAAAAGAATTCAATTATAGTTGACACACTGTTAAAAAATATTGGTTCACTATTATAAAAAATAATATAATATTATGAAATTATAGTATTAATATATTATGTTATATATATATATAGTACTATGATACTATAATTTATATACTTGTATATTAGTGATTATAATATAGATATTTTCTATAATGGTTGCATGAAAAATTATTATGAATTTGAAGCATAAATAATGACATAAATATTTTGTTGATGTGTTATTAATCCATGAATATTAAAATTATATGTTTGATTAAAAAAATAACAAAAAAACATAATTTTATTAAATGCTACATTATTATTTTGAATTTTATTTTGACAGTATGATTTTTTTGTTTGTCTCCTTTGTTATTTTAAATCCTCAAATTATGTTTATCATTTTTTTGGATAAATTTTATTTTAAAATTAGATTCAGGATCTTGACATGAAAACCTCACTCCTTTGTTTTCCTTCATGACAACCTTCTTCTCTCCTCTCTCGAGGCTCAAGACATGAAGCTTCTTCATGCACTCCACTTTCATTCTTGGATGGAAAACTTGACCCATTAAATTGGAATCCATGTGTTCCCAACTTATCACTTTCTCCTTTCCTTTCCTTTATCTCCTCACTTGGATATCCTTCCAACACATGGTTGAAACTCCACTCGTCCTCTATCTTGTAGCTTTTACACTCATGGGGTCAACAACATTTTGCTCTTCAAATGAAGTCTCTAACACCACTATCCATTACATGAGCTACTTGGGATCTATTTTCCACATAAAAAAGTATATTTCTAGTGGTCTTCTATCTTTCCTTCTTGACCTTTGTTAGCCTCTTCTCCTCTATGGCTAGTTCTCTCCTCAAGAAATCCAAATTTACTTATATGTAAATCAACAACTCCCACATCTCTTCTTATTCTGCTTCAGTTTCAAACATCTCAATTTGTGCATCCAACATCATTTTAATTATTATTGTATTTTATTCAACATCATTTCCATGTCTTCTCCTCCATTTTCCTGTGACATATCTTCATAACCTATAAAAGAAAAGAAATACTCAATCTGACACCTTTTACCCAATGCTCTCCCTGTTGAAATATGTTTCCTCTTGTTTTCTACCTAAAACAATGTGGAAAACAAGGTAACATTTATTTTTTACCCATAACAATGTGGAAAATAACTCTCTCCTTTCAATAGGATTCTCTTGACATCTTCTACCCAAAACTCTCATTTTTTGAAAGATGCCTCCTCTTTATTTATACCTATAACAATTTGGAAATTAAGGAAAAAGGATTAGAACTTGATATGATACCAAATGATGAGCTCAAAAATCCACAAAGTTTACAAACACATAGCTCTCTTCAACAAATCATAACCACTTCTATTAATTTAAATGAATTCTCTTATACAAACTCATATAGCTTGTCATACACACACCAAGGAGGCTCTACAAAGCTTACACACAAAGCTTAACTCCCATTCTAGCCTAGCCTACCAAAGGAAAGTATTATCCATTTACAGAATTTAAATCAATGAAAAATAGATAGAAATTATAAAGGTGGCCAAAAATGCTGCCACGTTTCCACATGAAGGAATAGTAATGAATAGTGAAACTTCTCTCCCACATGTGCACTCTCTATCACCATGTTCCATAAAGATATAGACTCCCACTTCACATGTATGGTCAATCAAGAATAGTGTTCTTTATCTTGTACTTTACACAAGAGTCAAGAAATGAGAATTATCCTTTATGACTTTAGACAAACTTCAAGTAAGGATCCCACACTCTAAATTATGTGTCACATCTACCCATGTGAAAAAGACAAGCATCCCATGTGACTTATTGTATAATTGTGTCTCACATGCCACACCACTAGTAAGAATAGTGATCTACCACCTCATCATGATGAATAGTGACATCCAAGTCATCAACATGAAAAGTAAAATTCACTTCAAATCAAATATTGGTGAATCCCTTTATTAAAAATTGTTTGTAGTGTTTTATATGTGAATAATGGAATGGAAATATAAAAAAGAACTCAATTATAGTTGACACACTATTCAAGAATATTGGTTCATTATTATACAAAATAATATAATATTATGAAATTATAATCTTTATATATGTATGTATGTATGTATGTATGTATGTATGTATGTATGTATGTATGTATGTATGTATGTATGTATGTATGTATGTATATTTGTATATTAGTGATTATAATATAGATATTATACCTGTAGTGGTTGCACGAAAAATTAATATGAATTTGAAACATAAATATTTTGTTGATGTGTTAGTGATCCATCAATATTATAATTATATTTTTCATTAAAAATAAAATAAAATAAACATAATGTTATTCAATGTTACATTATTATTTTGAATTCTATTTTGATAATATGTTTTTATATTTATTTGTCGCCTTTGTTATTTTAAATCCTAAAATATGTTTATCATTTACTTGGATGGCTTTGATGGGGTAATGTTGTGGGTGGGAGGTTAAATTTGGATGATAAATTGAATATTCTTAGAGTGCTATTATGCATTTGTGTGTGTGAAACAAAAAAATTTAATTATGATGATTAATTTCAAATATTTACTTTTTTATTAAAATCAAGGTTTTTGGTTTACATTGTGATTATTTTTATTATGATGAATAATTGAAAACCTTAAAAATAATAAATTTAATTTTCATCATCAATCCTTATAAATGTATGGTATCATTTATCCAACTTATAATATGAGCACATGAACCTTTATTAAATATAGTAATCCATGTGTATCTAATTGTCGATGGAATTATTTATAAGATTAAACGTCATGAATACATTTTAACTTAGATAGCATATAATAATGAAACAATATTTTTTAAAGTTATCTATCAAAGAGATAATAGTTTTAAAATTAAATTAATTAATGAAAAGAATATTTGATTTGATTTTTTAAATATGAGAAAATCTTTTGATTTAAAATGAATCTTTTATTGTATATTTTATTTATTTCTCAGTGCAAGGAATTATTTTGCATAACTATGGTGTTATTTGAAATTTGAATCTAATATAACATTTAAATTTTTTCTCATGAATGAAATTGAATATTTTATTTTAAATATAATGTTTATTCATATAATTTTGATGTAGTGAAGTAATATTTAATTATTTACAATTCAATTAATCATTAAGTTTCAAATTTGTCTCTTGGTTAAAAAAAACATATTTATTTATAGATTTTTATTTTATTTTGTATGATGAAGAGTAATTATCATAATTGATTTTATAGGTTCGACCCATTGGGTGGGTTACATGGCTTCCATCATCCATAACATGGTTCAAACCCTAACCAGATAATTTGGTAGCGCTGAGGTTTGGGGCTAGGCATGATGTCTACATATTAATCTGTCAGAGTCACGTGACAACTATGCCCCTTAATTTATACTAGATTGTTGGATCCACATCGATATTAATGTCGATCAAGTTTAATAAGATGTATTAAATAAATTTAAGAAAAAAAAAAATCATAATTAGTTAAGCTTTGTTTTATTTTTTATTGTATAATTTATTTTATATTTTTATTATTTATAGGTGAAAGTTAAAATTGTTTATATAAGAAAAAGTAAAACTAATACAATTTATTTTGAATCTTTAAATACAATTGTGTGTTTATATTTAATTAATAATTATGAATGTTTTTATAAATGACAATATGAAATTGTGGTTTTTGGATTGTGATTAACTTGTCATGTCCGAATCAATGCATAATTATGCATTCGTTTTGATATATAATATAAGTTTCAATAGTATAAATATATACAATGCATGAAATTCAGTAGAATAGTTACACCATACATATTACACATTGGCTTACTATTTTTACTTTTTTGGTTGCTATTATATTAGAGAGCTTAGTGTGGTTGCTTTGGAGAACATTGGGGTTATGTTTAAAGGTTAGTTTCTCGATTCTTCTTGCTACCGCCTATAAAATTGGGTAATGGCACAATAACTTTGAGAGTCTACTAAATATATATATTTATTTTGTTTTATTTTTTATTTATTTATTTAAATAAGCCTTTAGTCTATGTATTGCCTATTTCATTCTTTTCAAAGGCATATTTTATCATTAGAAGTGGTTTACAAAATACATGGATAAGTTACATTATATAAAGTGATTATTTTTTAATAATATAAATAATTAATTATATTTTTATTATTTTTTATATTATTATATTTTTTGATGGAATATAATTATTTTATTTATATAAAAAATATTATTAATGTGATTGTAGATGTTTTGAACTAAAAATATTTAAATTGAAATAAATTTATAAAACTTCTTCTTTAACACAATTTTCATAATTTAAACCTCTTATTTCATTTCAATTATATATAGCTCTTACAAAGTTTCAAAAATGAATGGGAGAAATATATGTTTCTTGTTACAATGATTTTGCAAATTACATTGATGATTTATTAATGTTTTAATAGGACTTTGAATAACATTGTAAAACATATTTGATAGTGTTAGAATTTGTTGAACAACATAACATAGGTTTATTTATTGATCATAACAAAAAATTAATTGTTCTATATTGAATACTCGAACAATATGGAATAGGTTTATTTCTTAGGAATTCCAATTAAATAAGGAAATATATAAATCTAAAATAGTATTTTTAAAAATATTTTACGATTTCGTCGTAAATTTCATAATATGGGGGCAATGCCTTTTTTTTTTTAATTTTATTGAATTATGTATACAAATCTATCAAATAGTTGTTTTTTAGGACTAAGACAATAAAAAAAATTGTGAATAAATTTGCATTTATATGGATATAAAAAGCAACAAAAGAAGTGAAAATTTAACATCATAATTCCATGATTCACCAGCATTAGTCCCTTGATCGATGATTCATATTATAAATAGATACATTTAAGAAAATTTAAGGACAAATATAACTAGTTTAATGGAATGGATTAAAAAATTTACGAAATATATGTTAATATAAAATTTTAAAAATATGAATTAAAATATTAATTTATAAAAATGAAATTTGTTAAATATTAAAAATATTGAAAATGGATAAATTTGGTAGTTTCATAATAATTTATAAAAGAAAAATACCATCAATAATTTTAAATGATTTATGTCTAATCCAGTATTAAAATAATTATTCATAAGATTATATGATTAGTGGAAACAAGTATTGTCTCATTTTTCATTTCAAATTTATTATATTTTAAATAAGGATAACTCTATTAAAAATTACACTTTATACATTTGAAACTAGTTCTTGAAAACACTTGTAAGAGATTTTAATTTGGATTAATTTTCTAATACATACAATTGTTTATTTTGGTAATTGAAACCTATTAGTAAATGTAATATATTCACTTGTATTGAACTGAGGTGACAAATGAAAAGTTTTCAATATATGAAAAATAATTTTAAAAAAATTGTTAATCTTAAAATATTGAAATTATTACATTCAATTTTAATATTAATGAATAATTTATTTTTTAATAATTTTAAATTACATTTTTTATGTTGTGATTAAATTTTTTATGTTGTGATTAAATTTTTTAGAACCACCTAGAGCATCAACAAACTTTTCAAAATGGTTGTTTTGGCATCTAGAAGATCTAAAACAGAGCCATGGATCAAAACTTATGGCCTTTAAAAGTTGGCATTTTTTTTCTACATCATTCTCCTCTAGTTGAAAACAACTCAGCTCTTATGAGTTGTCCTGATTGTACTGCTATCATTTATGTTTGTCAATCTTTTTCAGCTCCAATTCTATAATCCAAGTGTTGTCTTCTTGTTAAAATCCTTCCCATTGCACCAAATACCTGTTATAATTCTATTGCCTTGTGCTTATTGTCTTTATATCCAAAACTTGCAATATTTTTTATTTCTTCTTTGGAACCTGTTGCTCCCAATTTACTTCTTCATCTTCATCATCTTCTCCATGGAATTCATATAAATCTAAAACATTAAATACAAGAGATATATCAAAATTTTGTGGTAAACTTACCTCATAGGCATTATCATTGATTTTCTTCACAATTCTACATAGTCCAATTTTGTTGTACTTCAACTTATTGTATGTGCCTTTTGAAAATCTCTCTTTAGTCAAGTAAACCATTACCAACTCTCTATCTTCAAATAGATTGGATCTTCTTCTGACATTTGTTATTGCTTTATATTTATCATTACTTTCTTGTAACTTTCTTCTTACTCCTTCCAACTGTTGCATATGCTTTGCAAACGATTTTGCATCATCACTAATTTGATCCAATATTGGCAATTGCATCAAATCTAAAATACCCATAGGATTTCTCCCATAAATTTTTGAAAATGTGACTTTCATGTTGATCTATTCACTGAAATTTTATATGCAAACTCATCTTGTGGTAAAGCTAAGTCCATCTCAATAAATTTTCAAAGATCCTATTCACAACTTTTGTTTGTCCATCTGTTTATGGGTGATGTGCACTAATGAATTGTAGCTTAGTACCCATCTTCTTCAACAAATTCCTCATAAAATTGCCTATAAATTTTATGTCCCTATCGGAAGTAATAGTTTTTGGAACACCATGTAATCTCACAATATCCATAAAAAATAATTATGCAACTCTAGTGGCATCATTGGTTTTCTTACTTGTAATGAAATAAGCTATTATACAAAATATGTCTGTAATAATAAAAATTGAATTGTTACCTCTCTATGTGTTTGGCAATCCCAACATAAAATCTGTACTAAAATCTATTCATGGCCCTCTTAGAATCAGTAATGGCATGTAAAGTCCAATATTTTGTGCATGTCCTTTAGCCACCAAACATATTCTGCACCTTGAAACATACCTTGCCACATCTCTCTTCATCTCTGGCTAAAAATACTTTTCATCCACCAAAGCTATTGTCTTCATCTTACCAAAATATCCAACCAAACCACCACTATGTAAGTCTCTTATTATATTATCTCATAGAGACCCAACTAGAATGCATAATCATTTCCCTTTGAAGAGATAAATTTTTTGCATAATATACTCATCATGAATAACATTTTTCCCCCCTGTTAAAGGATTCCTACACTACTCATCTACCTTGATAAAATATGGATAAATATCATAAAATTATTTAATAACTTCAAATCCAACTACTTCACTCATCATAGTAGTTAATTATGCTACCCTCCTACTCAATGCATCAGTTATCTGATTCTATTTTTTTTATTTATGCTTCAACACAAAATCATATCCCTAAAAGAAAAAAGCCCACTTTGCATGCCTACTATTCAAACTTTTTTTTATGTATTCACATACTTCAAAGCCTCATGATCTATAAATAGTATAAACTCCTTAGGCACTAGATAATGCCTCCAATGTCTTAATGTTTGTATAATTGCATAAATTTTAACATCATAAGTAGAATATTTTGTTCTTACCTCATTCAATTTCTCACCGAAATACGTTATTGGCTTTCTTTCTTGAATCAGCACATCACCAATTCCCACAAATGAAGCATCACAATCAACCTCAAATAATTAGTTAAAATCTAGTAATACTAAAATTGGTTTATCTGTAATCTCATTGTTCAAAATTTAAAAACATTCTATGGCTTCTCTATTCCACACAAATTATTTTTCTCTCGTGAAATCTGTTATTGGTGCCACAATACTACAAAAAAAATTAGTAACTTTTTTGTAACATTTTACTAAACCATGGAAACTTTTTATCTCCGTAATGCTTCTTAGAATAGGCCACTCAACAATTACTTTTATCTTTTCTTCATTTATTTTCACACCATTTATTGAAACTACAAATCCAATAAATACTAAACTATTGTGCATAAACCTACACTTCTTCAAATTTACATACTTCTCCTTTCTTAACAATTCCATTACCATTCTCAAATTTTGTAAGTGTTCTTATTTAATTGCACTGAATATCATAATATCATCAAAATAAACAACCACAAACTTACTAATATATTTTCATAGCACTGTATTCATCACCTTCATAAATGTGCTAGGTGTATTAGATAATTCGAATGGCATCACCACCCACTTATATAAGCCATTCCTAGTCTTGAATGCATTTTTCCACTCATCTCCTTCACAAATTTTAATATGATAATCACCACTATGTGGATCAATCTTGTTAAAATATTTTGCTCTTACAAACACATCCATCATATCATCTAAATGAGGTATAGGAAACATATACTTTATTGTAATTTTATTCATTGCTCTACCATCCACACACATTCTCCATCCTTCATCTTTTTTTCATGTTAGCAATGCTGGTGTTGCACATTGGCTCATACTCTCCCTTATCACTTTATTCTTTAACAATTTAATAAATTGTTTATTTAATTTTGCATGTTCTGTTAGATTCATCCTATAAGCTACTTGATTGGGTAGAGTTGATCCTGAAATCAAATCAATGTGATGCTGAATATCTGTCTTCGGTGGTAAACCATTTGATAACTCATCAAGCATAACATCTGCATATTTTTTCAGCACTCTTGCTACTTCTATTAGTATTGACACTATTTTTGTTTCTTCATTCTTTGCTACTAGTGCATAACAACAACCTGCTACCTTCATATCTTAGATAAAAAATTTAGTACATAGTAAGCTTTATGTCTTCTTTTCCTCTTTAAGAGGTAACAAAACTACCTTTGTACCACCTTTCCAAAAAGTGTATGTGTTCTTTGATCCATCATGAACTACTTTCCTATCAAATTGCCACAGTCTTCCCAATAACACATGACATACATCCATCAAAATAACATCACACCATATTTCATCACTATAAGTCTTTCCTATAGAAAAATTGATTAAGCACCTTATCTACAGTAACCTCATTCCCTTTCTTAAACCATGAAATCTGATAAAGGTTAGAATGCTTTTCACATTATAGATTTAGTTTTTCAATCATTTCTTTAGAAACCATATTTTCACAACTACCATGATCTATAATTACTTTTCATACATTTCCACCTGAAGTACATCTTGTTCAGAAAATATTTGATCGTAACCCTACATCACCATCTTATTTATTTTGCACTTGATCCTTCCTTGGAGTGATTATGTTTCTTCTCATCGTGAGATTCTCTCTAATGTTAGCTGGTGCAAATTCAGTATTCTACTCTTCTATTTCAGCCTTAACTAGATTTACTATTGGGCGATCTTCTTGCCTCCTTTCTTGATCTTGAAAGTTTGGACACTCAAATGCTCCATACCCTTATTTTCCACATATATAATAGACATAGGATCTATGTTCATTTGGAAACCATCATCTAGCCCCACCATAACCTTGTCCTCTTTGAAATCCTTTTTGTCTTTGTTGGTATTGAAACCCTTGCCTATTATCATCTTGCCTTTCTGAAGCACATGATGATTCACCTTTATTGGCATTAAATCCACCTCTGATGGTATTAAACCCACCTCATCCCCTTATTGGATGGGATCTGCCTATCTTTGGACTAATAGATGTCCTTCTAAAATTCTATCTATTTTTTTTCTTCTACCTTCAAAGCTAATTGATAAGCCTCCTCCATGTTAAGTATTCTATGGATGTTTAATTCATCTTTAATATAAAATTTCAAACCATTTACATACCTTGCAGCCATCTAATCTTTTGTTTCATCATGCTCCACTCGTATGGAAAGGTTGTAATATTCATCTGTATATTCTTGTATACTATGATCTTTTTGCCTTAAATTTTGAAATCTTTTGTATAGGGTTTGTGCATAATCCACAGGATGAAATTTCTCACTTAGCTTCTTCTTCATCTTTTTCCATGTATTAATCTTCTCTTTAACTTTCCTCTATCTCTCTTTGTGTAGGTGATCCCACCAAATCATTACATGACCTTTCAATTTCATCCATGCAAATTTTACCTTCTTGTCTTCTCTCATGGTCTTCCACTTGAATAATTTCTCCATGTTATTCCTCCAATCTATAAACTCCTCTAGTTTTAAACTACCTCCATAATCTAGAACATCAACCTTGATTCCTTCATTCCTTCTAACGCCTGAACCATCCTCTCTTTCATTGATGGTGGTTGCTCTTGTTGTTCTTCTTCTTTTTGAACTTCTTCATCATGATCTGTGTCTTCTTCATCACCACCTTCTCTTCTCTGCTGATTGATGATAACCTCTATTGATTTTTGAAATTGCCTATGTATTTTTTGTATAGTCTAGTTCATCTATGCCATACCTCGTTGTCCTCTCACCATTCTTCTCTCCTCCAAGATTTGAACTTTCTCTGATACCAGATAATGAACCCAAAAACTAACAACAAGAAAATTATTAACAGGGCAAGATCTTGAAACAATACTCAAAAATTGATTCTTATTAATTTCTTGAAATAATTACAAACCCAAACCATGCTTAAATAAGCATCAGCACAGAAATTAGAGTTTACATGCAAATTTTGAAAAAAAAAAAGAAAAAAAAAAACTAAAATATAAAAAAATGCTTATTTTTAAAAACGTCCAAAATAGCCCAAAAATATCTAGAGATATCCTAAACACTATAATTAGAATATGGGATCAAATTCAACTGAATTGACTTCCGATTCTAAAAATATACACTTTCTAAAAATAGAAAAACCATGAAAAAATCATTAAATCACAATTTTGGACCTTTAAATGATCACATATGGCCTTCAAAAAAATATTGAAAGCATGGATATGCCATTAAAACTGCCTATGATGGTAACAACATTTTCAATACGATCGTTTTGATGCATGGAAGAGCTCAAACGAAACTACGGATTAAAAGTTATGGCCTCTGAAAATTGGCTTATTTTTTCTGCATCACATTGTTTAGAAACACAATTCTTAGATGTTTCCTCATCCAAGTTGAACATGTAACAAATTAGTGATAGTTCAATTCAATTGGTTTTCATCTTTGATGCCATAAAGATAAACAAACTTATTAAAATCCATGGCTTGTTATGTGGTTATTTTATAAACAAGATCATTCTTCAACAATGTTTTGAGTTAAGATCATCTACCAAACTCATGAAATATGAGTGCACACCATCAATAGAATATTTGTGTTTTATTATTATTTTTTTTACAATATTCTTACATTAGATATTTCCATTATAAAATTGAGTTCTTTGAGGATAAGATGATCTTTCGCCATTATGAACATCTTTCTTGAAATCTATTATTTCTTTTCCTTTAGTTCTCTTAGTGAAATCACTATGCAACCATAATGATATTTCGTTAATGCTCTTATTGATGGCATATTTTTTCTAAGCACAAGTTGGCATGGGTTTTAGTGGTCTTAGTGCTAGTATATTTTATATTATTAATATTTTAACCAAGGGACTTATAGAAATCCAAAAGTGTGGGCGCCTTTATTATCTTAAAATATTTCATTCAAATTAGACCAATGTACATTACCTTTGGGAACCCTGTCCAAATCTAACTTAGCAACATTTTCTCGAGGGAAAGCCAATGAGATTCTTTTGCTTAAAAGATAAATAAAAATTATTTAGCTTATTCTTAATTCTATATAATTATCAATATGATACTATTGAAACTGTGTGAGTTTATTGAAAAATTACAAATTCTTAAGACGAATAAGAGATTAAAAATTATAAAGCTTCAACTCAACTAACTCATAACTTTTATTTTATACAATATTATAATTATCATTAAATAATAAATACATTAATTTAAATAAAAAATTATTACATGATTAGCTAATATATTCAAAAAAAATTAACCGTTAATCATTTATCATGTTATAAAATTTAATTTAAAAATTAAAATTTAAGTAATTAACATTTATATTTAGAATTTATGATTAAATATTTAGATAAAATTAATTTAATATAATTAATTATTTATATAAAATTAATATTATTTATATTTAAAATAAAATAGAAAAAAAATATTTTAAATTTTATCATATTTTATCATACGGAATAAAATTACGTTTCCTCACTGTCATACGAACTTTAGAAGTATATTCTATTTGTCCAACTATACTAGTTGATATATTGTATTTGACAGCACAATGTATAGGTTAAGAATTCCACAACCCGTTATATTCTGAAGTCAACGAACTATGGAAAATTAGATGGGCAATGTTACTAGGACAACCAATGGTTACAAAAATTGTGGGGTTTTTTAATTTTTTTTTTAATATATTAAATATTAATTCATATCGTTCACCGATCTCGGAATATGGGCTACGAGTACATGGAGATCCCATTTATTCTAGAAGATCAACGAGCAGCACGAATACATGGAGAGTCCAATTATTCGAGAAGAAGAACGGGCAGCCACGACCCCACATCGGGCACTACTATTTAATATACAAATAAATATTGAAAATATGAAAGTAGTAGATGTTAGAAAGTTAGTTTCACCTATCACTGAACCCTAAACAAACAATTTTTAAATTTATGTTATTCTTTTATATTAAGTTGAATCAAAATATATTTTAAAAGCAAAGAAACTGATTTGAAAGTTAATTCTGTATATTAATAAGAATATTTGAAAATGTAAGTTTGTATGAATAATATTCAAGTTTGAACTATCAATATTTTTGATTGTGTATATGAAAAAAATATATAAAATTAACATAGGATTCAAAAAAATATTAAAAGTATATTGATATTTCTCATAATATAAATTAATTTTTTAAAAAATTTATTGGAAATGAAATAAAGTCTCAAAATAAATAAATCTCAAGTACTTTTATTATAAATGGAAATAATGAACATTAGTAATACTAAATGTCAAGGCCCAAATTTTAATGCATTATTAATATTGTAATTTTTGAAAGACTTTTAGATTTCACTTTCTTTATCTTTTAACAAATATGTAAAAATATAAAATGAAAAATAATTCCATGTCAAAAAATAAATAACAAAGATTATATTTTTTATAAAATACCCCTATTATTGATTGAAAGTAGTTCAAATTTATTCTATTTTTTTGGTTTATCACTTAATATATCTTAATCATGTAAAATAATTTATCAAATTTAAAATCTTTTATAACAAATAATTTCTTAAAATATTTTTTTATCCTACTTTATTTTTCAAAACATTTACAAAATAATTCCTTCAATCTAAAAACATTTACATTTCATCTCATTCACTGAACTTATAATGATAATTTCAAATTTAAAAAAATTATTTATTCAACAATAATATTATATTTATATATAATAATTATTATTTAATTAAATATTATTATTCAAAATAATTAAAAATTATATCATTATATAAATAAGTTTAATTTTTAATTAGAAGAGACATTTGATATTTCATACAACTCTATCCATTATAAAAAGCTTTTTAATTTCCTCAATTTACAATTCAAAACATATAGAAAAAAAGAAAAAAAATATTAATATATTCAATATATCTAATTATCTTATACTAACAGCCCTCATCCAATCTACATCGTTTAGAATGTGAGGTGCATTAATAGAGATAAAATTTAACATAACAAAAAAATATATATTTTTCATTTTTTTTTTTAACTTTTTGAAATTTTAAAAATATCATTCACATAGTAATTTGTGGGCAAGAAATGGATTCCATGGTCTAAATATAATTTTTTTTTCTATGATTTTTTTATCTAAATAATCATATTCATTATAAAATATTTTACCAAAATAATTTAATTATTTAATTTCCTTAAATTTCTTTGAATAAGAAAACACTTAAATCTTAGTACGTGTAAAATAAATCCAAACAATATATTATATTAAATATAAGGAAATCTATATTATTTATATATCTAAATATGTTGATAATCTCAAATTAAAAAATTCAATAAAACCTAAATATAAAATATATAAAGTGAATCAAATCAAACACCATAAAAAAATGGCATATTTTCAAATAATAAATAATAATAATAATAATTGAACAAAATAACTCTCCATTTTGTAAGAGATGTTACACAGTCACCCTAATTTTATAGTGAATGAACAAGGCTAACAAGATTGAAATACATATAAACACCAACTAGTTTATAAACCCTAGACCAATAATAAATAGGTAACATACATCTTAAATGGCTCCACCAACAATAAAAAGTATTTAAAAAATTAAAAATCAATAAGGACACTTGGTTCAAATTATATGAAGGAAACATTACTCTGCCATCCATCACTTTTTTTGGTTACATTTCTCATCATTACTATCATTTCAAGTTAAGTATCCATTTGTATTTAAGGATATTTAATTTTTATTTTTTATTTTTTTTTCATATTTTTTATTAAGATTTATATATTTTATAAGATTAAATAATGGGTTAAAAAATATTTAATATAATAAGAATAAATTAAAAAAAATTATAAAATAATCACAAAATTTTATACATAATTTTTTTTTAACTTATTTTAAGAAAATTCTATAAAATAAATAAATTAAAAAAAATTTAAAAAAAAAAATCATAACATTTAAACCTTTTGCTTTAATACCATGATTATTTTCCCACCCTTCCTCTCAACATCCTTTTAAAAAAAAAACAATAGGTACTATAATCAATTAGGAAGAGTAAACGGAAGAAGTATTAATGTCTAGCTTATTACAAAATACAGAAATTTTAGTTCATTTAGTGATATTTATAATGGTCATTGTCTTTATTCAATATCCACACTTAATCCATTTGCACATAATAATGAGATTCAATTATTTATTATATTCATGAATGGCATAGGTGTTACAAGTGTAGAACACAATAGTGCGATTACCTGTGAGCTAAGCCACCTTGAATGTATCCAACCTTAGGTTGGATTGTTTTGGGTCCTTCATTGTTTGGAAACACAATTCATAGATGCGCCCTCACCTAATTTGGAAATAAGTTAAAACATGTAAAAAGTTAGTGATAGTCCATTTCAATATTTTTCATCCTCAATGCCATAAAGATAAGCAAACTTATTAAAATCCATGGCTTGTTAAGTGGTTTTTGTGGTTTTTTTTATAAAAAAGAACAACATTCTTCAACAATGTTTTGAGTTAAGATAATCTACCAAACCCATGAAATATGAGTGCATACCATCAAAACAATATTTGTGCTTTATTATATAATTTTTATTTATAATGTTTTTACATGAGATATTTTTATTATGGAATCGAGTTCTTTTAAGAGAAGAGGATCCCTCATTATTATGAACATCCTTCTTGAAATCCTTTAAATTTTTTCCTTGATACTCTTATTGCAAGCATTAAGAAAGCATATTGATATTTTTTTAGCTTTGTTAGTGTTGGAATATTTTTCCTAAGAAATGGTTGGCATGGTTTCTTAGTGCTCTTAATGTGGGTATAATTTAGATTATTAATATTTTTATGAAGGGCTTTATAAAAATAAAAAATGTGGGTGATTTTATTATCTCAAAGATTCCAATCAAACTAACCCAATTTACATTACTTTTGGCATTCATGTCCAACAAGTGAATACCACAAAATACTAAAGTAAATGAAATCAAACAAAAGACAATTGCATAGACAATTTGGAGAAAAACTAATATTCCATTAACATGAGATGGCCAAAGTGAAGAATACATATAGGAGAGCACGTAAGTAACTCTTCCACAAAAGGTGGCCAAGGTACCCCAATAATAGACTGTAACTCCTCCATGAAAGGTGGTGACAAGGTGCTAAGAATAGAGAAGTAACTTCCATCAAAGGAGTTACTTATGACATTCTTATGACACCTATGACACATCTATGACACACATCTCCACATAAGCTAGCCTATCCCACAAATGTAGGAAAACTCCATGTAAGCATAAGAAATACAATTTCCCTAATTAAAAAATAGGGAAAAATAAAAACCTACACTAATAGCAATATGTGAAGTAACTTGGCAAACCTGTCTAAAGCACATCAAATGGCTTTAATTTTGTCTATAACTTGTCTTGATCAAAGGAGATAGAATAATTATTTGGTCCTTTGACTCCAACTTTCAACTAATACATATGTGCTCCTTCGGCCTTGTCATCCTTAGCTGATTAGAGCTTATATCTCTACATGACAACTTGAGTTTGTAGATGATGGATTAAAGGCATGACTTCCAACTCCTTTGAAACCTTAAGGTATTCATGGTTTTTAACCTGATAAATACATTGCCCAAATGTAGCCACTTATTTTTCATAAATTTAGAGAAAAGAGGTGGTGTGGGTTACTCCATTAGTCGACCACTCAGTCCAGTCGATATCCCATATGGGTATGGAATCTAGGTTCTGAATTATAATGATACGCCCAATAGTCTGATCATGTCTAAGATGGGCGGTATTGAGGTAAAATTGAGAATTATGGGATTTAACTTAGGGGGTAGTCCACTCAAGGCATAAGCAAATAGGGTCATGTTTAGACGAAAAAGTGTCTGGGATGAAATAAATAGGTCGATCATGAACAAGAGTGAAGAAGAAAAGGTCTTTTTCTACTTGCAAAGCACGCTCAAGATGCTTAATAACTCGATCTTCTCCTTGACGAAAATTAGACCATGTGAACCAAGGAGAATTTGACTCCCTCGTTTAGTAGTGGTTGGGATAAAAAAAAACTAAGTTTATTTCGCATGTAAAACCATGTTTCTTGCATATATAAGTTACATTATATAAAGGTGATTTTTTTTTTCCAATAATATAAATAATTAATTATATATATATATATATATTTTTATATTATTATATTTTTTGATGGAATAGAATTATTTTATTTATATAAAAAATATTATTAATGTGATTGTATGATGCTTTGAACTAAAAAATATTTAAATTGAAATAAATTTATTAAAAAAATAAATTTATAAAACTTCTTCTATAACACAATTTTCATTATTTAAACCCTTGATTATTTCATTTGAATTATATATAGCTCTTACAAAGTTTCAAAAATGAATGGGAGAAATATATATTTCTTGTTACAATGATTTTGCAAATTATATTGATGATTTATTAATGTTTTAATAGGACGTTGAAGAACATTGTAAAACATATTTGATAGTGTTAGAATTTGTTGAACAACATAATATAGGTTTATTTATTGATCATAACAAAAATTAATTGTTCTATATTGAATACTCGAACAATATGGAATAGGTTTATTTCTTAGGAATTCCAATTAAATAAGGAAATATATAAATCTAAAATAGTATTTTTAAAAATATTTTATGATTTCCTCGTAAATTTCATAATATGGGGGCAATGCCTTTTTTTTTTTAATTTTATTGAATTATGTATACAAATCTATCAAATAGTTGTTTTTCACGGCGAAGACAATAAGAAATTTTGTGAATAAATTTGCATTTATATGGATATAAAAAGCAACAAAAGAAGTGAAAGTTTAACATCATAATTCCATGAGTCCCCAGCATTAGTCCCTTGATCGATCATTCATATTATAAATAGATACATTTAAGAAAATTTAAGAACAAATATAACTAGTTTAATGGAATGGATTAAAAAATTTATGAAATATATGTTAATATAAAATTTTAAAAATATGAATTAAAATATTAATTTATAAAAATAAAATTTGTTAAATATTCAAAATATTGATAATGAATAAGTTTGGTAGTTTCATAAAAATTTATAAAAGAAAAATACCATGAATAATTTTAAATGATTTATGTCTAATCCATTGTTAAAAGAATTATTCAATAGATTATATGATTGGTGGAAACAAGTATTGTCTCATTTTTCATTTCAAATTTATTATATTTTAAATAAGGATAACTCTATTAAAAAATTACACTTTGTACATATTTGAAACTAGTTCTTAAAAACACTTGTAAGAAATTTTAATTTGGAATAATTTTCTAATACATACAATTGTTTTTTTTATAATTGAAACCCTGTTAGTAAATGTAATATATTCACTTGTATTGAACTGAGGTGAAAAATGAAAAGTTTTCAATATATGAAAAATAATTTAAAAAAAAGTGTTAATCTTAAAATATTGAAATTATTACATTCAATTTTAATATTAATGAATAATTTATTTTATAATAATATTAAATTACATTTTTTATGTTGTGAGTAAATTTTAGTAGTCAAATCGATATTTTTATAGATATTATGTGTTTTAATCAATTATTAATTTTATTATATTATTAAAAATATATAACTTTTTTATAAATATAAAATATAAAATTTCTTTAAAATTTATTTTTATTTTATTTTATTTATTTACCATAATGTAAAATGTTATATTTTAATAATTAATATATATATATATTTAAAAAGTTATATGTCAAATATAAGCAAATATCAAAACATGTGCAACAAACTGCAAATTCATAAATAGGTTATCATTAACAATACCATAATTTATTAGGTTTTTTGAGTCACATTTTTTCCAGAAAAAAAATTGGATTGTAAACTACCAAGGCATCCGTTATCAAAACAAAAGTAATGGCAAAAGCTTGGTAAAACGTGTTGGAAGCAATGTTCAAAAAACAGAGCGAGCAGCACCATATGCTTCATAAATGAACACAACATAGAAGGATTGTTTTATATAGTATTTCCTATAAGCGAAGTTACTTTTAAAGTACCTTGTTTAAATAAAGTTTAGATACATGAATATGTATTTCATTTGATATGTTATTATTATAATAGATTTGATAGTCATCTGAAATCTAAGTATTTTGTATTTAATATAATGATGTGTCATAATATCTATGTAAATAGTATCCATTGTTTCTAAAATTATAATTATATATAAGATAATTTTCTAATAACTGTTATGGATATTTGAGAATGGATTTAAACAATGTTTGATGATAGAATTTTTGAAAAAATTGATGTGCTTTGCTTCCTTTAAAATTGGAACATGATTATAATTGGGAAAGATGTGTTGAACTAACTGACATGATTGATAAGTTATGTTCTTTTATTCTTTGTTCATCTCTAATGTTATAGATATGAAATGACAAAATGTAGATAGTTCAATGATTTCAAACATATTAAAAATACATATAAATCTTATCATTAAATAATACAAAATATTATTTTCAATATAAATCATAAATATTTTTATATACAATATTTTTGTGAAAAAATATTCGAATAGTACTAAAAATCATATTATTATTCATATAAATATGTAATAAATTACTATATTTCATTTTTGTTATTTAAAATTATTTTGTTTTTTTCAACCTCTTATAAATAATTATTATTCTCATTAATGAATGGAAACATAAAGGTATATTGTGCATAAAAGACATACGCTTTTAAAAAGGAAAATATTTTCAACATACGTACAAAGAACATTGGATATTTCATCAATAATAATAGGTAGTCAATGAAAATAATGGAGGGAAAAAAACAATTATTGTAATGATGATGGATTAACTACTCTCAATCTAACTATGTTTTAATTTACATATTATTTTCTTATTGTTAGGTTATTTTTTTACATTAGTTTGAATTAAAATATATTTTAAAATATGTTTTAAATACAAAGAAACTAATTAGACAGTTAGTATTATATATGTTAATAATAATATCCAAAAATACAAGTTTATATGAATGATATTCAACCCTGAAATACCAATGTTTATGGTTGTGCACATGAAAAAATATATAGGTTCAATATGAGAACAAAAAATTACTCAAAATATAGTAATCTCTCATAATTCAAATCAACTTTAGACAACTTCTATTAAAATTAAATCAAGCTCAAAAAATGCATAAATATTGAAAATACTATCATTACAACTAGAAATAATTAACATTAATGATATTGAATGTCATAACATAAATTTTATCACATTATCAATATTGTGATCTTTGAAGGAACTTTGGATTTAATCTACTTTATCTTTTGAGAAAAACATAAAATAAGAATGCAAAATGAAAAATACATCCATATCAAGAAATAAAGAGCAAATACTATATTCCGTGTAGGATACCAAATATTCATTGATTGAATGCAATTCAAATTCATTCTATTTTTTTCCCTTTATCCCTTGACATGTCTTAGTTATGTGGAATGGTTAAAAAAATTTAAAATCCTCTATGACAAGCAGTTTCTTTACCCAAAAAAACTTACACAGCTTTATTTTTCAAAACATTTAAAAGATAGTTCCTTGAGTATAGTACCATTTACATTTCACATCATTCACGCAATTTATAATGATAATTTAATTTTTAATAAATGTATTTCTTCTCCAATAATATTATATTTATATATAATTATTATTTTTCAAAATAATAAATTTTTTTCCATGAGTATATAGATAATTTTTTTTTCCAATTAAAAAAAGCAACTGATATTTCATATTCTTCTATACAATATAAATAACATTCTAATCTACTTCATCTACAACATCAAACACATAAAATAAAATTATTAACATATTCAATGTGTTTAACTTTCTTATATTTGCATTCATCATCCAATTTACTTCATTTAAAATGTGAGGTGTATAAAGAAAAATAAAACATAATACAAACATATATATAATTATTATTTAACCTCTTGAAATTTGAGAAATTTCTTTGACATAGTAAATTGTTGGAAGGAAATGCATCCCATGGTCAAAATGTAAATATTTCTTATATGATTTATAAAAAATAATAAAAATTATCATTTATCCCACCCAAATATTTAACACTATTTAAAATAAAATAATTTTAAAAATAACTTTTTTATATAAGTATGTTATGTTTGATGGTTTATATTATCTATCTCTTTATTATAATTATGAGGATGAAAATGTTAATATTGATGTGTGTATACACACATAAACACATATGCACATGTGTAAATAAATATATAAATCTTTTATCTAGATAATTAATTATATCTATTATAAAATATTTTAACAATATAATACAATCATTTAGCTTCCCTAAAATTTGTAAATAATAATACACTCAAAACTAAATGTGTATAAAATACATCCAAAAAATATACTCTATTAATAAGGAAATCCACATTATATCTAAAAAGGAATCTGATAATTAAAAAAATGATTCAATGGAACATAAATGCAAAATCCCTGCAATGAATTAAATCAAATTCCATAAGAAAATGGATATTTCCAAGTCAATAAACTATAATTAAACAAAACCATTCTCCATTTTCTAAGAGATGTTAAATACTTAGACCTAATTTTGTGATGAATTAATAAGGCTAAAAATGTCGGAATACATTATAGACCCATTCAATCAGTTTATAAACCCTTGACCAATAATAAATAAGTCAACATACAGCTTAAATGGCTCTACAGTTGTTAAAAAAAACAATAAGGATACATTGTTCAAATAATATTAAGCAAATAATATGAATGAAACATTATTCTATCATCCACCATTCTTTTTGGCTACATTTATTATTATTAATATCATTTCATGCTTGGTAGTCACGTGTATTTAACGCTACTTTTATATATAAAAAAATTTATATATATATTTTTTTGTATTTATATATTTTATAAGGTTAAATAAAAGGATAAAAAATCGTTAATATAATAATAAGAAATTTTTAAAAAAGGTAGTCAAGAAATTCCATTCATAATTTTTCCCAACTTATATCAAGAAGGTTTTATAAGATTAAAAAAAAATAGAAGTAAAAATTGACCAACTCAAACATATAAACCTTTCCATGCTCATTGCAATCATATACCATAATTATTTTCCCACGCGCTCGCCCCCCCGCCCCCTCTCTGCATTCTCTTAAAAAAGAGCACTAGGTGCTACAACCAATTAAGAAGAATAAAAGGAAGAAGTATTGATGCCTAGCTTATTACAAATCAAATAGATTTTAGTTCATTTAGTGATATCTATAACGTTTGTTGTTTTTATGAACATCCACACTTGATCCAATTGCACATCATAATGAAGTTCAACTATTCATTATATTCATCAATGGCATGGGTGTTACTAGTGTAGAACATAATAGTGTGATTACATTGAGGCACCTTGAATGTATCCAACCTTGGGTTGGATTGTTTTGGGTCCTTCATGATAATGAACACAAAAACTAACAATAATAAGAAAATTACCAATAGGTCAAGATCTTGAAATAATACTCAAAAACTGATTTTTATTGATTGCTTAAAATAATTACAAACCCAAACCATGCTTAAATAAGCCTCAACTCATAAATTAGAGTTTACATGCAAAATTTGAAAAAAACTAAAATCTAACAAAATATTTATTTTTAAAAACACCTGAAATAGCCCATAAATATCCCAAAATATCCTAAACACTATAATTAGACTATGGGATGAAATTCAACCAAATTTGACTTTCAGTTCTAAAAATATACACTTTTTAAAAATAGAAAAAACCCGAAAAAATCATTAAATCATAATTTTATACCCTGAGATGATCACGTAAGGCCTTAAAAAAATGTCAAAAACATGGGTAGGCCATTAGAACCACCTAGAGCAGAAACAAACTTTTCAAAATGGTTGTTTTGGCATCTGGAAGATCAAAAACAGAGCCATGGATCAAAAGTTATGGCCTCTAGAAGTTGGCATATTTTTTTCACATCATTCTCCTCTAGTTGCAAACAGCTCAACTCTTATGAGTTGTCCTGTTTGTACTGCTATCATTTATGTTTGTCAATCTTTTTTAGCTCCCATTCTATAATCCAAGTGTTGTCTTCTTGTTACAATCCTTCCCATTGCACCAAATACCTGTTATAATTCTATTGCCTTGTGCTTATTGTCTTCATATCCAAAACTTGTACTATTTTTTCTTTCTTCTTCTTTGGGACCTATTACTCCCAATTTACTTCTTCATCTTCATCATCTTCTCCATGGAATTCATATAAATCTAAAACATTAAATACTAGATATATATCAAAATTTAATGGTAAATTTACCTCATAGGCATTATCATTGATTTTCTTCACAATTCTACATAGTCCAATTTTTTTGTACTTCAACTTATTGTATGTGCCTTTTGAAAATCTCTCTTTAGTCAAGTAAACCATTATCAACTCTCTTTCCTCAAATAGCTTGGATCTTCTTCTAACATTTGTTATTGCTTTATATTTATCATTACTTTCTTGTAACTTTCTTCTTACTCCTTGCAACTGTTGCATATGCTTTGCAAACCATTTTGCATCATCACTTATTTGGTCCATAATTGGCAATTGCATCAAATCTAAAATACCCATAGGATTTCTCCCATAAAAAATTTGAAAATGTGACTTTCATGTTGATCTATTCACTGAACTTTTATATGCAAACTCATCTTGTGGTAAAGCTAAGTCCGTCTCAATAAATTTTCAAAGATCCTATTCACAACTTTTGTTTGTCCATCTATTTACGGGTGATGTGCACTAATGAATTGTAGCTTAGTACCCATCTTCTTCCACAAATTCCTCATAAAATTACCTAGAAATTTTATGTCCCTATCGAAAGTAATAGTTTTTGGAACACCATGTAATCTCACAATATCCACAAAAAATAATTATGCAACTCTAGTGGCATCATTGGTTTTATTACATGCAATGAAATAAACTATTATACAAAATCTGTCTATAATAATAAAAATTGAATTTTTACCTCTTTATGTGTTTGGCAATCCCAAAATAAAATTCATACTCAAATCTATTCATGGCCCTCTTATAACCGGTAATGGCATGTAAAGTCCAATATTTTGTGCATGTCCTTTAGCCACCAAACATATTTTGCACCTTGACACATCTCTCTTCATCTTTGGCTAAAAATACTTTTCATCCACCAAAGCTACTGTCTTCATCTTACCAAAATATCCAACCAAACCACCACTATGTAAGTCTCTTATTATATTATCTCATAGAGACCCAACTAGAATGCATAATTATTTCCCTTTGAAGAGATAAATTTCTTGCATAATATACTCATCATGAATAACATTTGTCCCACCTGTTAAAGGATTCCTACACTACTCAACTACCTTGATAAAATATGGATAAATATCATATAATTATTTAATAACTTCAAATCAAACTACTTCACTCATCATAATAGTTAATAATACTACCCTCATGCTCAATGCATCATCTATCTAATTCTATTTTTTTGATTTATGCTTCAACACAAAATCATATCCCTACAAGAAAAAAAACCCACTTTGCATGCCTACTATTCAACTTTTTTTTATGTATTCACATACTTCAAAGCCTCATGATCTATAAATAGTATAAACTCCTTAGGCACTAGATAATGCCTCCAATGTCTTAATGTTTGTATAATTGCATAAATTTTAACATCATAAGTAGAATATTTTGTTCTTACCTCATTCAATTTCTCACTAAAATATATTATTGGCTTTCTTTCTTGACTCAGCACATCACCAATTCCCATAAATGAAGCATCACAATCAACCTCAAATACTTAGTTAAAATTTGGTAATACTAAAATTGGTTTATCTGTAATCTCCTTGTTCAAAATTTCAAAACATTCTATGGCTTCTCTAGTCCACACAAATTCTTTTTCTCTCATGAAATCTGTTATTGCTGCCACAATACTACAAAAAAATTTAGTAAATTTTTTGTAAAATTTTATTAAACCATGGAAACTTTTTATCTCTGTAATGCTTCTTAGGATAGGCCACTCAACAATTACTTTTATCTTTTCTTCATTTATTTTCACACCATTTGTTGAAACTATAAACCTAAAAAGTACTAAACTATTATGCATAAACCTACACTTCTTCAAATTTACATACTTCTCCTTTCTTAACAATTCCATTACCATTCTCAAATTTTATAAGTGTTCTTATTTAATCGTACTGAATATCAAAATATCATCAAAATAAACAACCAAAAACTTAATAATATATTTTCATAGCATTGTATTCATCACCTTCATAAATGTGCTAAGTGCATTAGATAATCTGAATGGCATCACCACCCACTCATATAAGCCATTCCTAGTCTTGAATGCAATTTTCCACTCATCTCCTTCAGAAATTCTAATATGATAATCGCCACTCTGTAGATTAATCTTGGTAAAATATTTTGCTCTTACAAACACATCCATCATCTCATCTAAATGAGGTATAAGAAACATATACATTATTGTAATTTTATTCATTGATCTACTATCCACACACATTCTCCATCCTTCATCTTTTTTTCGTGTTAGCAATGCTAGTGTTGCACATAGGATCATACAATCCCTTATCACTTTATTCTTTAACAATTCAGTAATTTGTTTATTTAATTTTGCATGTTCCGTTAGATTCATCCTATAAGCTAATTGATTGGGTAGAGTTGATCCTTAAATCAAATCAATGTGATGATGAATTGTAAACCATTTGATAACTTATCAAGCATAACATCTGCATATTTTTTCAACACTCTTGCTACTTCTATTAGTATTGACACTATTTTTGTTTCTTCATTCTTTGCTACTAGTGCATAACAACAACCTGTTACCTTCATATCTTAGATAAAAAAATTAGTGCATAGTAAGCTTTATGTCTTCTCTTCCTCTTTAAGAGGTAACAAAACTACCTTTGTACCACCTTTTCAAAAAGTGTATGTGTTTCTTGATCCATCATGAACTACTTTTCTATCAAATTACCACAGTCTTCCCAATAACACATGACATACATCCATCGAAATAACATCACACCATATTTCATCACTATAAGTCTTTCCTATAGAAAAATTGATTAAGCACATTTTATCTACAGTAACCTCATTCCCTTTCTTAAACCATGAAATCTAATAAAGGTTAGAATGTTTTTCACATTATAGATTTAGTTTTTCAATCATTTCTTTAGAAACCATATATTCACAAGTACCACGATCTATAATTACTTTTTATACATTTCCACTCGAAGTACATCTTGTTCAAAAAATATTTGATCGTAACCATGCATCACCATTTTATTTATTTTGCACTTGATCCTTCCTTAGAGTGATCATGTTTCTTCTCATCATGAGATTCTCTCTAATGTTAGCTGGTGCAAATTTAGTATTCTACTCTTCTATTTCAGCGTTAACTAGATTTACTCTTGGGTGATCTTCTTGCCTCCTTTCTTGATCTTGATAGTTTGGACACTCAAATGTTCCATACCATTCTTTTCCACATCTATAACAGACATAGGATCTGTGTTGATTTGGAAACCATCCTCTAGCCCCACCATAACCTTGTCCTCTTTGAAATTCTTTTCGTCTTTGTTGGTATTGAAACCCTTGCCTATTATCATCTTGCCTTTATGAAGCACATGATGATTCACCTTTATTGGCATTAAATCCACCTCTGATGGTATTAAACCCACCTCATCCCCTTATTGGAGGGGATCTGCCTATCTTTGAACTAGTAGATTTCCTTCTAAAATTCTATCTATTTTTTTCTTCTACCTTCAAAGCTAATTGATAAGCGTCATCCATGTTAATTATTCTATGGATGCTTAATTCATCTTTAATATAAAATTTCAAACCATTTACATACCTTGCAGTGATCTAATCTTTTGTTTCATCATGCTCCACTCATATGGAAAGGTTGTAATATTCATTTGTATATTCTTGTATACTATGATCTTTTTGCCTCAAATTTTGAAATCTTTTGTATAGGGTTTGTGCATAATCCACAAGATGAAATTTCTCACTTAGATTTTTTTTCATCTTTTTCCACGTATTAATCTTCTCTTTAACTTTCCTCTATCTCTCTTTGTGCTAGTGATCCCACCAAATCATTGCATGACCTTTCAATTTCATGCATGCAAATTTTACCTTCTTGTCTTCTCTCATGGTCTTCCACTTGAATAATTTCTCCATGCTATTCCTCCAATCTATAAACTCCTCTAGTTTTAAACTACCTTGATTCCTTCATTCCTTCCTTCTAACGCCTGAACCATCCTCTCTTTCATTGATGGTGGCTGCTCTTGTTGTTGTTCTTCTTTTTGAACTTCTTCATCACGATCTATGTCTTCTTCATCACCACCTTCTCTTCTCTGTTGATTGATGATAATCTCTGTTGATTTTTGAAATTGCCTATGTATTTTTTGTATAGTCTAGTTCATCTATGCCATACCTCCTTATCCTCTCACCATTCTTCTCTCCTCCAAGATTTGAACTTTCTCTAATACAAGATAATGAACCCAAAAACTAACAAGAAGAAAATTATCAATAGGGCAAGATCTTGAAACAATACTCAGAAATTGATTCTTATTAATTTCTTGAAATAATTACAAACCCAAACCATGCTTAAATAAGCCTCAACATAGAAATTAGAGTTTACATGCAAATTTTGAAAAAAAAACTAAAATATAAAAAAATGCTTATTTTTAAAAACATCCAAAATAGTCCAAAAATATCTAGAGATATCCTAAACACTATAATTAGACTATGGGATCAAATTCAACTGAATTGACTTCCGATTCTAAAAATATACACTTTCTAAAAATAGAAAAACCTTGAAAAAATCATTAAATCACAATTTTGGACCTTTAGATGATCACATATGGCCTTCAAAAAAATATTGAAAACATGGATATGCCGTTAAAACTGCCTAGGATGGTAACAACATTTTCAATGCAATTGTTTTGATGCATGGAAGAGCTCAAATGAAGCTACTAATTAAAAGTTATGGCCTCTGAAAATTGGCCTATTTTTTCTGCATCACATTGTTTAGAAACACAATTCCTAGATGTTTCCTCATCCAAGTTGAACATGTAACAAATTAGTGATAGTTCAATTCAATTGGTTTTCATCTTTGATTCCATAAAGATAAACAAACATATTAAAATCCATGGCTTGTTATGTGGTTATTTTATAAACAAGATCATTCTTCAACAATGTTTTTAGTTAAGATCATCTACCAAACTCATGAAATATGAGTGCACACCATCAATAGAATATTTGTGTTTTATTATTATTATTTTTTACAATATTCTTACATTAGATATTTCCATTATATAATCGAGTTCTTTGAGGATAAGATGATCTTTCGCCGTTATGAACATCTTTCTTGAAATCTATTATTATTTTTCCTTTAGTTCTCTTAGTGAAATCACTATGAAACCATAATGATATTTCGTTAATGCTCTTAATGATGGCATATTTTTTCTAAGCACAAGTTGGCATGGTTTTTTAGTGGTCTTAATGCTAGTATATTTTATATTATTAATATTTTAACTAAGGGACTTGTAGAAATCCAAAAGTGTGGGTGCCTTTATTATCTTAAAATATTTCTTTCGAATTAGACCAATGTACATTACCTTTGGCAACCCTATCCAAATTTAACTTAGCAACATTTTCTAGAGGGAAAACCCATGAGATTCTTTTGCTTAAAAAATAAATAAAAATTATTTAGCTTATTCTTAATTCTATATAATTATCAATATAATACTATTGAAACTGTGTGAGTTTATTGAAAAATTACAAATTCTTAAGACGAGTAAGAGATTAAAAATTATAAAGCTTCAACTCAACTACCTCATAACTTTTATTTTACACAATATTATAATTATCATTAAATAATAAATACATTAATTTAAATAAAAAAATATTACATGATTAGTTAATATATTCAAAAAAATTTAACCGTTAATCATTTATCATGTTATAAAATTTAATTTAAAAATTAAAATTTAAGTAATTAACATTTATATTTAAAATTTATGATTAAATATTTAGATAAAATTAATTTAATAAAATTAATTATTTATATAAAATTAATATTATTTATATTTAAAATAAAATAGAAAAAAAAATATTTTAAATTTTATCATATTTTATTATACGGAATAAAATTACGTTTCCTGACTGTCATACGAACTTTAGAAGTATATTCTATTTGTCCAACTATACTAGTTGATATATTGTATTTGACAGCATAATGTATAGGTTAAGAATTCGACAACCCGTTATATTCTGAAGTCAACGAACTATGGAAAATTAGATGGGCAATGTTACTAGGACAACCAATGGTTACAAAAATTGTGGGGTTTTTTAATTTTTTTTTTAATATATTAAATATTAATTCATATCGTGCACCAATCTCGGAATATGGCCTACGAGTACATGGAGATCCCATTTATTCTAGAAGATCAACGAGCAGCACGAATACATGTAGAGGCCAATTATTCGAGAAGAAGAACGGGCAGCCACGACCCCACAATCGGGCACTACTATTTAATCTACAAATAAATATTGAAAATATGAAAGTAGTAGATGTTAGAAAGTTACTTTCACCTATCACTGAACCCTAAACAAACAATTTTTTAATTTATGTTATTCGTTTATATTAAGTTGAATCAAAATATATTTTAAAAGCAAAGAAACTGATTTGAAAGTTAATTCTGTATATTAATAAGAATATTTGAAAATGTAAGTTTGTATGAACAATATTCAAGTTTGAATTATCAGCATTTCATTTCATTCACTGAACTTATAATGATAATTTCAAATTAAATTTTTTTATTTATTCAACAATAATATTATATTTATATATAATAATTATTATTTAATATAAATATTATTATTCAAAATAATTAAAACTTATATTATTATATAAATAAATTTAATTTTTAATTAGAAGATACATTTGATATTTCATACAACTCTATCCATTATAAAAAGCTTTTTAATTTCCTCAATTTACAATTCAAAACATATAGAAAAAAAATAAATAAATACAAATATTAATATATTCAATATATCTAATTATCTTATACTTACATCCCTCATCCAATCTACATCATTTAGAATGTGAGGTGCATTAATAGAGATAAAATTTAACATAACCAAAAAAAAAAAAAATCATTTTTTTGGTTAACTTTTTGAAATTTAAAAAATATCTTTCACATAATAATTTGTGGGCAAGAAATAGATTCCATGGTTTAAATATATATTTTTTTTCTATGATTTATGAAAAATATAAGAAAATTTTATTTATCCTACCTAAACATTTAACATTATTAGAATAAATTAGTTTCCAATAATAATTTTTTTATATAAATATGTTATGTTTGATCTTTTTATTATGTATTTATTTATAATTATGAGAATGAAAAAATAAGATTTAATATGTGTACACACAAATACACATGTATGTATCTATGTAAATATATGATTTTTTAATCTAAATAATCATATTCATTATAAAATATTTTACCAATATAATTTAATTGTTTAGTTTCCTTAATATTTTTGAATAAGAAAACACCTAAATCTTAGTACATGTAAAATAAATCCAAACAATATATTATATTAAATATAAGGAAATCTATATTATTTATATATCTAAATATGTTGATAATCTCAAATTAAAAAATTCAATAAAACCTAAATATAAAATATATAAAGTGAATCAAATCAAACACCATAAAAAAAATGGCATATTTTCAAATAATAATTGAACAAAATAACTCTCCATTTTGTAAGAGATGTTACATATTCACCCTAATTTTGTAGTGAATGAACAAGGCTAAAAAGATTGAAATACATATAAACACCAACTAGTTTATAAAGCCTAGACCAATAATAAATAGGTAACATACATCTTAAATGGCTCTACTAACAATAAAAAGTAGTTAAAAAATTAAAAATCAATAAGGACACTTGGTTCAAATTATATGAAGGAAACATTACTATGCCATCCATCACGCTTGTTATTTAAGGATATTTAAATAAAAATTAATTTTTTTTCATATTTTTTAATTAAAATTTGTATATTTTATAAGATTAAATAATGGGTTAAAAAATATTTAATATAATAAGAATAAATGAAAAAAAATTATAAAATAATCACAAAATTTTATACATTTTTTTTTTTAAAACTTATTTTAAGAAAGTTCTATAAAATAAATAAATTAAAAAAAATTTAAAAAAAAATAAAAAATCAAAACATTTAAACCTTTTGCTTTCATACCATGATTGTTTTCCCACCCTTCCTCTCAACATCCTTTAAGAAAATAACAATAGGTACTATAATCAATTAGGAAGAGTAAAAGGAAGAAGTATTGATGTTTAGCTTATTACAAAATACAGAAATTTCAGTTCATTTAGTGATACCTATAATGGTCATTGTCTTTATTCAACATCCACACTTAATCCATTTGCACATAATAATGAGACTCAATTATTTATTATATTCATGAATGGCATGGGTGTTACAAGTGTAGAACACAATAGTGTGATTACCGGTGAGCTAAACAACCTTGAATGTATCCAACCTTAGGTTGGATTGTTTTGGGTCCTTCATTGTTTGGAAACACAATTCGTAGATGCCCCCTCACCCAATTTGGAAATAAGTTAAAACATGTAAAAAGTTAGTGATAGTCCATTTCAATATTTTTCATCCTCAATGCCATAAAGATAAGCAAACTTATTAAAATCCATGGCTTGTTATGTGGTTTTTTTGGTTTTTTTGTTATAAACAAGAACAACATTTTTCAACAATGTTTTGAGTTAAGATAATTTACCAAACCCATGAAATATGAGTGCATACCATTAAAATAATATTTGTGCTTTATTATATAATTTTTATTTATAATGTTTTTACATGAGATATGAGATATTTTTATTATGGAATCGAGTTCTTTTAAGAGAAGAGGATCCCTCATTATTATGAACATCCTTCTTGAAATCTTTTAATTTTTTTCCTTGATACTCTTAGTGCAAGCATTAAGAAAGCATAGTGATATTTTTTTAGCGCTGTTAGTGTTGGAATATTTTTCCTACGAAATGGTTGGCATGGTTTCTTAGTGCTCTTAATGTGGGTATAATTTATATTATTAATATTTTTATGAAGGGTCTTATAAAAATAAAAAATGTGGGTGATTTTATTATCTCAAAGATTCCAATCAAACTAACCCAATGTACATTACTTTTGGCATTCATGTCCAAATATAACTTAACAATATTTTCTCGAGGGAGAACCCACAAGATTCATTTGTTTTTTTAAAAAAATATTTAATTAAATTTATAATTTATTATCAATTCTATATAATTATCAATATAATAATATTGAAACTGCAAATTTATGGAAAAATTATAAATTCCTAAAACGAATAGGGGTTCAGAAGTTTTAAGACCTCAACTCTACTAACTCATATCTTTTCTTACACAAAGTTAAAATTATTATTAAATAACAAATACATTAATTTAAGAAAACATTATTACGTGATCAATTAATATATTTAATTCTTTTTAATTATTGATCATTTATTATATTATAAAATTTAATTTGAAAAGAAAAATTTAACTACTTGACATTTATATTTATAATTTATAATTAAATATTTAAATGATATAACTTTACTATATTTAAATAATATATTTTTGTTCATGTTTAAAACAATATGGAAAAATATTTTATTCTAAAATTTACCGTTTTTTATCATACGGAATAAAAATAGCGTCTCCCCAATCTCTTACGAACCTTAATACTATAATCTATTCATCGAACGATACTATAGGTTAAGAATTCCATAACACGTTATATTGTAAAGTCAATGGAATGTGGAGGATTACATGTGCCACGTTACTAAGACAACTAATGTTTACAAAATTTGTGGGACCTCTTTTGTTTTAAATATATTAAATATTTGATTTGTATCTGTGACCGATCTCCTAATATTGGCTACGAGTGCATGGAGATTCCATTTATTCTCGAATACCAACGAGCAGGATAACCGAACATGGGGCACTACCATGTAATATATATATATAAAAAGAAATTATAAAAGTAATAGGTCTTTGAAAGTTACTTTCACCAATCAAGTAACCCCTAACTTCAACCATAGCATATTCGCGGAAGACGCCCATAAATAACCAAACAATTTTTTAATATAGCTTCTTGACTTTTGATTCCGTCATTATCGTTTTATTTTTTTACTCCACTCACTTTTGAAGTCTACAATTCTGTTTTTTTGTCGTCACCATTCAATTTTGAAGTTCATTATAGCAGATTCGGTGAAGACGCCGATGGATAAATATTTTTTTATTTTTTTGTGGCCGTTATCAAATGGCTCAAGAGAATCGGTGAAAATCATAGTATACTATAGAATTGGTAGAGATAAAGTCTCTCACAATCTTTTCCAGCTTTACATAAGAGATATTGAAAAGAGTTTGCGGGGAAAAGAGCGACGCTGAAAGGATAAATGCTTGCGACGCTACTTTTGATGTTTTCGTGGTTGTACAAATGGACAATAGCTAAATGGTTGGATATCATTGATATAGACGAAGATCTTTATCTATAGGATGACATCTATGAAACAATTTTAGATGATCTCCCCGAAGAAGACTTCGACGAAGATGCTGACGCTCTTGTATCATTAGCTGATGATTTAGAGCAACCACTATCAAACATGCAGCGACCATGGCACCATGATCATTCTAATCTTCCTTTTGAAGCATACGGAAATGGTCTCGACATCAGGGTGAAGTACCAGAACAAGATAACAAGCCTAGAACCAGAGGCAACCAAAGAGGATGAAGTAACTCTAGAGGAAGGCAGCGCTTCATGCCAAGAATGTCGCCTACCATGCAAAAGCCTTCTAATCCACCTTTGCAATTTCAGAGTTCTTTCAAGCCTAGTGATTCCTGGATCAAGAATAAATTCACTAGCAGGGAGCCTCCAAAAGAAATCCATTCCCCACCAATCGAACCAAAATGGGATGTACTTCTACCTGCAGAAAATAGTGAAGAAGATGAGGTAGGTGACGCTTTCTTTCAGATCAAGACTACTGTCTAGAAAAGGGTGAATGCAGTAATTTCCAGGAAAAAGAAGAAAGAGAAGACACATAAATAGAAGAAGAAATCTACCATAAACAGATATCAGTTCCAGATCCATCAAGACAAAAACTAGTATGTACAAGTATCCCTCCATTAGAGAGACGACAACTAGCTTATTTACCACAATTGATAAATGGAAAATTTGCCCAGTTCATAACTATAGAAATAAATGGCAGACTGGTAGATGCACAAATAGATAAAGGGGCTTCTCTCTCATTTGCAAAATCACAGATCATCCATGACTAGAAGACATTGGATGAAACACTGGCTTATAAGAGCCTAGATGTCCAAGGGAATAGTTTTATCTGTAATATGTATAAACATCAACAATCCGTTAGGATCCAAGATAAAATCTTCTATTGTGATTTTTTTTGCCTTAAATAGGATTCCTGTAGATATTCTTTTAGGTCGTGTCTTCATAGATAGATACTCACCCTATGGATCTACTAAAAAAAGTGTCATGTTCACCATCGATAATGAAACGCTGAGAATTCTTAGGCTTATCTATGCTACTGAGCAATTTCCAAGCTCTATGACCCAAATACCTAACATCGTAATTCTTGATGAAATACAAGCTATAGGAGAAAAGATTAAAACCACTATCTATTTTGACAACCCTCAACAATTTTGGTCAAAATCCATGCCCGAGATGGACATCAAGCTTGTTGTAGGAAAGCATATGAAGATCGAGAAGAAAATCCCAATACCAGCTTAGGATTATAATGATATGGAATCACAGATAAAAGAATTAGAAGCTAATGGCTTCATAGAAAAATCAACATCATCTTATTGTTGTTACGGCTTCATGGTTAACAAGCACTCAGAACAAAAGAGAGGAAAGAAAAGAATGGTCATAAATTATAGACCATTAAATGTCATTATCCAGCGATTTCCATATCCTATACTAGATAAAAGCTATCTATTAGAGAAAGTTGCAGCATGTAAATACTTCTCCTAGTTTGACTGTAATTCTGGGTTTTATCAAATGAGGGTCAAAGACGCTGATAAAGAAAAGACAACATTCAACTGCCCCTTTGGCCATTTCCAATGGACTGTTATGCCATTCAGTTTGATGACTGCCCCAACATTCTACCAGGCCCATATGGATAACATTTTTAAAGGCACTTCTAGTTTTCTATGTGTATATATTGTTGATATACTAATTTTCAATAATTCTCTTGCTGACCATTGCTCCCATCTCATAAGATTTTTCGAGCTAGCAGAAAATGCAAGAATTGTCTTGTCTGATACAAAGATCCAGCTCTGCAAGACAGAATGTAATTTTCTTGGAATGATTATCCAAGATTCGAAATTGCAGATCCAGCCACATATTAAAGAAAAGGTTATCAGTTTCTCAGAAAAAATAGACAAATTGAAGCTTCAAGCATTTTTGGGATTATTAAATTATTTGAATAGCTTTTACTCTAACTTTGGTGAAGATAGGTTTATCCTCCAAGAACTTCTCTAGAAATAGAAAGCATTCCAATGGAAGGATGAACACATAGCTGCTATCCAAAAGATTAAATGAAAAGTAAAGTCTCTTCCGAAATTGCATATCCCAAAATTAGATCAATTTTTAGTTTACACTGATGCCTCTAATTTTGCATGGGGAGGAGTACTTGTTTGTAGATATGATAATAAAGAATTTGTTTGTGAATTCTCTAGTGGAGTCTTTAGTGTAGATGTTCTTAAGTGGATTTCTTCTGATAAAGAGATTTACGCTATTAAGAAATGTCTGGAGATGTTTATGCTAAAGATTCTTCATCTGCCATATTTTATTGTAAAAATTGACTGTATTAGATTTTTGACCTTTAGAGAAAAAAATCATGGTCAGAAAGATGGTCACGGTAAATATATTAGATGGCAAGTTTTCTTTAATCAATTTAACTTATCTGTAGAACATATAAAAGGCACTGACAATATAACAACAGATTGGCTCAGTAGAAATCCACCTGCAACATTAATGCATCAACCCTACTCTGGTTTTAATATAACCAGAATTTATAATCAGGGATTTGCTTCCTTGAACATACTTGTTCAAGAAAAAATTCTCAAAAAAGCATTGCATCCAAGTTAAACTAAGATTTTTTATGCAGCAGGCCAAAATCTATAGATGTCTTCAGCGGCCACTATTCAAGCAAATCATCATCAAAACACTGGTGTAATCACTATAGAAAAGCTAAATAGTGAATTCCTATTCCCCCAGTTTTCTAAATTAATAAAGCATCCTTTATGGACATGGATGATAAGGATAAGATCATCACATAATGAACACCTCTATAGGTGGAAAGTCAGATATGGTCTGCACCATATCCATGAAGAAGAAAATCATGATCAAGACACCGTAGTACATACTATTATTCGAAGACAACTAGAATGGGAATCATATTTCTACATCAATCCAATACAACTAGAATGGGAATCATATTTCTATATTTCTACATCAATACAAATATTAATATATAGCATATTAACAGTGTAAAGAAATCAGGGACCAAACCAGAGAGCCTAAAGCATAGCTATAATAAAAAGACATCCAATCCGATCATAATTTTTATCAAAATCAATCTTGATGAATAACACATTCTAGTTGGATATCCTTGCCCATTCCATACCTTCCCAAACAACAATCACATTATCCAAAATGTATCTATGTTGAATAAACATTGTTTGCTCACTTCTCATAATTAAGGGAAGCAAATGTTTGATTCTACGGGATAAATCCTTAGCTATGATTTTTTAAGATAAATTAAGCAAGGTGATGGTTTTCTAGTTGGTAATAACCTCAGGGTCTCTAGCCTTAGGAATGAATTTGATGTTACCATGATTAATAAGATGGCCCAAAGAATTGGACAAAACAACTTCAGAGTAGACTTTATGAAGATCACATCCTACAATATCCTAGAGGTTTTGATATAATTCATAAGGAAAGACATCAACTCCTAGTGCCCTATCGGAATCCATTTATATGATGGATTCTTTAAAGTGGCTAAGGTTGAGCAATCTATCATAGGCAATTCTCTGCACTTCAAAGAACTTAAAGCAGACAACTCCAAGGTATTGAGAGAGAGCAAGGGAGGAGGGACACACAGTACAACACACCATGATAATGATTGATAATTGCTTGCAATATGTGAAGTAATTTGGCAAACTTGTCTAAAGCACATCAAATGGATTTAATTTTGTCTATAGCTTATCTTGATCGAAGGAGATAGAATAATTATTTGGTCCTTTGACTCCAACTTTCAACTAATACATATGTGCTCCTTCGGCCTTGTCATCCTTAGCTGATTAGAGCTTATATCTCTACATGACAAATTGAGTTTGTAGATGATGGATTAAAGGCATGACTTTTAACTCCTTTGAAACCTTAAGGTATTCATAGTTTTTAACCTGATGAATACACTACCCAAATGTAGCCACTTGTTTTTCATAAATTTAGAGAAAAGGGGTGGTGTGGGCTACTCCATTAGTCGACCACTCAGTCCAGTCAATATCCCATATGGGTATGGAATCTAGGTTCTCAATTATAATGATATGCCCAATAGTCTAATCATGTCTGAGATGGGCAGTATTGAGGTAAAATTGAGAATTATGGGATTTAACATAGGGGGTAGTCCACTCAAGGCATAAGCAAATAGGGTCATGGTTAGAAAAAAAAGTGTCTGGGATGAAATAAATAGGTCGATCATGAACAAGAGTGAAGAAGAAAAGGTCTTTTTCTACTAGAAAAGCATGCTCAAGATGCTTAATAACTCGATCTTCTCCTTGATGAAAAAGAGACCATGTGAACCAAGGAGAATTTGACTCCCTCCTTCGGTAGTGGTTGGGATTTAAAAAAAACTAAGTTTATTTCGCATGTAAAAACATGTTTCTTGCTCTCCTGCACACCACCTCATGGGGGAGATGTCCTTCTTCGTCTTCAGCAGTCTCAATCATATTGAATTCACCATATAAAATGTAGTGTGCATCCGAAAGAGAGTCTGTCGACTATCTCTAAAACAAGGTGGATTTTACAACATCATTAGGGGCATACAAGATGATAAGGCCAATAATGCAATTACCAATTTTAAAAAGAGTCCATACCACTCATGGGTGGGGTTAGAACCCTAGGAAATAATATTTTGAGACAACTTAGGTGCCAAAAGGGTGAAAACACCTCCATGGCTAGGTTCATGATAGGTGGCCTAACAAAGGGCCACAAGACAGATAGTGTGAGAAGCAAACTGAAGGAGGAAATCATAAACTTGGACTTATTACATGCATAATATATTCATTTTGGAAAAATGATGACAATTATTCTTGAATGTATACTTATGTGTCAGATCAATGAGCCCTCTAACATTACAAGAATAAATTATCATTGGGAATCATCTAGGTTCATATCATTTCCCTCTGTAAGACTTGAGATGGGTACAAAGCTATTCAAAGCTTAGTCAAGTAGGGCATAGTCTCTAAGCTTGAAAGGTTTCCTTTTATTTATTACATAATCATTATCTATAAAAGGTTAGGGGATATGAGAGCATCAAAGAATAACCTTACAATTGAGCATTATGAGACTAAGTTCTGAGTTTGAATCATTCACCCTTGAAAAAGCCTATGAAGATGGAGCCATAGGAGCAGGAGACAAAGACGAAACAAGATGGGCGATTGCTTGAGGACAACAAGAGATATGAGGTGAGGTTTGACTTGTGCAGGCACATGAATTTTATCGGTAGAGGTCGTCGAGCTTGATCCCCCTATGCGCTGGTAGACAATTTGTTGGGGTTTGGCATTTCCATGGGATGCATTATTCTTGCTATTAGATATTGTCATCCATATGTTAGAATTATCATTCTAGGGCTTTGAATCAAACCCACTTTTTCTTGAGGAACACAAGGAGTGGGGACCATTAGAGGGCATTCTCTAATCAGATAGACCGAAGCCTGGGACTAGAAACAAGTGTTCCGGTGGTTGATATAAAACACACGTGTGAAATAATTATTATCTACTTCAATCTCAATGGACTCTTTGAGATCTTTGGCAAGGTCTATTTCCACATAGACCCTTATTTGAGGACGTGTTGCATAAAAATTTGGTTGTTCATTGCCTCTAAAGTTCACACTGGGTATCCCTACATCAAACGATGTAGAAATGGCGGTGACAACATTTTAAAAAATGTAAGTCAATATTATTCAAAGCCCAGAGGACTAATTTGACTCACTATAATAAATGTACTTTCAAAATAAAATTGATCTTACCTAAATCAAAGACAGATCAGTGATGGATAAGAAAAAACACTACAAAATTGCGGACATTTAATACTCTGTACGGCTCACAACCAATAATTTGAATCTTGTCGAACCATCCACAAAATAAGATGGACAATATTTCATTTCACATATTGAGAAAAATGATTGCGTGTTTTATGTGAACTGAAATATAAATATTTATCCTATCATCATAGGAGGGTTGGCTGAATATATGTCTTTCACGTTGAAATTTGAATTAGCTCCTAAAATTTGCTCCTTTTAAACGTAGGGTTAAATTTCACGATATACTCCACCCGTCCAATAAATTTTATTGTGATATCATCCACTCGGCACTGCTTTTTTAAATGTTAGGACAGTTTCATCTTTGAAGGAGGAAAGACAAATAATCATTCGTGTTTTTAATAGTCCACCCAAAATTTTCCGTTCGACAAATCCTACTTTAATAAGATATTTACTTAGCTATGAACAACCCTAATAAAATAAAATCAAACGTTTCGACATGGCAATTTAACGTTGAAATCTTATAGCTTTATGATCTACAGCGTCACAATACTCTGGCAGCGTAATTGGGAGTAAAGGTAGTGAGGACGGAATGCCTTAAACGTCACACTCAAAAGTCAAGGTCGCGTCATGAAATGGAAATCATATTCGCACCGACAAATAAGTTAATGTCCAACGAATTCAAATTAGTTCTGATCTCTATATACACAAATTAGTTCTGATCTACGCCTGTATAACGAATTCAACCTGTGCTTCTGTTTGTCGCCACTCATCTGTGTTTTCTTTCAAATCCCTTTTTTTCTTAGCTCAAATTTCAAGCCGTTTCAAAATGATAAATGGTTTTGAGAAACCTCACGTGGTGGCAGTGCCATTCCCTGCACTCGGTCACGCCATCCCTCTCTTCGATTTTGTAAAGTTGCTTGCCTTCCATGGCGTCACCGTCACCTGCGTTACCACCCCTGCTAATGTTCCCCGCCTGCAACACCAACTGGCTTCCGCTATCTCCTCAGGTCTCGATATTCGCTTCCTTGTCCTTCCCGCGCCACTTGTGGAAAGTTTAGGAAAGGGGTTGGAGAGCTTCGAACAAGTTCCCACGGAGCAAATGGGTCTTATTTTTGAACTGGTTGTCAAGCTTGAGCAACCCTTTAACCGTTGGCTCGAGGCCCACTTTGAAAAAGAAGGCCGACAAGGAAGGGGAACTCCTGTTTGTATAATGCATGATGTGCTTTTGGGATGGAGTATGGAAGTCCCCCAAAAACTCAAAATCCCGAGGGTGGTGTTCGATACATACGGGGCATTTGGACTGAGTGTGATGCATTCTGCATGGCTTTCGGCAACGCATAACGCATTGGAAAATGAAGGAGAGAGTGTCTTGCTGAGGTTGGATTTGCCCCGTCCTCTCAGATTACATAAACACGAGATAGACAACGAGTTGTTCGACGCCCTCATGATGGAAATTATGGGACGGTTGCAGACGGTCAAACAATGTTCCGGAATGCTCGTGAATACATTTGAGGAGCTGGAGCCAGAGTATCTCCAACACTTGAGAAATCTGACAGGGAAGAAAGTGTGGTCCATAGGCCCAGTGCTTCCCCCGAGTTGTTTTGGAAGCGCAGTTAAAGTGAGCGCCCGAGGCAAAATCTCTGCAGACATCAGCGAAGAGCAGCTGTTACAATGGCTGGATGCTCAAAGCTCAAGTTCAGTTTTGTATATTTCGTTTGGAAGCCAGACATTTTTAACGGAAGAGCAAAGCAAGGCCCTTGCTAGTGGTTTGGAAGCCAGCCAGCAGCCCTTCATATGGGCTATCAAAGTGTCCCCAGAGATGGCATCCAACACACCAGGTGATCTTGCTCGGACGTTTCTTCCGGAGGGCTTCTACGAGCGAACAAAGAATAGAGGATTGGTCATATGGGGGTGGGTATCACAGCTTGTTATTCTCTCCCACCCATCTTTGGCGGCCTTCATGAGCCACTGCGGGTGGAATTCTATGCTTGAAAGCGTAACTCTGGGAGTGCCGTTGATCACGTGGCCGATGTATGCCGATCAACACTTCAATTCAAAACTAGCAGTGAAATTGGGAATTGGAATCCAACTGTGCAAGCATAGAAGTGGAATTCCGGAGAAGCAAAGAGTGAAGGATGGTGTAGCACTTGTTTGCAGTAACGCGGAGGGGAAAGAGATGAAAAGAGATGCAGAAAAGTTGAAGGAAATGGCAAGAAAAGCTGTTGCATATGGAGGATCCTCAAACGCAAATTTACTAGATTTTGTGAATGACATTCGTAAGATGGAGACCGAAAGGAAGGCTGCTGTATTTGGAGGATCCTCCAAACATCAATTACTAGATGACTTTGTGAGCATCTCCCAAACTATCTAAACATTCTTCCCAACTATCTAGGGACGTAGGTTTTATTCTTCTTCCGTAAGCACTGGCTTTATTTATTATCTTCCTAGTGTGATCCTAAAACAACATTCAAAAATAATTGTACGCACATAATCCCCGAAAAAATATATTTTTCATATAAAGCTGAACACTCAAACATGAAAGCGCTCCAACATTGAAGGAGCTGTTTTTCAGTAGCATGATGTATGTTCGAGTGATTTAGTCTTTCTTTCTATGGTTTGTTTTTAATTTTGGTAAATGAGTAGCAGGATGTCTGGGTTGGGAAGTCTTCCGCATTTTAAGTCCATGAGCAATTCATTTTGGCGTTCCTTATTTGAAGTCGTTTTAAAGTGTCATTTTAAATGAATTTTGAGAGATCAAATTTGTGATGCTTACGAAAACTTCAAATTACTCAATATGACCTGACTATAAACACACTCTCAGTTATGTATTTTGTAAGCTGCTATAGCTTAATATATTATATAAACATTATTTTCGATCTACCAAGGTTTTAGAGTTTTAAACACTATTTACAAAATAGTTAGTATCACATACCATATTTTGTCCTCGAGATCTTTTTCTAGGAAAGAGTTATTATGTTAATTGTGTGTAACATTTTAAAATACAACGCTTCAAACCATCTAATATAATTTATTATCAAAATGAATGATAAAATAATAAAAATATTAAATCAAAATTAAAATTATATAAATAAATATTTTTTATTTAATTTATGTAATAAAAATAAATAAAGGTTTAATAAAAATATCATGTAAAATTAATCTAATGAGAAAAATTAAAATATATTATTTTATGGATAATGATAACTAAAGAAAGAGAGGCCTTTCATTTAAAGCACAAACTTGTCAAGAATATATATATTATCCTATCAAAACACTTTTGAAAAATTATATTGAGAAGAAAGAGAAAAAATCCTAAAGTGAAAAAAGCTATTAAATGATTGTACATGCATAAAATTTGCATGGTTATGTTGGTGTAGGATATTCATTATTCCATTTATTTATTAAATGAATAATTCCTACACATGTAATTTCAACTTACTTAAGTGTCATAATAGGTTAAGTGGGAGAGAGGGCGATTTCCACCTAGAGTGCCTCCTGAGTTCAATTGAGTGTCATTGTGAGTTCTCCTAAAAATTCTACAGTGAGGTACACTCAGTGTAACTATGAGTTCTTTATATTTCTCTTCACCATGTTATTGTAATTAACCAAAGAAGTGCAGAGCAGCGATTGTTAAGCAAGGCATTTCAATAAATTAAGTAATTGTTGCACATCTTTTTACATGTTTGTATTACAAATAAGATCATCGTTGTTGCAAAATACTTGTGTGCTCACTCTACCAGAGGATCACCTACTGGGATACTCTGACATGGTATCAGAGCTTAAGATTGTGACAATGAACATCAGATAAAGTTTATCTATTTAATTTCTATTTTGTATTTATTAAATTTTTTGAAGAAGAATTTCCATGTTGCTAGCATTAGAATTTGCATATTATTTGTGTTGGTATTTGCATGCTTGTGTATTGGCATACAAGGGTTTGTTGTAGAACTGGTTGATGTGCAACGAAGATTTTGTGGGCGATTCCATACTCTCACTTTCTTTTTAGCTGGAGGATTTTCAACTGGAAAAACACTTTTTCCTGCGGAAGGAGACATTGACGTATTTTAGCCTTTCTAGCTTGAGATCTGCTACGGCCTTGACTGAAAATACAGTGGAGTATCTGCATGTTTAGAACTTTCTACGCATGTTCACTAGTTCACCGGAATGACAGCCGAAGAAGATTTCTATGCATGTTCAACGAACCTTCCAATAGCTACGCCCGGTCAAAGCGTCCTCTTTCATAGGTAGCCGTAATGGAATTTAGGAGAGCTCAAAGGGTCTAGTTGTTAATAACTTGGATCCTCTCTCCACACGGTGTCATGGCTACGATATTGCATGAGGTATATTTGGATATTTGGATATCGGGATCTACCAGTATGTATTCCAGCTTAAGATCATGGTGGATGATTTGGTTGTCAAATGGCTGAGTCGAGTTTCTATCTACGGCCTGTTCTTTGGGTCAACATCCTCGTGGGTGTTTTCCACAGCCTGGTGTGCAAAGGCGTCCTCACCATTTGCAGCCGTCTACCCTACATACATAAGTATATATTACTGATCGCCATGAATCTACAACTGTTGGCCGTTCAAATACAGCTGTTACGCCAGCCTCCATGCCTACAGTCTTCCTTCTGACCTTGAACCAAATCCAAGGCTGTTACTGTTGTTGTTATGCCAGCGGTGGGGGTTTCGTTCACAGAGATCTTTGCAACCATGTATGCTATTGCATGGTAAATTTGCAGGAGATCACCGTGGGAGGTGCTAAGATGGAGAGGAGAATAGCAACGAACATGGCGAGGCAAGGACGCAGGTCCTTTAATGCACCTTGTTGATCGAACTCCCACTCCCTGTTAAACCACTATTTGTGCATGCATATGGTGGCGTTGGTCTCTTAGTTTGCATGTATATTGGCAGTGCGTACAACTTTTCCAGCAAGCTTCCTTCCTCCATTGGCGCTGCTGTAGAACTTATATTCCCTTTTGCTAAAAGTCGACTTTATATATGCCCTAAAAAGAATTAAAGGATGTTTTATTTTTAAAAAAATATATTTGCATACATTTTTAATTAAAAACCCTTTGTAAGAGACATTTATAGACAAGTCCACGTAAATGTGACTGGGCATGTGTTTTTTAATTAAAAACCCTTTGTAAGAGACATTTATAGACAAGTCCACGTAAATGTGACTGGGCATGTGTTTTTTAATTTTTGTTGATTGGTTACACGATATGTTTTGTGCTTGAACTTGATGAGTATTTAAATTTTAAGTTTAATAATATTAAAGAGATCATTAATGATGGAAAAAGTATTTTGCTATAGGTTTTGATTGATAACATAGAATTGAGTGCTATGTTTTTCAAAAGTGCATATTTTTTCATCGTCTTTCCATTGGTATAAATGGTTTTGTAAAAATTACTAAAGTTATAAAGTGTCATATTCAAGAGGATTATGAGCCCTACTCTTTTCTATAACGTACATTGTGCATTGATTGCTTTTATCTGAAAGGACTCATTTTAAGCCTAGTCTGAATTCTATTTCTAGAACGTGCACCATTGATTTCCCTTACTCAAGCATTAATTGCTCACTTGGGTACATTCTCGATTGTTCCTGACATCCCTTTCATGAGCGTGCTTTAGAAGTTCAACTCAGATTATTTTGTGCAGTTGTGCACTTCCTTGCTATCTTCTCTCGATCATGTTGACCTCATATGAGAGATTATATATGACGAGATTTGTTTCATCTCTAGTGATTCTTCTTGGGAAGGATAATTATACCTCATGGCATGTTTATATGGAACACTTGCTCACATGCAATAATCAAATTCTATTTTTATATGGATAGATTATTTCACCCACTGATCCTGTTCGATTCGATAACTGGACTAGTACTTGTGACAAGGTTTTTGCCACTGTTGCTTCATATTTTCATGGATCTTCATTGTCATGTGGAATATACAAAGTATTCGTGCACTGTTTAGAGCATACTACATAGTCTTTTTGATGATCCTACTGAGATTTATGTCACACCTCCTCCTCCACTTCCTATTGTCTCTCCTGAGACTATTATACTATCTCCTCATTATTATATTTCTTGTGATGACACATGCATGGTGGACAATGCTCTTATTGCTATTGAGCCCCCACTACAGGACATAATTTTGTCAGACCTTAGTTGTCTCATTGCAGATTCTATATCCATTCATGTGTAGATTGTTTCTCTTTTAGAGCCCTCATGGACTTGCATTTTGGAAGATTTTTCTAGTGAGAGTATACACACTAAGATTATTGATGACTCATATGTCCCTGTATACATTCATCTTACAAATTTGAGTTATTCATCTATAGACCAGTCTTCATTTTTGATAGTTATTGAGTTTGGTTCTCCTATTCCCATGGACATTATTTCATTAAATGTTCCATGTCTATCTTATTCTCTAGTTGTTCTATCTTCTTCATTGTATGCTTCTTCATTTCCATCTTCTACAGTTAGTAATCTAATATCTGATTAGACTTTGGCACATTTGAGCATTATCAGGGAGACATTTGAGAAATATCCAGAGATATTCATCTTGATTCCTAAATGCATTGTACTTGAGTGAGAATTCAATAGTTTGACATCTAGTGTTTTTTTCTCCAAAAGGAAGAGACAACATTTGTTGTAGAGAGACCTACTACAACATCCACCATGCGACATTATATGCATAACTTCTCTCTCTTCTTTGTGGAGGCACATATCCTTCATATTTTGTAGGATACTAGGATCGTCACTATGTATTTGAGTACCTCATCAGGCCTCATTGCAGGGACTCAATTTTAAAACCCACTTAATCTATGCTTAAAGGGGGTGTTGGAGTGGGCTTTCTAGTCACTTATTTTTTTTGTCTCTCTCTTGGGGTGGGGAGTTTTCTTCCCACTAGGTTTTATCCTTTTACTCTACGTATTGAGAGTTACATTGTATGTGGATTCCTCATCATGCCTTATTATCAGGGCCCATCTTTTATTTTATGTTCACTTAAGCTATGCTTAAGAGGGTTATTGGTGTAGAATATTCATTATTCCATTTACTTATTAAATGGATAATTCTTACACATGTAGCTTCAGCTTGCCTAGGTGTCATAAGAGGTTTAGTGGGTGAGAGGGTGAGTTTCATCTAGAGTTTCACCTAAATTCAATTGAGTGTCAATGTTATTTCTCCTATGAGTTCCATAGTGAGTTACACACAGTCTAACTATGAGTTAACTTCAGTACTCTTTTATATTCCTCTTCACCATGCTATTGTAATTAACCAGAGAAGTGCAGAGCAGTAATTAGTAAGTAATGCATTTCAACACATCAGGTAATTGTTGCACATCTTCTTTCATGTTTCTGAATATAGACAAGGTCACCATTATTGTAGAATACTTGGATGCTCACTTTCCCAAAAGATCACCTACCGACCTATTTTGATAGGATAAATCTTTTTATAATATCCAATGATAATATAGTGATCTTTACATAAAATAATGTGCTCAATCCTAATCTTTTCTTTACTTTTCCTTTTTCTTGGCTTTCTAGACCTTCTCCAAATGCCAAACTAAAACCTTATAAACCCAATATTTTTGAAGTGAATCATAATAGTGCCATGACCACCATAGAGTTTTGAAAAAAAAACACCTGCATAATGTGTTCATTTCTCTATTGTTTCATGCACTCAAAATTTTACTCTTGAAATGTACATTTTCATTCATTTTACATGTCTGAACCTTCAGTTTTATTTACAAATTTCTATAATTAATTGACCAAATATTCAATTTACTTAATTTTCAAACCAATTTTAACTAACTCCAAATTAACCTCAATAATCTCTCAACTATAACTTGTTAACTCCCACATATAATAGCCATCCTTTTCCTACAAATAATTCTCTTTACTATGAAATTAAAATTCAAAAAACTTCATATAGGACTGAGTATTTAGATTTTGGTAGAGCTATAATCTTTATTATATAATTTTATTGAAGAATCAACCTAATTATCACAACCGCCTTCTTATCATTATTGAAAATTAAAGAAGTTTGCTCACAAATTTGTGGCACATTATTATACTTTTTGTGAAAATCAACCATAATTAATCTATTTTTTTTTACTTCAATTTTTATCTTCCATTCATTTTCCTTTCACAACCCTCACTATAGAGAATATCCAAGTCATCATTGAACAAAAATCTAATGTGATAAGAACCTATATTTTTAAATTCAATAACCTATTCTTAGTTTGTCCCTTTACATTAATTAAGTTTGGGGATTTTTATTTTTATTCATTTTTATCTTTTTAATATTTTTATTAGATTAAATTTTATTGATTAGTTTTTCTTATATATCAAAAATAACATTAAAAAATTAAAATTAAAAAAATTAAAAAAAAAAAAAAAAAAAAAATTCTTACACTTTTTTGCAATATAAATCATTTAGTTTTCATAAGATTTAACCTACATACATAAAAACCAATAACATATAGTATTGCATGTTAATTTTAAATTTCAAAAAACAATTTATTCTATTTCAAATAATTTATATTATTCCATTTTATTTTCAACACACATATACATGTACAAAAATTAGTTAACACTCCACACCCATCTATAAACAATTCAAATTAAATTTTTTTTAAAAAAAAAAAGATGCATTAACAATGACATCTTTAATTTTTTTGCATACATTTTAAAAATAAAATCATATCCATATTTAGGTAAGGATTTATATTTGCATGTTAGATATGATAAAAATAAATCATTTATAATTTTTTTTGGTTCGAATATAATTTATAATATACACATATTTATATTATATACATATAATCTAAAAAATATGTTTTAGTATTTAATCATAAATCTTAAAACATAGATTATTTATTCATCAATATTTGAATTCATTAAAATTAAGAATAGAATGTACTTTTCATTGATATAATTAAATTTTTGTGCAATTATAAAATTAGAAAATAAACATTCAAATAGTTTAATTTCAATGTTCAATCGTCATCATTTTGCATAGCATTTTTTTGAAAAATAAAAAAATCAAGTTTGTTTTCTTTATTTTCAAAGTCTTTTTTATATCAATAATTATAGTTCATTGAAATAATTTAAAAACATTAGTTTAAAAACAAATATAACATTAATTATGTAAACACATTAGAAACCAAAATCTACAAATATTACATTTCAAAAAAATATAAAACTAACTAAATAAATAAAATCCATACAACCTTTGAAAAAACTAAATACAATTAAAATAAATTTCTATCAACGTTAAATGAAACTTGGTTGAAAATCACATGTACACATAGTAGGAAATTTCCTCGAGTAATTTCTCCCATATTAACATACATCATTCAAAGTGATATAGACTTTAAGCTTTGAAGACAAATCTTCCACTCAACCCCGTTGCTCAATTCAATCATTATCCAACTAAATATCTTGGACAAACAAATTAGGCTATCTAAACTAAAATTAGCTATGCAAATTCATTTTTTAAGCTATCAAGAAAAAAAATTAAAGTTTATTTTAATTTTCATCCTCAAGGTTATCTTCATATAATTTCATTCGCTTTGCCGAATACAATGCCTAGGGAAGTCCATTTTAATAAAATTCATTAAGTACTTCGAGTAATATAATCAAACTTGAACTCATTTAAAGAGTGCAATTTAAATTAAAAGCTACATTTAAAACGAAGTTATTCTTTAGATTTTATTTATCCTCAATTTTTTTAACCCAAATGAGCATTAAAAATTAATCGAGTTATATTAATATAAATAAACTAATTCAAATAGTCTATAATCGTTTATAACATTTCAACCAAACTAAATAATTCATTTTTTTCAACAACCTCATAACAAATAATTAAATCAATAATTAACATCTCGACATTATTTATTTCATCTCTCTCTACCAAATCTCGAAAAAAAGTCAAAAACACACCAAAAAAACCTATCATCAATTTTTTAATTAATGAATATCGTGAAACTAATATGAAAGGCTTATCCTCCTATTTTTGTCATTTCCTTACTTTTCTTTCATCCAATTCCTCTCTTTTTCCACTTATTATTTGGGTGTTTATAAAATCCCTGAACATGTTTGAGAAAAAAATTGATGAGGACTCTAGGCCTTGATGCTCTTAGAAGAAGTGTTCAGCCGCCCCTGACCCCCACTGCCCAGCTGCCACCGAAAAAGAAAACTGATTTATTTATTTGGATTAACACACAAAATCAAAGAAATGAAATTTTGTCTCCATCTTACAATTCTTCTAAAATGGCCATCAAAATTGAATGGTGGACGACAAAAAAATCAGAATTCCAGACTACAAAAGTGAGTGGAGTTAAAAATGAAAACAATAATAACGGACTCAAAAGTCAAAAAGTTAGATAAATTTTTTTTTTGTTTATCTATGGGCGTCACTTGAGTGGTGAAAGTAACTTTCAAAGATCTATTAATTTCATAATTTCAATTTTTATTTCTATATTAAATAGTAGTGCCCTATGTTGGGTCATGCTGGTCGTTGATCTTCTCAAATAAAGGGACTCTCCATGTGGTCGTGACTCGTGCTGCTCGTTTATCTTAAAACAAAAAGAATCCCAGTCTTAGTAAACATTAGTTGTCCTAGTAACGTGGCCCATCTAATCCTCCATAATCCATTGACTTCACAATATAACGTGTTGTGGAATTCTTAACCTATACATCGTGCTCTTAAAAATATATATATCAACTAATATTCTTGGATATATAGATTATTGTAATAAGGTTCGCATGAGATTGGGGAAACATATTTTTATTCCGTATAATAAAAACTGGTAAATTTTGAAACAAGATATTTTTCTATGTTGTTATAAGTATGAATAATATTAATCATTTATACATAATTAATAAAAAATATTATTTACATATATTAAATTAATTTTATTTAAATATTTAATTATAAATTATAAATATAAATGTTAATTAGTTAATTTTTTCTTTTTAAATTAAATTTTAAAATATACTAAATGATCAATTGTTAAAAAAAAGTAATAATATTTTTTCTAAATTGATATATTTATTATGTAATAATAATTCTAACATTGTGTATCCTAAAAATTAAAAGTTAGTTGACTTGAGGCTCTAAGACTTTCAAGTGCCTATTTATTTTAAGAATTTGTAATTTTTTTATAAACTCATAACTTGTTTTGATATTGGTAAGCGGTTCTTTTTTGACTATTTTTAATAGGGGGAACCTTTGAAGACCCGTGGGGAGCAATGCCACTTGAAGAGTCAACTACCAATGGCAAGGGAGACTCAAACATGGAACCTACTGGGTAAAGCCCACCTTCTTTACCATTGAGTCACCACCACAAGGGCTTAAAATGCTGAGATAAGTGCTTTTTGATATACTGGAGCTATGAACCGGAGTAATGGGGGAGCACTTTTTTGAAGTGGGACATTTGGGTGGGCCTGGGTCTGTAAAGTCTGCTGAATGATTCGCATTCGAAACTCCCTGATGTGTTGTGCATGGTCCATAAGGAGAAGTGTGACCCCTACCTCAAGGTGTCCATGTGGCCACTTTTTGAAAGAGTCCTCATGTATTCAATGGGAATGGAACTTAGGTTGATGAGTACAAACTACTTGTACCTCGTAACTTCTCAATACTATCATATTGATAATTATATGGAATTAATAATAAATTATAAAATTATCTAAATAAAATTGAGACAAAAATAAATAAATAAAAGAAAAAATATCTTATGTGTTCTCTTTCGAGAAAATATTGTTAAGTTGAATTTGGATGAGGTTGCCAAAGGTAATGTACATTGGAATAGTTTGAGAGGAATATTAAGAGATAATAAGGGCACAAACACATTTGGATTTCTATGAGGGCCTTGGTAAAAACATTAATAATAGAAATTATTCCAGCGCTAAGAGCACTAAGAAACCATACCATCTTGTTCTTAAAAAAATATGACAACATTAAGAGTACTAAGGAAATATCATTGTGGTTTTTTAGTGATATGATTAAGAGTATTAAGGAAAAGTTTTAATGGATTTATAGAAGGATGTTATTAATGGTGAGGGATTCTCTTCCCCTACGATCCCTTGATTTTGTAATGAAAATATTTTATATGACAACATTGTCAAGGAAAAAATAGTATAGCAAAGCACAAATATTCTATTGATGATGCACACTCATGTTTCATGCATTGGTAGATGATCTTAGCTCAAAAAATTATTAAAAAATGATGTTCTTATTTATAAAACATTCAAAATAACCACATAACAAGCCATGCATTTTAATAGGTTTTCTTATATTTATTGCATTAAGGTTGGAAAAATATTGAAATACACTATGACTAATTTGTTGCATATTCAACTTGTTTCTACGTTGAGTGAGGGAGCATCTATGGATTACATTTCTAATAAAGGACCTAAAACAATCTAACCCAAGGTTGGCCAACCTCAAGGTGGTTTAACTTACTCATAATCACACTATTATGCTATATAGTACTAACAATCATCTCATTCATGAATATGTTCAATAGTCAAGCTTCAATATCTTATGCAATTGGATCAGGTGTGGATGTTGATAAAGGAAATGACCATTATAAAGATCGTACTAAGTGAAATAAAATTGACGTGCTTTGTTCTAATGCAAGCCTCAATACCTATTCCTTGTCTTCTTCCTAGCTAGAACTTGTGACACCTAATGCTCTTTTTTAAGAGAATGAAGAAAGGGAGTATGGGAAAAAAAGGTTATGGTGTGTGATTGCAATGAGCATGCAAATTTTTATATTTTTGGGTTGTATTTTATTTTTATTTTTATGTTTCTTTATCTTATAGAACCTTCTCAGTAGAAGGTGGAAAAAAATTATATATGGAATTCCTTAATTATTTTAATGATTTTTTAAAATTTTCTCATTACTATATTATGATTTGACCTTATAAATTATATAAATATTGATTAAAATTTTATGAAAAAATAAAATAATATATGTCCTCTTAAATATAAAAGGCTACCAGGATTGAAATGGTACTAATGAAGATAAATGTAACCAACAACAGTGGTGGATGATATAGTAATGTTTCCTTGATATTATTTAAATTAACTGTACCTATTGATTTTTAAATTTTTGACAACTTTCTATTGTTAGTAGATACACTTAAGATACATGTTGACCTATTTATTGTGGGTCAAGGGTTTATAAACTAGTTGAAGGGCTCTATAATGTATTCAAATCTTATTAGCCTTGCTCATTCACCATAAAATTATGGTGACTATGTAACATATCTTAGAAAATGGAGATTTTTTAATTTTTTTTAAAAATGTTGTTTATTGACTTGAAAACATGCCATTTTATTATGGAATTTGATTCGATTCACTTTATATATTTATCTCTCTTTGAATCATTTTTTTATCAGCTTATTTTTTATAGATATATTTTGGATTTCCTTATGTTTGATAGAGTATATTATTTTGCTTTATTTCAAATGCCTTGAGATTTGAGTGTTCTCCTATTCAAAACTATTAGGGGAAATAAATGATTGCATTAGGTTGGTAATATATTTTATAATGAATATGATTGATTGTCTAGATAAAAGATTGATATATTTACTCACAAATATGCACATGTGTATATGTAAATGTATCCAGGCACATTAATGCTATTTTTTTTCTAACATTTCCATTGATATTTATTAGAATAGCGTAATTAAAAAAAATTAATTTCACATATTCTTATATTAGATTTTACCATAATAATCTAACTAGTGACTCAAGTATAACACATTAAGTTTTTTAACTTTAAAATTAAACCTTAATAATTGAAATTATTCCAGTGCTAAGAACACTAAGAAACCATACCATCTTGTTCTTAAAAAAATATGCTAACATTAAGAGTACTAAGGAAATATCATTGTGGTTTTTTAGTGATATGATTAAGAGTAGTAAGGAAAAATTTTAATAGATTTCTAGAAGGATGTTCTTAATGGTGAGGGATTCTCTTCCCCTACGATCCCTTGATTTTGTAATGGAAATATTTCGTATGAGAACATTGTCAAGGAAAAAATAGTATAATAAATCATAAATATTTTATTAAAAAATATTAAAAAATGATGTTCTTATTTATAAAGCATTCAAAATAACCACATAACAAGCCATGCATTTTAATAGGTTTTCTTATATTTATTGCATTAAGGTTGGAAAAATATTGAAATACACTATGACTAATTTGTTGCATATTCAACTTGTTTCTACGTTGAGTGAGGGAGCATCTATGGATTACATTTCTAATAAAGGACCTAAAACAATCTAACCCAAGGTTGGCCAACCTCAAGGTGGTTTAACTTACTCATAATCACACTATTATGCTATATAGTACTAACAATCATCTCATTCATGAATATGTTCAATAGTCAAGCTTCAATATCTTATGCAATTGGATCAGGTGTGGATGTTGATAAAGGAAATGACCATTATAAAGATCGTACTAAGTGAAATAAAATTGACGTGCTTTGTTCTAATGCAAGCCTCAATACCTATTCCTTGTCTTCTTCCTAGCTAGAACTTGTGACACCTAATGCTCTTTTTTAAGAGAATGAAGAAAGGGAGTATGGGAAAAAAAGGTTATGGTGTGTGATTGCAATGAGCATGCAAATTTTTATATTTTTGGGTTGTATTTTATTTTTATTTTTATGTTTCTTTATCTTATAGAACCTTCTCAGTAGAAGGTGGAAAAAAATTATATATGGAATTCCTTAATTATTTTAATGATTTTTTAAAATTTTCTCATTACTATATTATGATTTGACCTTATAAATTATATAAATATTGATTAAAATTTTATGAAAAAATAAAATAATATGTGTCCTCTTAAATATAAAAGGCTACCAGGATTGAAATGGTACTAATGAAGATAAATGTAACCAACAACAGTGGTGGATGATATAGTAATGTTTCCTTGATATTATTTAAATTAACTGTACCTATTGATTTTTAAATTTTTGACAACTTTCTATTGTTAGTAGATACACTTAAGATACATGTTGACCTATTTATTGTGGGTCAAGGGTTTATAAACTAGTTGAAGGGCTCTATAATGTATTCAAATCTTATTAGCCTTGCTCATTCACCATAAAATTATGGTGACTATGTAACATATCTTAGAAAATGGAGATTTTTTAATTTTTTTTAAAAATGTTGTTTATTGACTTGAAAACATGCCATTTTATTATGGAATTTGATTCGATTCACTTTATATATTTATCTCTCTTTGAATCATTTTTTTATCAGCTTATTTTTTATAGAAATATTTTGGATTTCCTTATGTTTGATAGAGTATATTATTTTGCTTTATTTCAAATGCCTTGAGATTTGAGTGTTCTCCTATTCAAAACTATTAGGGGAAATAAATGATTGCATTAGGTTGGTAATATATTTTATAATGAATATGATTGATTGTCTAGATAAAAGATTGATATATTTACTCACAAATATGCACATGTGTATATGTAAATGTATCCAGGCACATTAATGCTATTTTTTTTCTAACATTTCCATTGATATTTATTAGAATAGCGTAATTAAAAAAAATTAATTTCACATATTCTTATATTAGATTTTACCATAATAATCTAACTAGTGACTCAAGTATAACACATTAAGTTTTTTAACTTTAAAATTAAACCTTAATAATTGAAATTATTCCAGTGCTAAGAACACTAAGAAACCATACCATCTTGTTCTTAAAAAAATATGCTAACATTAAGAGTACTAAGGAAATATCATTGTGGTTTTTTAGTGATATGATTAAGAGTAGTAAGGAAAAATTTTAATAGATTTCTAGAAGGATGTTCTTAATGGTGAGGGATTCTCTTCCCCTACGATCCCTTGATTTTGTAATGGAAATATTTCGTATGAGAACATTGTCAAGGAAAAAATAGTATAATAAATCATAAATATTTTATTAAAAAATATTAAAAAATGATGTTCTTATTTATAAAGCATTCAAAATAACCACATAACAAGCCATGCATTTTAATAGGTTTTCTTATATTTATTGCATTAAGGTTGGAAAAATATTGAAATAGACTATGAATAATTTGTTACATATTCAACTTGTTTCCAGGTTGGGTGAGGGAGCATCTATGGATTACGTTTCTAATAAAGGACCCAAAACAATCTAACCCAAGGTTGGCCACCCTCAAGGTTGTTTAACTTACTCATAATCACACTATTATGTTCTATAGTACTAACAATCATGTCATTCATGAATATGTTCAATAGTCAAGCTTCAATATCCTATGTAATTGGATTAGGTGTGGATGTTGACAAAGGAAATGACCATTATAAAGATTGTACTAAGTGAAATAAAATTGATGTGATTTGTTCTAATCCAAGAATCAATACCTATTCCTTTTCTTCTTCCTAGCTAGAACTTGTGACACCTAATGCTCTTTTTTTAAGAGAATGAGGAAAGAGAGTATGGGAAAAAAATTATGGTTTGTGATTCCAATGAGCATGCAAAGTTTTATATGTTTGGGTTGTATTTTATTTTTATTTTTATGTTTTTTTATCTTATAGAACCTTCTTAGTAGAAGGTGGAGAAAATTATGTATGGAAATTCTTGATTATTTTATTGATTTTTAAAAAATTTCTCATTATTATATTAACAAATTTTTAGCCCATTATTTGACCTTATAAATTATATAAATATTGATTAAAATTTTATGATTTTTTTTTAATATATGCCCTCTTAAATGTAAAAGGCTACCAGGATTGAAATGGTACTAATGAAGATAAATGTAGTCAACAACAGTGATGGATGATATAGTAATGTTTCCTTGATATTATTTAAATTAACTGTACCTATTGATTTTTAAATTTTTGACAACTTTATATTGTTAGTAGATACACTTAAGATATATGTTGACCTATTTATTGTGGGTCAAGGGTTTATAAACTAGTTGAAGGGCTCTATAATGTATTCAAATATTGCTAGCCTTGCTCATTCACCATAAAATTATGTTGACTATATAGCATATCTTAGAAAATGGAGAATGATTTTGTTTAAATGTTGTTTCTTGACTTGAAAACATGCCATTTTCTTATGGAATTTGATTCGATTCACTTTATATATTTATCTCTCTTTGAATCATTTTTTTATCATCCTATTTTTTATAGATATATTTTGGATTTCCTTATGTTTGATAGAGTATATTATTTTGCTTTATTTCAAATTCCTTGATATTTGAGTGTTCTCCTATTCAAAAATATTAGGGGAAATAAATGATTGCATTAGGTTGGTAAAATATTTTATAATGAATATGATTAATTGTCTAGATAAAAGGTTGATATATTTACTCACAAATATGCACATGTGTATATGTGAATGCATGCAGGAACATTAATGCTATTTTTTTTTGTAACATTCCCATTGAGATTTATTAGAATAACGTAATTAAAAAAAATTAATTTCACATATTCTTATATTAGATTTTACCACAAGTATCTAATTAGTGACTCAAGTATAACACATTAAATTTTTTAACTTTAAAAATAAACATGCAACATCTATTAGTTATTGATCACTATGAAACATTAAAGTAAAACATAACTACATATATTATAGAAAGTAATTAAATAATTCCAGCCATGGCTGGTATAATATTATAGCCACTATTGTTGAAGTACATATGATTAAATAATTACATTTTAGTAAGGAATAATGTTTCAATAATAAAAACAATACTAGATACAAGGCTCCATGGAGTATGAGTCTAATGACTCCAGTATATATGGTAATCTTAAGTGTAGTATCTAATTAAGTACTATTGTGGGGAGGGAGAGCATCATTTGAGTTCTTTTTCACACCAATCATGGACCATCAATTCCCCTTACTATCCCTCAATTATAGAATGGATCTACCTATACGATCGGGTAGATATTATGTGTTGTAAGATATATAATACATGATGTGTAACATAAATAAAATATGTTCTACCATGATATCATAAAAATATGTACATCTTACATATGACATGAAAATGTTTAACTAAACAATAATTGGCCAAAGTTTTCAAACATTTATTGATCTCTAGGATTGGTCAAATTCATACACACCAATTGATTGGATCACCTTTGTCTGGTGTTGGTGATGCGAAGTAAGTGAGTAAATTTAATCTCGTTGATTATTTAGTACCGGCAATGCGAGATTTAGCTAATATAAAATATAACCAAAAAATTCATACAAATTACCTCCTATCAGCAGGTATAACACATGCTAGGTATGAAAATAATCAAAGTACATACATTTAGTCCATCAAACATATGTAATTAATCTCAAACATATTATTTATTACTTAAATAATAAACATAAATAACTACAATCTATACCAACTAGGTATAAATTAAACTACATGTTTCTAATTTCCATAAGTAACTCAAATGTAGTATATTCTATGAGAAATAACAATATCATAGTTTATTTTCCTTGTAAATGTTTCTTAATTATCAAAAATCTAATATAAATCATTTCAGAGATTAATTACCTCTTAATTAATGTCTTATCTCACATGAAACACAATATTTCATTTATACAACTTGTTGTACTTCTAGGAGGCTATATGTATATAATCATAGTGTCCTATCCCTCAGGTATTTATGACTCTATTTAATGGTAAAAAAACTACATTTATAATCATACATCCCTATTTAAAAATATATGCTATATATGTGTATATGTACGTAAGTTCCTCATCCAAATATATTTCATATATATATGAACTTGTACATATTAAATATATAAATAATATGTATTGCATACTAGTATTTGATAACATATATATGTATTGTTAAGTACTAAACTAGCAGTCGTTTCTATTTTCTAATAAGAACTTCATATGATTCTAATAAACCATTTATAATTTACCTATTCACATAATAGCATTCAAGATCAATAATAATATTTCAACATTCTGACAAGTCTTGATCTTATTCATTTATTTCAATTTAAAAGTCACAATCTAGTTATGATAATATCAATTTAAGTCTATTACCTAGTTTGTCCCCAACTCGGGTCATTAAATTGTATATACTATCTTGAATTGTTGATAAATATAGTATTATAATCAATAGGCAACTTGGATCTATATTCTACCCTTTTTAATTACTCAAGGTTTATACTTTTCTCGAGTTTTACAAGTATCAACTAAACAAAGTTAACATCCAAATCAAATTCATTGTAAATTATATAAAAATCAAACCATTGCATAATCTAATAAGTATTTTAACCTTATAATAGTCTATGCATAATTATCTAAACAATGACTTAAGCCCCATTTAATGTTTGACTCTGTGAATGTTTTATCGATATTTACACTCATATGCTTAAAGGTACATTATAGATTTCTATACAGTGTTTGAACTAGATACCCAATCTAAATTAACAAAATACAAGTCACATGATTTGTATATATATGTATGTGAGATCCTAGTAATAAAATTATCCAATTCAATGCTAATATCAATTACATATATATGCTAATGAATACCTAAATGGTTACAAGAGTTACCTCATTTAACATAGATTTATATAATATGAATATAGAGCTGAGATAAGACTCAACAACTCAATATGTCCACTCACTATGTCACTAGTTTCTAATTAAAAACATTATTCAATAGAAAAATAACATAGTATGAAGAATCAAATCAAGCAAAAAATATGGAAATAGCCCATAGAACTCATCATAGTCCTCCCAAGTGGAACTATCCTTAGAGTATTGGTCCCATAGGAAATTGTACTGTGAGACTTCTCTATTATGCAAATGAAGTTTGCAAGTGTTAATTAATTTGATTGGTTCTAAAATGACCACCATGAGGTTCAAAACCTAAAAATCACTCTAATCCAACACATGTGAAGGAAAATCTATATACTTTTAAAGATAAGACACATGGAATACATTATGTAATAGAGATAAAGCTAGTGGCAATGCAAGCCTATATGCTATAGGATTGACCATTTCTAAAACTTTGAAAGGTCCCACATATCTTGCTAAATTTTTTAATGACTTCTCAAATTTAATTAGGCTTTTTTGTATCTTAGACCACAAGAACACTTTATCACCTACTAAAAACATCCTAGCTATTCTATTCATATCAACATGACTCTTCTATCTATCATTGGCCTCGACCAACCTCTACCTAATTGATCTGACTTGATATTCAATTTATAAAATCATATTAGTTGCAAGGACTACCCTATCTTCCAACCTATCTAAATCGATTGGTGATCTACACCTTATTCCATACAATGATTTAAATAGTGCCATCTTTATAGCTGATCAGAATGAGTTATTGTAAGAAAATTCAACCACTAGAAGGTAATCCTCCCATGTGTATCATTTATCCATGTAATACATATGTAGGAGATCCTCTAACACTTGATTTACTCATTCAATATGACCATCAGTCTATGGGTGATATGTAATGCTAAATTTTAGTTGCGTACCTAAAGTTGAATTTAGTGTTAAGAAAAACCTAGAATTCATCCTTAGATTATGATCCAAAATGCTCTTCTCTATTAAACCATGCAACTAATACACTTCCTTTATGAATCTCTTCACAAGAGTAGGTGCATCATCTGTGAAATTATCTGGTATAAAATGAGCTACCCTTGGTTAGTTTATCAACTAAAAATAAGATCATATCATGCCTGATATGCAACAAAGATAAACCTTGGACAAAGAACTTAATGATCATCTTCCACTTCCATTTAGGTATGTCATGTGGATACAAAAATCTATCTGGATGCACATGTTTATCTTTCACACATTGACATTTTAGACAACATGACACAAAGTCCACTACATCTTTCTTGATTCCCTTCCAGAAATAAAGTGGTCTAATATTTAACATGAGCTTAGTTTCCCCTAGATGCCCTAAATATGAGGCATTATGCAGTTCCTTTACCACTCTAATCCTTAGATTCTCTCTATCTAGTATATACATCCTTCCATTGTATCTAAAAGACCATCATTCTCTATTCTATATCCTTTATACTTAGGATTATGAGCATTCTCAAATAATGGCTTCCTAATTTAAATCATAGAATTCATCTCCTAGAGAGAATTCAATCACTTGATCCCTTTAATTAATCCTCATAGTATCCATGGATACTATGTACCTCCTATAACTTAGGACATCAACTAATCTATTTTCCCTGACTTTGATATAGTTGATATCAAAATCATTTTTAGATAATAACTCTAACTAGCTTCATTAATGAGCTTTCAAATTTGGCTTGGTGAAGATGTACTTGAGTCCCAAAATGTCAATCTTGAGCTCAACCAATTTTACGAACAAATAATTCCTTCAAACCTTCAAAGCATACATAATTACTTTAATTTCTAGGTCATAAGGGGCATAGTTTTCCTCATAAGGTTTCAATTTTATTGATCCATAGTCTACCACTACTCTATCCTTCCTAAGGAATCCTCCAAGTCCATCTTAACATGCATTTGAAATCATTAAATATTACCATTAGGATCAAGAAATCTTAGTACTAGTACTGAATTCAACCTCACATTCAATTCTTGAAAAGCTATTTCACACTTAATTGATCAGTAAAACTTTGATTCTTACACTATAGAGAGGTAATCAAATTGGCTATATTTGAAAAATTCATAATGAATTTCTTGTAATAGCCCACTAATCCCATCAAGCTCTTTACCTCATGGACATTCTATGGTGCTGTCTATTCCATAATGGCTTTTATCTTTGTTGGATCTACTAAAATACAATCTTCATAGATAATATGTCCCAAATATTCCACTTTCTTTTGGAAAAATGCACACTTGAACAACTTGTCGTACAACTTATGTTTTCACAGCTGTTGTAAAACCAATTCCATATGTTGAATATGTTTTTATTCATCTTTATAATATATATTAATGTCATCTAGAAAGACACAAAAAAATGATCTAGATAATCTAAATGGTTACAATAGTTGCCTCATATAACACAGATTTATATATTATGAGTACAGAGCCAAGATAAGACTTAACCACTCCCTATGTCTACTATAGCATTGTTTTATCTTATCCTCTACCCCGAGCATAGATAATTATATCAACATAGTTTACCTACATAGGAATTAAAATAATATGCACATAGTCATTCTGTATAAGATAATAGTTTTGAAAACAATTATACACAGTACTTATATATATTTAGATTTTTCGTAAACATAAGCACACATTTCATTTTTACAGACTACAACCCATTATGATTTTCATAAATATCACACATAGAACTTCAATAACATTTTGTTCATTCATCAAAATAAATCAAAATTCATATTTTTACCCCTAATAATTCAAAATATATACCTGTCTTGTGTATTATAAATATACTTAGAATTTTGATATATCTCTAGCCAAGTATATAGCTAATAAGGGTTTCCAAGATAAAAATCAATCATCATATTTTTTAAAGCCCATCTATAAAAGTCCTATAGTTTCTTTTCTTAATAATTTTTCTAAAATCACAATAAAACTAAATTCATTCAACCTTAATGGTTTGTACATATAGTTCTAAATTACATTCCATAAAGATTTAGGGGATATATATTTAATTATGTGGATGTTTGAGCCATCCATAGGGATAAACATGTATCATAATTATAATGCAAGTCATTTCCTAAAACCCTAAGAGACAAATATATACTCATATTTTCCTATTTCAAAACAATAATTAAATAACATCTCTAACCTTACAATGGCTTCAAGATGAAATTTTATTGAACCAGAATAATTATTTTTATTTCTATATAATCCTACCTTTTTCCCCTCATACTATTTTGTGACCTTCTATTTCTGGTCCCTCTTCTTATCCTTTCTCTATCGACCTTCCTTCTTCATGCAATACATGTAACTATTACATTAAAATCATAGTTTTGACATCATTATACCATGCATAATCCTCATTATCTATCAAAACTATTATTAATTTAACTTATTTCCATTTCAACACAAACAATAAATACCTAATTATCTCAAATGTTCCCCAAAATTATTTAATCATTATTTTAATCTTTTATTTTATACATCTCTTTTTGACTTACATGCCCATATATCAAATTCACAATGTCTGCTATTAATATCATTGCCAATGATAACTAACACTTCGTAATTCACCATTGTCTATTAATTCACATATTGAATATGTTTAGTTCAGAGGATAACTTAGGATAATAATGTAATTTTGGTGATAACTTAGAAAAGATAAACAACATCATGACTTTAGATAACAATGTGACTAATTTAAATTTAATCATTTTATTTTAACTATAAGGGTAAATCATACAACTATTATACCAAAACATAATGGTATTATACCAATGTAGCCATTTGTTATTATCACTTTATTACTATCCCAGATGTCTTTATTATATTTTAAACATAATGAAATTTCACCAAGATAATGATATTATAGTAACATAGTCATTGTTATTACTACTCTATATAGACTATCCTAAATGTCTTCTAGTTATATTTATATATCAAGGCATTAATTCAAGATAATGACATTTCCTTAATATAATTATAACACTAGATAATGTCTTAAAATAATACAAATATATTTTTGGTTAATTTATACACAAAAGTAATAAATACTAATCAAATAGATTTACTAACTCTCTAAAACAATGTCACCTACAATCATGAATTCAATAACACATTTTGATCAAAAGGAACATTATGCACTCATTCAATGTACTATACTCATAATCTAATCACATAATTATATCCACATATTAAATAAAAACTAACTCATAAATAAATCACATAATTAATCAACCAAATACAACTAACACAATACGACATACTAATAATTCAAAAAATGCATATAAAGAGTAATAATAATCAATTAATCAATTTACCAATAATAATAATCCATGGATAATTAGGTAAATTAGTTCTATGAGAAATCTGAATGTGATATCCTTCTCCCCTGAAGTTGGTCATCACCCCGATGACACTTATTCAAACACTAGTTCTAATTTAAAAACATTATTCAACAGAAAAATTACATAGTATGAAGCATCAAATCAAGTAAATAAGTGTGGAAATAACCTATATAACTCATCATAGTCCTCCCAAATGGCACTATCCTCTAAGTATTGATCCCACATGACCTTATACTATGACACTTTTCTATTATGTAAATAGAGTTTACATATTATGAAGCATCAAATCAAATAAATGTAGAAATAACCTATATAACTCATCATAGTCCTCCCAAATGACACTATACTCTGAGTATTGATCCTACATGACCTTATACTGTAACACTTTTCTATTATGTAAATGGAGTTTACATATTCTCAATTTAGTCTGATTGGTTCTACCAAGATCACCTTGGGATCCAAAATCTATAAAGCATTTCAATCCAAAACATGTGAAGGATTAACTATATAATTTTTAAAATAAGACAAATGCAAGACGTTATGTAATAAAGCTAGGGTTGGTGGCAATACAAGCCTATACATTATAGGATTTAACACCTCCAAAACCTTGAAGGGTCTCACATATCTCAGTGAAAGTTTAGCTGACTTCCTGAATTTTAATAAGATTTTATGTGGCTTAACCCACAAGATCACTTTATCACCTACTCAAAGTTTCCTAGTTGTTCTCTTCAGATCATCACAACTCTCATTATCCTTGACAAACTTTTTCCTGATTGATCTAACATTATCTTCTATTTATGAAATCATATCAAGTCCAAAGACTACCTTGTCTTCCAATATGTCCCAACTAATTGGTATTCTACATCTTCTTCTATACAATGCTTCAAATAGTGCCATCTTGAATGTTGATCAGTATGAGTTATTGTAATAAAATTCAACTGATGGAAGGTGCTCCTCCTACTTGTATTGTTGATCTATAAAATACATATGAATGAGATCCTCTAACATGCGATTAACTCATTCAGTCTATGGGTGATGTGTATTGTTGGAGTTTAGTTGTGTACCCAAAGCTAAATTCCAATATAAAATTACAAATTAGGAATTCTTATATTAACACAATTACATTATAACTCATATCACAAATCTCTTATTTTAAGTGATTACAATTATCATACAACAAGTTTCTAGTTATGCATGGATATGTATACGAAAAGTCAAACTGAGAGAGAAAACATTATATGCAAGAGACCTTTAAAAAATATAAATGTATAAAATATTTTTAAATCTTTAATATATTTTCTCTACTTAAAAAACATTCAAATTTCACTTGACTATTTTAAAAAAACAAAGAGTAACATCTTTGCAATGATAAGGTGATTAGGGATGTCAACATTTTTCATGATGTTAACAAGTAAATACCACATTTGGAAGCCCATTTTTAATGAAATAAAAAATATATAATTAAAAAAATTGCAACATAACAATAATATATGCTCAAACGATACCGATATGATGATAAGAAATATTCTAGTAATTTGTAGCCATTATTTCAATCAAAAAATAAATGCATTTAGGAAGATGATGTTACAAAAAAAAATTATTTGGTGACATTGTCAATTATTTTTTGATGACATAATTTAAAAATATAATAAATAAACATGTTCACTTTATGTTATGGATACACAATGCACTGATGTATGACCAATGTTCAAATGCTGAAATTAAATCATTTGTGACAAAATGCATATCTTTTGATTTGTTATTGCTTGATGAAACATTAATTTAAATGTAAACCCATAATCATACACACACATGCAATAAGTATAAAATATCATACTGCGTATTCAATTTCCTACTGCCTCCAAAGTATGAAACAATAATAATAGAGGTTTTAGAAAATACTAAATAGGAAATCAAAAGTGCTAATAAAATGTTTTTCAAATCACTAGAAAATAAAAAGTATGACAAAAATATAATGTTCAACATGTTCTTAAAAATTGAATACTTAACTAAGGAAACACACACACACAGCACGTGCATGCACGCACGTGCATACACACACGTGCACACACACACACATGTACACATACACGCACGCGCACACACACACACGCACGCACATGTGCGCGCGCGCACACACACACACACATTGAAATTAGTTACTATGTGCTCTATAAATATTTTAAAATCACACCCAATAGAAATGTAAACACACACATTTTGAATCTATGTTCCCCAGATTTGGTATGAAAATATAGATACATAATAGATTCTTGATGCATATTTAGCTACAATATACTGCACAACTTATATGACTAAATTGGACCACAGACTAATAATGGATTTTTCAAAACTCTAAGAATTACTATTGAAAAAAAATGAAACTAAATTCTAATTTGTATGACAACATTGTAACACCCTCCTTAACTACCAATAAATGCCTAGCCCACAAGTAGTGTATATAGTTTTGTCAATGTCATTACACTATGTATCTACAAAAACAATTTTCATAAACACATCACCATTGGAAAATAGAACATTTATTTTGAAAATCCCTAAATTATGAGAATAGGAGCATGATGACTCAGAAAATGTAATGTGTGCTTTTGTGATGGAAAAATACAATGGAAGACCAGAATCTCTAGAACATGTATGTTTAATAGAATATGTAGCCTAATATATAGGAACAACTAAAAATATGAAGAGACACCAAAATCCACAAATCATACACTATGTGAGGTAAAAAAAACATATTGAACCTAAAAAATACTGTAGATAAAAAATGATGTTGTTTATAGCATATCATACACTAACTATAATTAACCATATATAAATTGATGAAATTTTAAAATACCATACATGCAGTAAAAAAATTTGGCAAAGAAAATAACACTAAAAAAACATTCTAGTTGAGCTCACTACTGAACATTATAATAAACATGATGGCTTAGTGAATGATGTAGATAGAATTTTCCAATATGACATTTAGCACATCAATTAAAATTTTATGTATATAATACCATGATGTCAATGTAATAAAATGACAAGAAAAAATGAAATGCTCATACACAACAAAAATTAACAAATCATGGATTCCTATAACAAGAGTTACAGAAAGAAGAAATCAATAATGTGAGAACAAATTCCCTATTTAAATAAAATGTATAATTCATAGGTCACGAGGGATAAAAAAGAATGATTTATCTTTTGACCACCATGGATTAAACCATCATGACCTTATTTGTAATGTGTTATGCATTGAGTCATTGTACCTTGTTCAGAGACTAACAAACCAAAAATTTTTAGTCTTAAATCAATCAAAAAATAATATTCAAAGGCTTCTAAACACCTCACAATGGAATTTTCTATATGATGTTGCCCAAACAACCTCTTATTATTTCAACATATTCTATTTGAGCATTAACATCTTACAACTGCACTTCAAATATATAATACATGATTACAAACTCATGGAAGCAATGTCTTATGCCTAAAATAATCTGAAATAGAAATAAGCCCAAAGATCAAACTTCTCACTAAGAAATTCAATTATTTTTTTTGTAATAAATATTCATGTTATCTTGACATGTTGTTATAAAATGACTTCATAGGAAAGCATTGAAATAGTTACAATAAAAATGATAAAAAAAAATCACGATTGACTTACTTATTAGAAATATGTCAATATGAATATCAAATATCTTTTTGGTGCCAAGAGCCTCTCTTACAGACCTATTAACATTTGTATAACAAGTCACTTCAACTCTACAACCAAACATGAAAATCATTATAGTCAATGATTTCAACATTTATATAACACAAAATAAAAGTGTCCAAAATCATTTTCACCACTTCATGACAAACTAAAATTTGTTTCTACTTCTAAGTGTAGAAATAATAGAGACATGTACCACAATAAATCACTTATAGACAAATATTGAGAAACAAAAAATATAATTGACTTTGTTTCATCCATACAAAACTAACCACAACATAGTTTCAATATTATTCAACATTCTGGACTAAAATAAAGAGATTATATGAATATATGTTGTTAATTAAATTTAAAAATGCAATAAAAAGATAAAACCAACATCTCATTGAGAAAAAAATCACACATGGACAAAGCATATTTTTATTGGCAACGTGTAATTCTAGAATGCATAATTTATATTTGCTTTTCATGAATTTATAGTTTGTGTCATCAAAGATAGAACAACAAACGAAAGTTGAACCTACAAAAAATTATACAGCCATGCCAAAAAAAATGTAATCATATAAAACTTCATTATTATAGTCATACTCTATTTTTAAACACAAACTACATGTACATATAATATCCCTCATAATTTTGATGATAGGGCTTCAGTTACTTAAAAAATGGTTACAACCAATTAATAAAAAGGGTATGCATTTACAATTTTATTAGTTACCAAAGGAAAATCTCAATAATATTCAAGTTAAAATAACACACACTCTAGCCTATAATACACCATGTATTTGACATCCTAGTTGTTTGAGTTTTTAGATTTTGATTTTAAATCTTTGCTTTCTAGTTTTTATTTACTAATTCAAAATTTACCTATTGCAAATTGAATTTCTGACTGCCTTTCTTAATTTTGGGTATTGACTATGATGTCCAACCTTTAATACACAATTATGTATTTGACATATCATATTACATTCTATCAAACATTATGTCTATTTCTATTTTAAATTTTTTGATCTTTAATTTCTTCTACCAATTTTTGTTATGCAATTGTGATAGAAATTTTCATAATAAAAATTTTGTCTTGAATTTTTTGTTGACAATTTATGCTATGGATTTTTTTGCTACCAATTCCTACTATCTGGTTATGTCAGATTAGATTTTATGTTCTTATCTTCATGGGGTCCTCATGAACTATAAGTCCCCTTCCTTTTTTGGTTTAATTCTTGTAAAAATTTAAACCTTTTAGTTCCCACGGATGATTAGCATGGTTTGGAGGACAAGGGAAACCATATGAACTTCTCTTTGTCTATATAACCAATCATGTAGTATTTTCCTCCTATAATTGTTAAGGAAATCGATAAAAATCCTTTTTTATCATCCCTATAGGATTATCATCATCTTAACCACAAGGTACCCTTCACTCTTAAGTTTTTTATCCACACATCTCATTGTGAAGATAATTGTTGATATTATGACAACTAATTAAGGGGAACAACAAATCTACTTGAAATCAAATATCTAAAACATCAGGAAGGAGCAAACTTGAAAAAATAGCCAACATAAAAAGGACATTGCATCAAAAACATAATATCTATGGCAATGAATTTTATCATAGTAAATTAGATTATTGTAAAAAAGAATAGTTAATCCTACTGTTGAACAGACTGTTGCAACTGACAATGTTGTAGTAACCTGCCATTAGACAAATTCAATCTAGTTAATATCTCAATAAATTTTTATTGCTAAATTTAAACATAATATAAAGAATCATCCTCTTATTAACCTTATGACATTTATCAAAGTAAAAAATATAATTTTTTTTCTTGTCTTTTACGTTGTGTGCTTTGAAATATTCTATCTTATATTTTAGTCTATTCTGATAGGTTTTTAAAGAGGAAAATAACTAGTTCATTTTGGCATATTTTGCTTTCTTTGTCATTGTACTCATGTATGAGAATGTGGAACAAATACAACTATTATTCAAACAATCAAAGAGAATTTTTTTTTGAAGGTGGGGATGCAATGTGTTTTTTGTGATAGAATTATAGTATCCAAAATTTTACTTACCTTTACTATGTCATTTAGCAAGTTGCCATCTGTTATGTTCATAATAAGTTTATTATCTATTTTATATACAAATATACATATGGTTGCTATTTTATCAGTGGAATAGTGATATGTCTTACTCATAATTTGGTGTATTATAGAGTTAAGAATTAACATATGATAAAATTATACTTGGTCAATGTTTTCTATGATGTTGTTATCATTTACTAGAAATATGAAATTGGAATTGCCTTTATTGTAGTCACTTTTTGGAGTAATTAAGAATTCTTTGATAGATATTGAATTTTATGGCACAAGGTTTTATTCATGTTTTTTTATCCATCTATCAACAAAATTTAGATTTATTTTCATTTCATCTTTTACATCTGTCTTGTCAATTCAAAGTAGCTAGTTTACTTTTTGTCTATCAATCATTATCTTGTATATGACAAGAATGTCTCCTTAGAAAGATTTTACACTTTTTTAATTGTTTATGTCTTCAATTATTAGGGGCATTTTTTTTCCTTTTTTGGGCTTGGATGATATAAAATTAGAAAACACATTCAAACATAGTCAAAGAATAAATATAAATTTCTCTATGTTAATGTTATTGTTAAAAATAAGCATGTTTTTTTCTTGTCTTTTACTAGGTGCATGGTAATCTATGAACTATAAAGGCATATTCAACACCATTTAAACTTATTTTCAAAAATTAAAATATAGTGGTGGACCACTTTCAACCCATGCAAGAATCCAAATCTCACTACAAAAACTATGATAAATAATTTCCATACTTATACTCACACTAACTCTTGAGAAATATAAAAACTGAAGCCAATAATAATGCATTGTCTTGCCTACAATAAGGACAACAACATATGTATACTATCTAAAAAATAAATAAATTTGATCTATGTATTATTATAACTCACCATGCATGACATTTTCAAAATTGATATTAATAATATCATTAAGCATATTTTTCCATGAATTAGTAATGAAGGTATGTAACTACCTATTTATTTAGCATTAGAAAAATGCTTAACCTATTTTAAAAATCCCCAACATTGATAAATAATTTTATTTCTACAAGTATTACTCACATCTACATTATAAATGTTATAGGCTTTATCTTGTCCCAACAAAGCATCCATTCAAGCTCAACTCAAACCACAAAATCCCCATCATTGTAAAGGGAAGCATTCTTTGAAATATTACACTCTGTTAATTGTTTATAAAAATAATATACATATCAAACCTTGTTATTTGAATTTATTTTGAAAAAATTGATTTACATTAGAAACTTTCTCCACATCATCTTTGTGTTTTATGGCATGATTTGTATTAAGTAAAAGGGAATTTTGTGAAAATAGTTCATGGGTTCTATGCATGTTATTTTGAGGCATTTACTTAATCATTACAGTCTATGATTTGATTTTTTTGGCATGATTTATATTAATCAATACGGCACTTTTTGAAAATAGTTCAGGGGTTATGTGTATGTTCCATTGACACATTTTTGTAATCATTATTGTCTATGAAACCCTACATCATTGTATTAGATATTTCATGTGCCTTGTGTCTAGTTTCAAATTTGACAAATGCTTGTACCTACAACATCTGGTAAAAATATACTTTTAATTATGCATTAATACATTCCCTATCCTATTTCAAAGCTCATAATTTAGAACAACGCCTTCAAGAGAATGAGTCTAGATTCTACACCTCTGAGTTAAATTTTATTAAAAGGTATCAAATCACATTTTATTCATATCCTAAAATTAGTGAAGTCTATAGGACTGAATAACTTTGATGTATTTTGTTAGAATAGCTCCAAGGCTCCCATTCTATCACATGCTAGGAGAATTGTGGCAAAGGATTGTTGATTGTTGTTTATTGAAACTGAGTTTGGTCTTACATCTACCAAATTTATTTTACTTAAAAGGTTGGCCAATATTTTTTAAAAATCCCATTTTTATGTATATCCTAAGAAATTTTGATAGAAATTTTGGGAAAATTAAAACTTATTTGCCCAAAACTTCAATTAAAAATTTGAATCATATTTTATATTTTTTTGGTCTTGACTATGAGATATGATTATCAGGAGACCCAAATCAGAGTGAACAACTTATTGATCTACTTCTTCATTTGACATGTTTTCACTTCCACCTCTACCACAAAGGGGATTGGAACTTTGGATAAGACTGTAGAAACAATAATATTTGTCCTTTTCTAGATACATATCTTATTTATACCTATCATTATTATGTATGTTCATCCCAAATTCCTTCTCGCAATCACCATGGAACAACAGCGATCACTATCCCTTTTTGTTGCTTCTGTTTAACTTTAATTATATTTCCTAACTACCTATGCTTAGCTACCAACATTATAGATATTGCATAATCCTAAATGCACAAATCTAAAATTTAGTAGGCTGATTTATGTAACTCAAAATTATTTGATAAAATATTGATAGCGCTGCTAACCTTGGAAAAATGTGGGAAGAATAATTTAGATCCGATCAATGTTGTCATTAAATGCACATTATTGGAAGTTACATTTGTATCCTAGTATTAATATGTGAATTAAAATTACCAATTTAGAGATGTGAGATAGTGAATTTTTATTTTCTTCCCCTATGAACTTTTGTTTGTGTATCTGTTATTTTGATTATATTCTAATCTTGAAGCTTTTTTTGTGTAAGGTTTATTTTTAGAAAACTAATTAAATGGTTGAATCTATGTTGTTGTTATATAATTTAAATCACTCTAATATTTTTGCCTTCAACTTTGGATATTAAAACATTTTGAAGGCTTTAATTTATTTTGGCATGGTAGATACCTCTGTCGATGGCTGGTGTTGATCAATGATCAGATTCTCAACTTCAAGTCAAGTTAATTTTTTTATCAACCATAAAAATCACCAGATCCCTTAGAGTTAACCAATTACCCAATCTAATATGTCAAACTTTATGCATACCATTCATAAGTGGGGATGTACTCATTGCATAAGATGAAGATGCAATTTTAGAAAACCAATTAAATAGTGGAATCTTTGTTATTTTTATATAATTTACTTCACTCAACTATTATTACCTACAACATTGGATATTAAAGAATTTTATGAGGATTGAATTTATTTTGGCATGATAGTATTATCTATTGGTAGTTGTTGTTGATTAATGATCAACTTCTCAATTTCAAGTCAAGTTAATGATTTGACCAACTATAACAATCTCAAGATCCCTTAGAGTTAACCAATTACCCCATCCAAGATATGAAACTTAAGGCATTCCACTAATAAGTGAGGATGCATTCATTGCATAATATGAAGACTCTCTATACAAATAATGTGCCCCAAGCTTCCATCATCTCATGATTTTAGGCTTCCTCCTTTTTCTATAACCATATAATCCCATAGACTAATCTTATATGCATTATCAGCACTCTTTACCCTTGCATTCTTCAAATCCTTATCTAAATATCTATTTTAAATATTTCAATATTACATCTTTCATACTATGTATATAAATTATATTTAATAAATGGTTCTACATGTTTCAATTGGAATTTAGTGCAGTGTTTATGTGCTACTTTTTATATTTATATTTATATATCTCATAAAGCTATTTTTTTATATGCTTCAGCACAATATTGATGTGGCTAGGATTTGGTGCAATGTTGAATTAGTTGGATTACCTACAAGAGGAAATTCTAAGTTCATAATTTCAGATAAGATTATATGACAATGACACATTTTATTTTAAATGCAAAAAGAACATTTTAGTTTTAGCATGCATAACACTTTTTAGTTCTAATTATTTCTATGTCTCCATGGTAGTAGTTTTTACTTTGGCCAAAAATAAATTTCAAGTTTAACATACACAACATTTTTCAGTTCCAATTATCTATGTGATTCCAATTTGCTTAAATAACAATGATTAATAGTATCTTCCATAATTTATAGTGTAAAACAATAATACATTCCAATGTAAAGCTTATAATCATTTATTAAAATTATATATATATATATATATATATATATATATATATATATATATAGACACACATACATATATACATATACGTATACATATACATATACATATACATATACATAGACACACACACACACACGCATATATATCTACATAGACATATACATATCTACATATACATAGACACAGACACATATCTACATATACATAGACACACACACACACACACACATATACATATACATAGACACACACACACACACACACACACACATATGTTCAAAGCTCCATTGGGGAAATTGTACTTTTACTATAGGTTGGACCAGCACATGTGGCCACTAGATTCTTAGTAGTACCTAGTGAATGCACATTTGACATGTTATTGGGTAGGCCATGTATACAATAGTGATAATCCATTACATCCACCATGCATAAATGCCTCAAATGTACACATGTCAATCAAGTGATCATAGTTGAGGGTATTTTATATGAGTATCCTTTACCTATCCCACAAAAATTAATACCACATTTACTAGTTAAAGCTCTAAGCACATTCCCCATCATTACACCATAGAGTTTAGTGGATCCACTAGTTAAGGTGAGGTCTACTTCTATAGTGTTACCACTTACATACACTCCCATGGAGACCATTATTAGAGAGATGCTTGCATCATAAATTTGTTGAAGATTATAGAGGCCCTACTTATACCAATTTACTTTTGATAATAGTGTTATTGAGTTCCCAAATTTCTCATCACATGTCACTCAAGCCAGCTACATCATCTTCTACCAGATGGGTCCCTAAGACCCTTACAGTTCATGGGACACCCTAGTTATAACCACTTCATAGGTAGTGCCACCTATAGATGACTTAGTAAAATAAGTTATGGGACCTCAATTAACTTTTCATATAGCCCACATGATTATTGTTATTTTATTTGATATAGGCCACATTGATAGTGAGTATCCCATGAGAATCATTGGTTAGTATGTTCCTCCCTTCTTATACATAGTTTCCTTATTTCTTGCTCCTTGTATATAGTTTCATTTTCATGTTACTTGTACATAGCTTATATCGATAAAATACAAAAAAAATATAATATGTAAAAACAAAAATACATTAAAATATTTACTCATAATACATAAACTATAGATTATATGCATTGCCATGTTTATACTTCTTATACTTGACAAGTAATACATATGTTATTTATATTAGTATAGTTAGTTTTTATCATACATACATTGCTTCACTTGTTCTTGTTGAGTGTTTGCATATTCTTACAGGAGATAGGTCCACTACATAGATCCATTTTTTCTACTTTCTACCCATTGAAGGTAAATACATAGATACACAAGTTATTCATTTGACACATTTGCCCATTTGGGGGCATCCTTTACATAATTTTGATTATCAGGTTACATCTTTATAAACTCTACATCACAGATTTAGATTTTTTATATCTTGACATTGATCATCCTACACCTAATCAAATTTTTTTATTACTAATACTTTACACTCAACTTATATACATATTATCTGTTATATAGATTTGTACCACATGTTGATGCATAATTTCATTTCTAGCTTTCCTAGTTTAGACTTGACTTTGTCTGTATGTTTCTTCTATTCAATGGCATTTGAATATACCAATGCTCTATAGCTATATGCCACTTATTTTCATTATATGTATATTTTGGACATGTTCCTATATCCTTGTTTGTGCCTTATTCATTGTGTATGTAAACCTTTGAACATGTCCCTCCATGTGGCTCTAAGCCAACTTGTTAGCTATTTACATATGTGTACATTTGAACATGTCTTTGTATGTCTTAATTTCTCAAATTTAGTGAAATATGCCCATGTCCCTTGTATTGTGGTCCCTTGGCATACTTTGCATGTCTCAGGTGTGTTGTGTATATGCTTTCTTATATGTGTCATGGCCATGACACTTATTTCCTACTTTGCACACACTCTTGTTTCAGATGACATGAGGGACCTCATGCATCTTCCCTTGCTACTTGGGTACCGTGATGGACATCATGTCCCATCCCTCTAGGTAGTGACTCAGTTTTTACTCATATTAAAAGTTCATATGAAAAGTTCATATACATTGTTATATCTATTTTGATAGCCTTGTGAATGTTATACCTAAAATACATTCCACATTACAAACTTATGATCAGATTAGATTACATTCTAATGTTATGTATGCACATTAAATTGGTTTATTACATAGATATCATATGTGCTTCAGATAACACACATTTTTCATATATTTTTATTTTAAGGAATTTTTTTGCACATGTACAACAACTCTCATAAAAAGGGGGGAATTCATAGAGATTTGTCATAAGGATCCAACTATTTGAATGCACTCAGAGTACACTTTTTAGCACACATGAATAGAATATAAAAATAAATTTTAGGGAAACCACACATAAAATAGTGACATATTAATCAATTTTAGTTGCACAAAAATCAAAACAATTAGATAATAGTGCCCAAATTGGGACATTAGCACCACATAGTGCTACTATCCAAGATATGGCACTATTCTCCAATAGCCTGAGTTTTAGAAAATTCTAGATTGGTTAGAAAAGTACAATAGGTATAGTATATGTTTATATAGGCTTAGTTACAAATTACCAATTTTGGCTCAATTTATCTCAAATTCATACTAGTTTGCTTAGACAAGGGGAATCATGTGTAGTATGATCATTCCTATTTTAGTTTAGATTATTAGATACATATTATTACAACTCAATCAAGAATCCATATACTTAGATATTAGATTTGGGCACATATAAAAGACACATTATTTCCATATGATCACTTATACACTAGTTGATTAGATGGAATGATAAAATCCATGTCATTCTCTATTTTGTACACATCAAACACTACATTCCAATTTACACACCAAATTCATGCCTTACTCCATCTGCAGTGGTTGGCATTCTTGAGTGGCCTAGAACCATCTAATATTCTTAAGTGGATGTAATGTCAACATACACATATTCAATTACATTTACACATATCCAGTTATATCACATAATTTTAGTTCCAAATGCATATAGTACACATGGGTTACCAATAATGGAGTCATAGCCTACTTGAGTTCTACATGAGAGGGTTCGACCCACCATTAGTCTAATGAAAGCTATTTATAGGTCATGATCCACCAAGTAGGGGTGAAAAATGATGGATTAAAAACTAGAATGAGTTATTGAGCCAGCCATACATGAGGATTGAGCAAGTCATTATCTCAATGCAATCTAGTCACTGTTTGATCACTATCTACACACATACATAAATTATCACTAGTTTTATGCATTGGTTTGCATACCCAATGAGGTGTATTTTTTATTTTCCTCTCTCTTATATTTGTACTCAATTTTGTATTTTGATTTTAATCTCTTAAGTAAGGATTGATCTACGCACATTTCATTTGAACACACGATGGAGTATGCCTCACATACACAAATCTAGGTTTATAGACTTCACCTCTTAGGTAAGTTCAGGTATGCTTCATTTTCCTTTATCCTAGTCATTTTACTTTACTACATTTTTAGAATAAAGAGGGGTAAATGTAGTCACTTAAAAATGAGACTTGATTTCTAAGAGTATTACTGGAGACCACCCATCACTAGCTTAGAGAAAGACATATCTTTAGGATTATTTAGACACTTATTCATCCTTTGTGTAGGCCACACACATATCGAAACATCTTTAATGTAATCATAAACCCTCAATTTAGAATCTAGGCCCCTAGTGCCTCATGTTCTACCACCTGGACATTAACACCATAATATGGACAGTAGTGTCCCATGGTGCTAGTGTCCCAGTTTGGGTATTATTGTCCTTTTCTCTTTTTATTACTAATGGATATCTACTCAAATAAGCAACCATCTAGGGTCATCCTAGACTTATTTTAAGACTCGTACAAGCACTAGAACAATATATATACATGAATTTATCCCTTTATCCATTAGATGGAAATCAAATACAAATTACACAAACAAACTTAGAACAAGTTTTGCAAAATCAAGGTTATTAATCCCTATTTTGTCTAACTTATACATAGAACCATCTAGAACATCCCTAATTTTAAATTAGTCAAGTTTCTAATATCAAGCACATTCAAATAACTCAAGCCAGCATTTATAGTATCTTCACTTGCACTTGCATGAGCACTTAGGTGGAGAGAACTAAAATAGTTTTGATCCCTCTTCAGAGTATTGGTATGTAGGAAACTCTCATTATGGTGGGGTGTTGAGGATGTCCAACCTACCCAACTAAAAACATACTTTATTAGTTGTGCCAATTGGATGCCCTAACAACATGCAAGTTTAGGTTTTGCATATAAAATCAGCCAAAATAATTCATCTACACAAATCCATAACTCGTGTGCGCATGAACAAGCTTGATGGACCCAAAATAGGGACACTAGTGCCACATGGTGCTACTATCTAGGAAGGGTTTTGACACTTGGATCCTATCCGTGACACTTAGATCAACCTCTATCTCAGTTTGTAACCTCCAGATCTCACATTTTAGTGAATTTACAGTGAAGTACTTATTTACATTATTTATTTCTATTTTTAGAAATGTTAAACTAAGTCCATTATGTTAAAAATCAATGGCTATATTTATTGTATTTTTATACCTTGATTTATTGTACTAAAAAATTTAGCAACCTAAGATTTACATCTACTAAGTCCTAAAAGCTTAGAACACCTTCTTTAGTTCCTCTGAGACTGCTTTTATGTTTCTCATATCCTCACTCCGCTTGATAAGTGTCATAATCTTATTTACTGATGGCTTTGACTAGCCTACCAACCTATATCCACTTGGTTCTCAGTGCAATCATTCCTTGAGGCTCTGATTTCCCTACCAGCCCATGAGGGGTTAGGTCTGCCAAGGGCCATGTGCTTGCCTTTCCTCGGTTTTGATCATTCCCAGGGACTACCAAAACTGGCAGGCTGAGAGTATGCTCTTCCATGTGCCTTCCTCTCATTAATCCTGGGACATTGCACTATGCCACACCAAGAGAGGTTAGGAGAGTCTGAACTCGACAAAGACTTAGGTCTTCATGTCTTTTACTTGATCAGGGTGAGTAATTATCAACGAGGCAAAAACTACTTGTGACCTCGACTGCATAATGAATTCATCTTTGGCAAATAAATTATGAACGCTTGAGCCATACTAAACTCCATTGAGCTTGGGAAAGCCTTGATGGCTTAAACATGATAATAAAATATTGAATATGTAGTAAGGGCCTCGATAATGTAAGCTAAGGGCTTCAATAGCCAAAAATGAGTGCGGGAATGAAAAAAAGGGTCCAAGAGAGTGAGGAAGGGGTACGATTGAAGTGAGTTCCAAAGCTTCTACACAGTGCATGCCACATAGGTGGATAAAAGGGCATCGTTGTTCATACAATATGAATGTCATGGTAGAAGAGTCCCTAGTTGAGATAATATGTGAACAATATGTGATCGGTCCTAAGTGGTAGTGTTGATCGGTGAGTAAAATTCTCAAGTATCACATGGTATCCACCTCATACACTTAAAAAGAAAACTCCTAAACAAGCAACATACTATAAAAATGAAAATAAATAACTTCTAAATTCCCTCCATCATTCTTACACGTTAGAGATAACTACTAGTCTTTAAATACGGAAAGACCAATAATCATTCATGTTTCTAATATTCCACCCAAATTTTTCCCTTGCCATAAAAAGATATTTACTTAAGCTGTTAACAACCCTAACCAAATAAAATCAAACATTTCAACATGGCAATTTGATGTTTAAATTTTATGCATGGCATCCAACACACCAAGTGATCTGGCTCGAACATTTCTTATAGAAAACTTCCAAGAGCGAACAAAAAGTAGAGGATTGGTCATGCGGGGATAGGTACCGCAGCTTGTTATTCTCTCCCACCCATCTTTGGGTGCCTTCATGAGCCACTGCGGGTTGAATTCTATGCTTGAAAGCGCAACTCTGGGAGTGTTGTTCATCACGTGGCTGATGTATGCTGATCAACACTTCAATTCAAAACTATCAGTGAAATTGGGAATTGGAATCCAAGTGTGCGAGCATAGAAATGGAATTCTGAGAAGAAAAGAGTGAAGGATAGTGTAACACTTGTTTGCAATAACGAGGAGGGGGAAGACATGAAAATAAATGCAAAATACTTGAAGGAGATGGCAAGACAAACTATTGCATATGGAGGATCCTCAAACACAAATTTACTATATTTTGTGAATGACTCTCATAAGTTTCAGATGGCAAGGAAATATGGTGTATGTGGAGGATCCTCCAATCTTGAATTACAAGATGACTTTGTGAGCATCTCCTGAAATATCTAAACTTTCTTCCCAACTATCCAAACAATTTAGGGATGTAGGTTTTATTCTTCTTCCATGAGCACTCATTTTATTTATTTGCTTCCTAGAGAGATCTTAAACATAATACCAAAAAGAAATTACTCACATAATCTGAGAAAAAAAAATATTTTTCATATAAAGTTTGAACACTCAAACATGAAAGCGCTCCAACATTGAAGGAGCTATTTTTAATTTTGGAAAATGATTAAGTCCATGAGCAATTCATGGTGGCATTCCTTATTTTATGTCCATTATAAATTCATGGTGGTGCTTTAAATGAATTTTGAGAGTTCAAATTTGTGATGTTTACGAAAACATCAAATTACTATAAACACATTCTCAATTATGTTGTTGTAAGTTGCTTTAACTTAATATATTATCTCAACATTAATTTCGACCTACCAAGGTTTTAGAGACTTAAACACCATTTAAAAAGTAGTTAGTATCACATACCATGTTTTGTCCGCAACATCTTTTCCTAAGAAATAATTACTATGTTATTTGTCTACTACATTTCTTAAAATAACCTTTCAAACAATCTAATATAATTCATTATCAAAATGAATGATAAAATAATAAAAGTATTACATTTAAAATAAAATTCTATTATTAAATATTTTTTAATTTAATTTATATAATAAAAATAAATGAAAGTATAATAAAAATATTATGTAAAGTAATTTAATGAGAAGAATTAAAATTTGTTATTTTTTAGATAATGATTACTAAGGGAAGAAGGGGAAGAAAACAAAATATATCATACATAATATCTTATCAAAACACTTCCAAAAAAAATATATTAAGGAGAAATAGAAAAAGGCCATAAAGCCACTAAATGATTGTACATGCCCAAAATTTTTATGGTTAAATATTTGTATGATATCAAATGATGACATAATGAACTCCATAAACAATAATGTGCTCAATCCTAGTTTTCTATTTACTTTTCCTTTTCTTTTTGTTCTCTGGACCTTTTCCAAGTGTCAAACTACAACCTTATAAACCTAATATTTTTGAAGTGCAATACAACATTGTCTCAACAACCATAGTAGTTATGAAAATACCACCCACATATAGTGGTGGTTTCTCTATTGGTACATGCACTTCTAATTTTACACTCAAAATATACATTTTCGTTCATTTTACATATTTGAACCTTTATTTTTATTTTTAAATTTATATAACTAATTGACTGAATATTTAATTCACTTACAACCATTCTCAAACTAATTTTAACCAACTCCATGTCAACCTCAATAATCTCTCAACCATAACTTGTTAACTCTCACATATAACAACCATCATTTTTATACAAATAATTATCTTTACCATGAAATTAATATTAAAAAAACATCATATATAATTGACTATTTAGATTTTGGGAAAGTTATAATCTATCTTCTACAGCTTTATTGAAGAATCAAACTAATTCTTACAACTACCTTCTAATTACTATAGAAAATTAGAGGAGGTGGCTCACAAATTTATAGCACATTACTCAAACTAATTCTTGCAACTACCTTCTAATTACTATAGAAAATTAGAAGAGGTGGCTCACAAATTTATAGCACATTACTCTACTTTTTGTGAGAATTAACCATAGATAAAGTATATTATTACTTCATTTTTTTCACTTTCATTCATTTTTATTTTACATCCCTCTTTCAAGAGATTACCCAAGTCACCACTGAACAAATATTTAATGAGATAACAACTTGAGGATCTATATATTTTAAATATAATTAGTTATTCTTCTAGTTTGTCCTCTACTTCAATCACATGGGGGGATTTTTATTTTTCTTTATTTTTACCCTTCTTTTTTTAAATTAGACTAGATTTTTTTGAAAAACATTTCTTCTATATCAAAAAAATAAAAATAAAACTAATAAAAAAATTATTTCTTACAATTTTTTATAATTTATATCATTTAGTTTTCATAGGAATTCACTTGCATACGTAAAATATAATATCATGTAATTTTGCATCTTAATTTTAATAATAAAAAAATCAATAATTTTATTTCGAACAATTTATATTCTCTCATTTTATTTATAAATTCACATATACATGTAAAAAAATTAGTTACCACTTCACACTCATCTGCATAACACTTCAGGGAAATCCAAAAATATAAGATTGCATTAACAATGATATCTTTAAATTTATGCATAAATTGGAAAAATAAAATAATAAGTTGCTTGATAAAGATTTATATTTGCATGTTATATTTGATAAAAATAGATCATTTATAAAAATGATTTTTTTTGTCTGGATTCAACTTCCAATATACACATTTATATTCCATAAATATAATATAAAAAATCATATCTCAACATTTAAACATGCATATTAAAGCATAGATTATTTATTCATCATTATTTAAATTCAATAAAATTAGTAATATAATGTGCCTTTTCAATTGTATAATTAAATTTTTGCATAATTATAAAATTAGAAAATAAACATTCAAATAGTACACTTTTAGCTTTCAATTTGTCATCAGTTGCATAGCATCTCTTTAAAAAAGAACAAAATGAAGTTTGTTTTCTTTGTTTTCATAATATTTTTTTCATCAGTAGTTGTAGTTTATTAAATTACTTTTCAAACATTAGTTTGAAATCAAATATAAAATCCAATTTATCTATCAAAACACTGAAACTAAAATCTAAAAACACTACACACACACACAACCTTTAAAAAAACTAAATACAAGTAAAACAAGTTTTGCAAGCAACATTACATGAAACTCATTGAAAAATCACACTTGCACATAGTAGGACATTTCCTTGAGTAATTTATCCCTCCTTGACACATAACATTCAATGTGATCTATAATTTAAGATCCAAAGGCAAGTTTTCCACTTAACACCATTGCTCAATTCAATCATTATCCAAATAAATATCTTGGATGAACAAACTCTACTATTTGAAGTGAAATTAGCTATTCAAATTCATTTTTTAGACCATCAAGAAAGAAAAAATAAATTTTTATTTTAATATTCATCCTCAGGTCTAGATTTGTATAGGCTCATTCGCTTTGCCCAAGGTGATGCCTATGAAATTCCATCCTAATAGAATTTATCACATCCCTCGAGTTATCTAGCCTAACTTCAACTCATTTGAGGAATGAAACATAAATCAAGAGCTTCATTATTTGGTTCTTTTAAAACCATGTTAGTCTCTAGATCTTATATATCCTTAGTTTTTTTTACCCAAATGAGCATTAGGGTATAACTAAGTTATATTAGTATAGATAGATTAATCCCATAAGACAAGTAGCCTATAATCCCCTACAAGAGTTAAACAAAACCAATCAATTCATTTAGTTTTAAATGAGATCATAATAAGTAATCAAACTAATAAATAACATCTCCACATCACTATTTTCATCTCTCTTTACCAGACCTCAAGAGGTTGAGAATGTAAGAAACTATCATCACTTTTTGTGCATATGAATTTGGTGAACCTGACATGAAAAGTTTGTCCTTCTATTTTTATCATTTTCTTTCTTTTTTTTCATCCAATTATTCCCTCTTCCACTTAATATTTGGGTGTTTATAAAATACCTGAATACTTTTGGGGAGAAATTTATGAGTCCTTTAGACCTTGATGCTTTTAGAAGAAGTGTTGAAGGCTAATAAAGCTTACTTATTTATTTGGACTAACAGACAAAGGTAGAGAAATGAAATTATATCTCCATCTTAAAATTATTATAAATTCATATCACAAACCATGTTTTTTGTGGTAATACAATTCCTTGAAGATTACTAATAACTACTATGAATCAAACAAAATGACCTTAATTGGAAAAGGTGGATTATATCCATAGATTATATTTAGACCCAAAATCAGGTTAAAGCTATTGATGTTGAGATAATGGTATAATTTGATCAATAAACTGATAGATATATAATTGTAAATGACATGTTATCTAGGATATAATTACCTCCACCTCCTCATATTACTATAAAATATATATTTACACCGCTTGAATAAGCCATGGTAATTTTGATTAATCCTAAATTGGATGTGGATCCTTATATTGGTAGATAGGGTTAGAAATATATAAATGAATAAGCACAAGGGTGATAGGTAGATTTATAGAAGGCTAATTATTTACAAAACTTGGATAAAATATATACTAAATTTATTATGTTGAGATATGTTAAAAATGTTAAGTACAACTATGTTAGATATTCTAGTGGTAACGAATACAATATACTTCATTAATTCTGATTCTAGTATAGATCTAGATCTAAAATAGGTAGGAAGCATACTGGAATAATTTTTTTTAGTAATTTTTAAATTCTAGATTAAGTGTCTCTATAACTTGGACACTTGCATTAGCTTAAGATCATTGTGTCAATGATGGTGTCTAGATCAAATGCAATTCTATAGTAAAAAATAAATATTAAAATAGGATGCAACCACCTAGATGCATATAGTTTCATGATCATTTTTATTTTGATTTATTTAGATCTAGGCCATGGACTATTTATCCTTGTCAAATGACCAAAACCCTAGTTCTTCATCTTCATAGTGGTTATGGGAGAAATGGGTTAGTGGACAAATAGTGTCAAGTTGTCCCAAAGAACCCTCTATAAATGAATGCTACCTGTATATCTAATATATTGAAGAGGTACTCATACTTATGTATTTATCTTCCATGTGTTGGCTTGTGTCTGAATCATGCAATATGTAATAATCAAGTACACTAGCGACCTAGTTTATAACTTAAAAAATATAGATCATAGACTACTTCTATAATTCAGACATGTAGATGTATTTTCTTTATGATTAATATGGAAATAAGATAAAATGGGGAAGTTATACTCAATTAAATGTTATTTGAATATTATTCGATATGATTCGAGGTATGTGTTAGGTTTGTTTAGAATGAGGAGTGATAGTGAATATATACCACTCCTATCATGAGAATGTCTCACAAAATAATACTTAGGAAGACCATTAGTATATGTTTAATTTTTAAAATTAGATGAATTTAGGGAATTATAACATTATGTCAGGTGACGACATTTGTATCGATGTAGGCATTTGACTGCGATGTAATTGTCCAACAATTAGAAAAGGAGGTACATTTCCAAAACTTATAGAGATGGAAGATAAGTAGGTTTTAAGAATTTTGGGAAAGATAAAAGGCCTAGGTCACAAAAATAAGATTGGTGAGAGTAAGAGATACACCAAAAGGTATAAGAGAGAGTTGATGCAAAACTTATGGAAATAAGAAAGGTCTAGAACTAAGAGGAACACCTAATGTTTTAGTTTTCCATGTGTACAAGACTGAGGTGCTATGTAATTTATAAATATCATCCATATTCCATGAAAGAACTATTAGACACGTATTTATAATATTTAATTTAGTTTTGAGGCCAAATTTGGATTTTGAATAGATACAGTGGTGGATGAATGCTATTTCTCACACCACCACCTTCATTCATGCTTATGGTAAACAAGTCTCTTTTATTCACTGACATATTCATAATGCTAAAAATTATGAATACTTGAGTATCATATTAACTTGAAGCCTTTCCTTTTAATGTTAATTTACAAACAAAAGAAGCTCATTGGCATAAAAAAATACAAGTTGAAGAGGCACACAAGGAAAAAGGGGCTCAACTTGGAGGTCAGATACATTGGATGAAAATTGGAGATAATGTTACCAATGATTTTTTTCTTTGATACATTCTAGAAGGGTTATTGATAGAATCAAAGCTGTCGAGGAAGGTTCTATTCAATTTATCAAAACTCCCTGACCTTTTTCAAGATATTTTTCATCATTATGATCGGTATTTTTTGGCACATCCTAATTATCCTGAATGTGAAGTTATTCTTGCCTAGTGCCTTCAAATTATCCCTTGTAAATCTTTTGATATTCATTAGGTTACCTATGGTAGGCCTCTAACCACAAATAATCTTAATGAATTAGTTATAGAGATAAATACTAATAAAGCTGTAGGCATTGATGGTTTCCCTTATGATTTATACTAAACCTTATAGAATATTATGGGGCTAGATATTCATAAAGTTTATTTAAAGTGGTATTGAAGACCTCTCTAGGACTTGTTATAAACCAAGGTAACATCAAGTTTATCCACAAAGCTGGTGACTCTGAGGTTATTACTAACTAAATGCCTATTACTCTTCATAATGTCTCTTATAAGATAATTTCTTGGGTGTTAGATATAAGACTTAAATATATTATTTATTTAATTATTAGAAATGAGCAAATATATATATATATATATATATATATATATATATATATATGTATGTATATATATATATATGTATGTATATATATGTATATGTATATATATATATATATATATGTATATATATATATATATATGTATATATATATGTATATATATATGTATATATGTATGTATGTATATATGTATGTATATATATATATATATATATATATATATATATGTATGTGTGTATATATGTATGTGTGTGTATATATATATATATATATGTGTGTGTGTGTGTGTGTGTGTGTGTGTGTGTGTGTGTGTGTGTGTATACATATATGTGTGTGTGTGTGTGTATATGTATATATATATATATGTATATATATATATATATATATGTATATATATATGTATGTATGTATATATATATGTATGTATGTATATATATATATATATGTATGTATGTATATATATATATATATACATATATATATATGTATATATATATGTATGTATATGTATATATATACACACACACACACACATATATATATATATATATGTATATATATGTATATATACACACACACACACACACACACATATATATATATATATATACATATATATATATATATACATATATATATATATATATATATGTGTGTGTGTGTGTGTGTGTGTGTGTGTGTGTGTGTGTATATATCATGGATAATGGCACATTATTTAGAAAGGCATGGAATGGGATTGTGTTTCCAGCCAAAAGTCCTTATTTGGTATGATTGATTTTGAGAAGGCCTTTGATCGCATTGAGTGGTCTTTTATTTTAGCCATGCTTCAAGCTCTCAGTTTTGGTCCTAGTTGTGTACAAGTCATTAATATGATTTTTTTTGGATTTTAGGGCATGTATTAGTATCAATTGATCTCAATATTATAAGTTTGGACTTCATATATATATCAGGTAAGGGTTTCTTTTATAGCTTTCACTTTATGTGTTATCAGTTGAAGGGTTTAGGTATTTGCTAGCTAAATATAGCTTTATAAGATTGGTGAAAGGCATCTCTCTCCATCATTCTTATCTCCAATAGCCAAATAGTCACTTTGCTGATGACTCTTTCCTCACTCTCCAGAAAGAGGAGGTTTCAATTAAAAATGTTATGGATTATCTTCATCTATATTTTTTCCCTCTAGATCTTCCATTCATTGTACAAAAATTGAGTTTTATATCTAGTATCTTTATCCCACACCCCTTTTATGAATGGATATCAATGGAAGTGGCTTATTCTATGGGTTCATTTTATATTATTTTACATTCCATTTAATTTGTAGGGTTATCTTGCTAAGTTGTGGTCCTATGTGATTAAAAGGGTTGAGAAAAAAAAAAATTCTAGATCACGAAACCTTTGTCCTTGGTGGGTATGTTTTATATTTACCCAAGGTTTTGGTAGAGACAAATTATTACTATTATTTTTTTTGGTTTTCTTCTAATAATGCCTATCTTAGACTAGAAAAGAAACTAAGAGACTTACTATGGGTCAATTATTAATGTTAAAAAGGCTTTAAAAAATTATCTTGGGATATTTTTCATTGGTCTAAATAAGCATGTGGTCTTGTTCTCTTAGATATTAAGCTTTAAGGTCAATATATCCACATTAAATGGGTAATACAATGAATGGAAGGTGGTGAAAAATGAAAGATCTTGCTTCATCACTACATGTCTTAGGGGACTCCTTATGACAGACAAGCTTGTCAAGGCCTCATGATTTATATTCTTCTAATTATCCATGGTTTTGTAAAAATTAATGGTATTTTTGTCACTCAGATAATTTAGAAGGCTTTGGAGAACTTCAAAACCCATCTCATCTAGATATGGGAGGGATTTGAGAATGGTCTTTATATTAATTCTCATTCCTTTTAGTGGTATATCTATCTAAATAGTCCTAATGTTCTCTTTGATTTGCTCCTTTGGATCAAAGTTCTAAGGTTATTCAATAAAGGTGTGAAAACCATTAAGGATATTTTCTATAAAATGAGCTAATCTTGGCTTCCTTGACAGTAGATTAAAAAGTAATTTAATATAAATAATGTAGATGTTGATTCTATTCTTAAAACTCAAGTCTCCATACTTAATGAGTATATTCACAAGATAAGATTAAATTATCTTAGTCCTTGGCTAAAGGATTGACATCATCCTATGAAAAGTCCATTTAGTTATTATTCTCCTCATTTGGAATATAATATTTTACCATTCCATCATACCCAAGATGATACTCCTAGTCATGAATGGAACCTTTGGTCTAATGATGCAGTCTGGTGTAGAAGATTTCACACTGAGTGGGACTATCCTATTGTTCCTAACAAAGATCTCTTTATTTAGTGTATTTGATATCAAGGTTTACTAGTGGGTGATTGACTTAACCACACAAGGATTTAAAATATCATTTTCCCATCATGTCATCAACTTGAGACTACCCAGCATCTTTTTTTGTTCTGCTTCCAAACTCATTTTCATGAAAATGGATTCATAGCCTTCTTTAGTTATTTCAACCTAAGTTATTTACATTGAATATGTATATCTTTAGTGAATCAACCCTTATCTATATAATATATAATATAGTTTGGCATATTTTTCATGTTGATATTATTTTTGAAATTTGAAAAGCTAGAAATTATGCTTATTTTAATCATGAGGAAATGGAATGTAGTTTTTAGGTTACTAAAAAAATTATTGTCATATCTAATGTCACTCTCCAAATTAAAATATATAATGAAAATTTTCACTTTGACCTTAACCACCTCTATCATTTTATTGATCATTAGTGGAATGCACTGTGTGCAGTCAAGAAAGAACATCCAAACCTACCCCACCTATAGTCTCCTCCTCATGGGCAAAGGCATGAATTGAAACCATAGCATTCTAGGAATAAATTTGTGAGCTTCTCTCCTCATTTATCATCACATAAATGTTTGTAACCATGGTGTGATTAGCGTCATGTCTCTTCTAGAGGTAGAGGTGATGGAAGGGATTGGGTGCCTTCCATATAAAATAAGTATGTACGACTGACTCTTGTTATTTTACCTACTATATAAAAGGAATATTATCATTATTATTAGAAAAAGCATGGATGAGATCCACTACCTATATATGAAAAAACCTTGGCTTGTTCCTTCTTATGTTGTATTAATTAATATTTCTGGCATGCATATTGATCTTCTAGACAAAATGAAGTCTTTATTAGGAGATAGGTAGGTGATATGAAATAATTTAATAGCATAATACACCATAAATTTTGATATATTATTACTGAATATTCCATATACTCCAATTAGCTTTGAAATAGAATTTTCCCTTGAATTCTGAATGTACACACAGAAAATCATTCTAATCTCTAATCATAATAAAACTTAGAAATCATTAAGAATTGTATTACTTAGCCATCAATAAAAGTAATTAAAAATAATCACAAATTTTCAATCTAAATATATTTATTAGCTGTGATCATAAATAAATGTTTGTTCATGGATTTTCTATAATTCCACCTTTACCTTAAGTTATGATATTTAACATAATCCTTCCACATAAATTTAAATTATTAGTCAATAGTGGAGGACAAAAATTGGTATTAGAAGATAAGTTGGTAGGATCGGACTCATTGATATTAAAATCTAAGGGCTTGTTCTCGGTGTTAAATGGATCATCATAAACATGGAAGGTGATGAGGCTTGGAAAATCTTATTGAGGCTTTGCATCTATCAAGGTTTGCCTCTTTGTAGAAAGGGCCTAACAAGTGATTGGTTTGGCCACCATTCTCATTACTAATGTGACGACTAAGATAGGGGGTAATTTTATCATGAAAATTATTTATAAGGCCTAGGAAAATCACAAACCTCACCTCATTTGGGTGGGGTAAGGGTTTAGAAATGACATTTCTCTAAATTCTCAATCTTTATGGTGGTCTCCAACATTGAATTTCCATAATGTCTTCTTTTCCACGGTCCCTTCGATTAAAAGCTTAAGATTGTTTTAAAAATGTATTTACACTATTGGATAGCTCTTTTATAGGGCCACTCAATATTGGATTCCTTGGAATCATGTGAATACTAAATTCAAACTAAATAAGGATGACGTAGAATCCATTTTTGAATTTTAGAGTCTAATACATGAAGGTTAATTACAAAAAATTGGAGTTTCCTCTATTATGCCATGGTGGAAGGACTGGTCCTGGCCTACTACTATGTCATTCTATCACTATTACCATAGGCTAGGTTATAATATTTTGGCTCCTCAACATATTGATATTGAAACCCTCAATCATCGATGGTTTCTTGAATCTATACAACATGTTTGGGTTCTAAGGTTTGATATTATTTGGGTGTCTTTTATTGAGTTGAAAAATCCCATTTACTTTGGTGTGTTATTTACCAAGGTCTTCCTATGGGGGGATTTATCAAAAACATGGGGGTCTTGAGTTCCACTTGCTTGGCATGTCGCCACCCAGAATCCATTAAGCACCTCTTTTGGTTTTTCCTTCATTACTAGTATTCCTGAACATAGATTCATACACTCTACAAACCCTTTAGTCTTTAAATGTTCACTTGGAAGATGGATGTCTTGAGGGACTCCACCCAACTTCCTATAAGTTATAACATATTATAGTAGTTTTTTCATATTGGTTTTTTTTAGATTTCAAAAATCAGGAATAAAGCATGTTTTAATATTGAACATATCACACAAAACTTTTATGTAACTAATAAATTTATTATGATTGTTAATGTTACCCTTTAGATCTAGATTTAAATGGATAAGGTTCAAATAGAGCTCCACCATTTGTAGATCCTCCTGGACCACTAAGTAAATTATCTTTGTTCAATCGATCATGATCCCCATGATCCTCCTCACCTCGATTATTCCAAATGGATATGGGCATGGGGAAAGAGTCACTGATCTCACAACCAGTGGTCTTAAAGTTTGAGAAATCTCTCCTTGCTCTTATTGGGGATCTCCTCTCTAAGGATATAAAATGGGAAATAAAGATAATGGTGGAAGGCTTGGAGGCCCATTCCAAAAGACAAGTTTTTGTGGATGGATTTATCCTTTTATTTTTCTAGATAATAATCTATGTAGTAGAATGATACTTAAAATATCCATTAGACTAAAGGTTTAGACCTCATCCTAATTGATGAAGACCCCACTACTCAAGGTGGTTGGGAAATTTTAAACTTTTTATCTTTAAAAGCACAAAAAATAGATAAAAACAATTAAATTATGAGATCTACAACTCCAATTTAAAAACTTCCTTATACAGCAATATACAAATAAAAACCCTAGAAAATGGTAAAATTTTCAATTGATTTGGTTTTACGGTTATCTCCCAACATAATTAAATGTGCTCTTTTAGGCAAAACCTATGGCAAAAAATCAATTTCTAAAGTTTGAAAAAATAAATTGAATTTCCCAAATTTAAAAAAAAAACACCTTATTTATGATTGGCTAGAATAAAACTTAGAATAAAAGCTTGCATGAAGTAAGTCAACCAATCAAAAATGACTTGTGTAAATTGGCCAACTTCTAAAACTTTAGATGCAAATTCTGAGCCAGTTTCTTAGCCAAATCACAAACCATTTACACCACTATTAATGTTACAAACTAAATCACATTTTAGACTCTTATTTCATTAAAAATTATAAATATTTTAATTTTTACACCTCTCCCTAAACTGTATGGTGCCTAAGCCATACGACCTGCTCAATAAAAATAAATAGAGGCTTTAAACCACCTAAATCTACTTCATCTGACCTTATTTTGATCTTATTTAGTCTTTTAATCCTTCCAGGTAGGTTTTTAGTCTTCAAGATGAGCTTACATAATTTTATTTTTCCTCTAGCTCTCGATAACATGAAGCTCCTCCTTGGCAAGACACTAATCTCTGTGGCTTCCATAAACCACCACCAAGGTTCGACGAACCATGGGATTTGAATACCATATTAGATAAAACACAAAGAGTTAGAAAAAACTAGACTATATTCACAACATATATTCGATATTCAAACAATACAATAAGGCCTCTTAGATAGGCAAAGAAATGAGCCACCTAAAAAACATGTGAAAAGGGTGGGTAAAACAACCAATGTCAGCTAGCATGAAAATAGCTAAGCTCATTGAAAAAAATGATCTCTTAATCCAAGTGGTTAAGACAACAAACCATAGACTTATTACCTTAGTCAATAACCCAAGGTAAATACATAATTATGCTAAAAAATTGAGTAAAACTTATATATTCTCTCCTATTTCCATATCAGTCATAGGGACAACACAACTATAAGCTTTAAGTATTTAAGGAGTATCCCAAGAGGTATATTTTATAGGTTAAAATTTGGGTCACTATTATAATTACTTATAACATATTGCATGATTCATATAAAAGCTAACACATAAGAAATATTTAAATAAATTTGAAGTTCTTTTGTGAGCATTAACTCTGTATAAAAAATCATTTATAGAGTGGTGTTTGGGGAAGCTTGACACCATATACCCACTAATCCATTTTTACCAAAACTAATATGAATATGAAAAACCTAAGGTTTTTCTATTTGACAAGGAAGATAGTCCATGACCCAAATTTGAATACAATGGAGTGAAGATGACATAAGACACAGAAGCATCCAAGTGGTTGCATCTAATTTCAATAAGTATTTTATACTAGACACATGCATCTAAAACAGATAGTAGCATTGATATAATAGTGTAAGGTTTATCAACGTATCCACAACTATAAAGGTCAAATTTATAGAATCAGTCAAATTTTCAAAAATTTGAATCATGTTCACTATATACATGTTCTATATCCATATCTATATTAGCATCAAAACCAACTAAGTATCTTTTTTTCATTTTTATTACAATATCTAGCATAGTTCTACTTTATATCTTTAGCATATCAATATACTCAATTTAGTATATTTTTTAAGTTTCTCAGATAATTGGCATACTTTAGAGATAGTCTACCATCCTTTGTCATATGATATCTCTATACCTTTAACCCTAGATTCACCACATCTATATTTTAGGGTTAAACATTTAGTGAACCACAAATTCATCATCAAAACCCTATATTTTGATCTATGGTTTTGTTATTATCTATTATCATTTACGATTTTTGATTTAACAAGATTTTACAATTTAAAAATTAGATGTTTTTTATCTACATGTTCAATATTGATGCATGCATAGCTCATTTTTATATTTCAATATATAGTTGTAACAAAAATTTGATACTGTACTACACTAATCCAAGGTATCATCCACACAAATAAGTAGATCTATAAATATAATTATAGGGTTTTAATCTCTCTCCAAAATTCCTTTTATAAAACACTAGAGCAAGTTCCTTCTAAACCTAACCTCATAGGAAGTAGCCTTATTGATAAATAAAGCAACATGTACTCTAAAATTTTAATGTTTGAGATTCTAAATCAATCCACTATATATGATGATATGCTATATGAATAATTATTTGATACACGTGTACAAACTACTACAAAATAAGCTATTTTTATAGATATTATACATGATAGAACCTACATAAAATAAGGATGTTGCATAGTTAAAATCTATAAAATAGACCAAGAATAATGTTTTTATAGAAAATAAGGATTTACCATACCTACATAATAATGGAGGCAGTCTCCCTACACACATGCATTTTGATATGGGTGCCTAGATTACAAGGGAACACATAAAAGAGACCAATGCTCTATTATAAAATCCTAATTGACTTGTCTTATACAATGCACCATGGATGTAATTTAAACACTTACATGAGTATCCTTCTTCATTACACTTGTGTTTTTAATATTTTAATCTTATATATCTCCATCATCCTATGGAGGTTGATATGAGTAGAAATCTACCCAAAGGGTATGACACCAATGCTTATTGTGAATATCACCAAGGCCTTGGGTATTCTATAAACAATTTTTTTATGTTAAATCATAATATCCAAGCCCTCATGTATGAAAAAATATTAAATTGATGATCCTCCAAATTAATCAGGTTCATAACCTAATGATCACTAGAAACCGAAAACAATTAACAATCCTTTGCAATATCATTCAAAAAAGGAACCAAAAGTACAAATAGCAAACAATGAAAAACAAAGATTTCAAATTAAATTAAATAAAAAAAAATCCATTCCAATAAAGTTTAGCAATTGCATTATTCATGGGAGATGCTTTTTTTTTCATAACTATGTTGATCCTACACAAATAGAAACTACTTGTAATGTAAGTTGTTTGCAAAATCTTGTCTTTGATGTAAAAGACTTAAAATAAGTCTATTCAAAATCTTCCTTTAGAAACATAAAAATAATAATTACTTTTGGACTTAAAGTAATTCAAACAAGGGTTTGGGTTATGCCTACGATATCTCCATATGTATTTATAGTGGGCACGCTTTGGCTATACCAAATGGAAATAAACATTGACCAAAATCAGCAATGTATTTCTTTTTCTCATGAGGGAGAATTGATCCATTTTCTAAATGATAATATTGACTCTTATATAGAACATGTAAAACATGAGGAGGAATATACTATGTGTCACTTACACTTATCTAATCATGGTTCAAATAATGTAAAAGATACAACTAAAGGTTATAAGTTCCAAAAATTTTTAAAAATACTAAAAAAATAAAATAAAATAAAAAATACAAAAATATGTTCAACATTTGCATATCCCATTAGCTCCTTGGCATATATGTTTTTGGTTCCATGTTTTTATATGACATATAATTGTTTTTTATACACACATGTTTCACACATATTTGGAGTGTGATACAAACATACATAGATACATCATCTATGTTAATTTAGATGTTGGTCTTTCCCTCTACTCACATCATTAGGACATTAGGGGAATCCACCTATTTGATCATGATACATCCAAGTTATATCATTTTATGGTCACATTACATTATAATGTTTCATCTCCTATATGTAATTACACATGCCTTTATCCATGGTTATATATTTCATCATGTACTTAGTATGCTATGTACTTTAGTTTTTTTTAGCACATATATCTAGGGACTAGAATGTTATGTACTTAAAAATAAATAAATTAAGAAATAGAATAAATTAAATGATTCTTTGAGTGGGATAGTGGAATTATGAACTATTATGTTGAGTGAAGTAGTTGGATTTGCATTTGTTAAGGAATTATATGATACTAATTTAGATTTGGTAAGATATTTTTGTAATTAAATAACATATTAATGGGTAATACAAATAGTATTTATGGTGTGGAACTTATTCATTATGGTTATATATTCAAGATAAAATAATCATGTATTCCATCTAGGTCTCTAAGATATAATACTACAAGAGATTTCCATAATGGTGGTTTAGATGGACATTATGGTAAGTATAAGACAATAGATTCATTGGAGGAGAAGTATTTTCGGCCAAATATGAAGAGATATTTATAAATATATATTTTAAGATGCATGATATGTTAGATAGATAATGGGCAAGCATAAAATACATGGTTGTACATTCCATTACCAATTCCAAGAGGACCATGGAATATATCGAGTATGGACATTGTGTAGGGGTTTTCAAGCACACAAAGATGTAATGATTCAATTTTTTGTTTTTTTAGACATGATTTATAGGATGTTTCATTTTTTTTCATGTAATAAAAATAATGATGCCACTACAGCAGTATAACTATTATTCAAGGATGTTCTGAGATTGTATGGTTTTCCAAAAACCATTGTTTCAAATACACACACAAAATTTCAAAGTCATGTTTGGAGGACTCTATGGAATAGCTTTTGAATTAAGCTACAATTTATTACTTCACACAACCCAAATATATATAGACAAACAAAATTATTAAACATGAATTGATAAATTTCTTGAGATACATAGTTATAAAGAAGCCCAAATAATGGGACTTTATTTTACCACATGTTGAGTTTGCATATAATAGCTTAGTGAATAGATAAATAAGAAAATAACCATTTTAGATTATTTATGGTATAAATCCTATAGATATTTTATATTTGATACAATTACTAATTGCATAATGAGTTAGTGATGACGCAAAAGCATTTGTAGAGCACATACAATAGTTTCAAGAAGAGGTAAGAAGAAAGAAATAAAAAATGAATGAAAAATAAAAATTAGAAGTACATGTAACAAGAATGTGAAATTTATTTGAATAAGGATATTTGATGATGGTGTGTTTGAGAAAAGAAATATTTTACAAAGAAACATAGAACAAGTTGAAGTACAAGAAAATTGGTCAATGTGGAATTGTGAATAAAATCAATAATAATGCTTATAAAGTGATTTTACCATATATATATATATATATATATATATATATATATATATATATATATATATTATTTTCATGGAGAATATCTTGAAGGGGAATAATATGAAGAATTAGACTGGAATCAAAAAGTACTACGGAAGAAGAAATAAAAGATAGCGTAGTTATGGATAAGAAGACACTGAATAAAAGATAAGGAATTTATAATAGGTATTTGGTATAGTGGAAAGGAATAAAATGAGAAGAAAACATTTGGAATTCATAATGGGAGGTAAAACAAACGACAAGAATAAAATTTAGGAGTATAATTTGAACAGCTCACAAGAGCTGAGTTATTTTCAACCAGAAGAGAATGATGCAGAGGACTATCTTCTGAAGGCCATAACTTTTGATTTGTAAGTCCATTTGATCCCTCATTCACGCTAAAATCAAGATATCAAATTTTAATTCAAATGTAGTTAGATATATCCTTTTGGATACATTTTATATCTTATTTGAGGCCATATGTGACCATCTAAGGGATTGAAAATGCACTTTTATATATGTTTTTGAGATATTTCTATTTTAAAAAATAGATTATGTTCGTAACCAGGCATGATCATGAGTTATAAAATTTCCATTAGATTAATTTTATATGTGGAGACTTTTAGGCCCATCCAAGCTTCTATGGAAAACTCACTAGATATAGGAGTTGAAAATTTTCTTAGAATATGAAAATTATTAAAAATAACAATTCCTAAGAATAACGTGGGTAAGATTGATGTAGATAAATATTGATTTATTTATTTAAATTAATTATTCATGTCAACTTTAATTTGAAGTTTATGTTTATTTAAATAATCCTATGTAATTATTTATTTATTCAATTAAGTGAATCATTAGAGAAGATCGCATTCATCCAATTCATGCGTTTTGTGTCTATTGATATTTTGGTTAGCTCATATTTGTTTTAATAATTTTTAGTGAAGCCACCCTAATAAAGGATCCAAAATAGTCCCTTATGACACATCCCACACCTAAAGCACTAAGATTACCTCAAGTAGCACCATCAAAGTTTACCTTGAAAAACCGTGTAAGAGGGGGAATCCAAACTATAAGCTTTCACATAGGTGAGGGAACATTAGACACACTTGACCCATTAATGTGTAAAAATATTAAATAATAATTTTTTTTTAAAAATGCAAATAATATTTATTTTAATTTATTACTGAAAATAGTTTTAAAAATAATATTATATAAATAGCAATAAATAATCATTGAATAATATTAATTATTAATAAAATAAATATATTTTATATCACTAATTACTTAATTAAAATAATTATTGATTGTTAATATAAAATAAACTTATAATAATTCATTATTAATTATTATAAATAAATAAAATAATGCTAATGATTAACCCTAAATTGGATATGGGGCTATCCTACACTTAGTGTTAATAATAGAGTTAAGATTATAGAAATGATAATGGATAAGGGTGATAATCAGATCTACAACATGGTAATTAAATGCTCAACCTAGATATAAGCAAACACTAACTTTATTGTGTTAAGTATAGGTTAAATATAGAAACTATAAATATGTTAAATAGAGAAATGACAAATAAGTCATATATTTTGATTGTTATTATGCTAACATAGTGTTAGATTTTGAATAGGAAAAAACTAGGATAGAAGGAGATTTTGGATGAGTCGTCATATTTTAGATCTAATGTTTCTAGACCTATAGACACTAACATGTGCCTAAGATTGTTTTATCAACATTATTATTTGGGTTTGACATAAGTGTCCCATAAAGAATACCATCTAGAAAAGGATGTCACAACATGGATTCTTATGGGTTTGTCTTTGCCTTTGCTCTAGTGCACTCAGATCTAGGTCATGGATTATCACTCCTCATAAAATTATAAAACCCTCTTTATTCATATTCATCATGAACTAATGGGAAAATAATTTAATAGTCACATTGTGTTGACCTAAACATAAACACCTCTATATTAGTGAGTGTTGCTTACATAGTCAATACATCAAATAGGGATGCAGATTAATGTAGTTATCCCCTATGTGTTGGATTGTATTTAAATCATGCAATATTGCAAATAAAGTATAACATTACCTAGGTTTTAACCTTACAAATCAATATCTTGGGATACTCCTTTATTAATTTAGACATATAGATGTGTTGTACCTATGATTGGTATCGAAATAGGGAATCTTTATTAAATTGAATATTATTTGAATGCTCTTTGGTAGGAATACTAAGTATTATTTTCATGTTGGTAGGTAAGGAATGAAGGAGAGTTGATCTTGTATTTATAGCAATGCCTACAGAGTAATAAATTGAGTTAAAAAACTTATGGAAACCATTAAGATACGTTTTATTTTAAAATTTGATGAATTTAGGGCAATAGGCACTTGCACTGGGTCAAGGCACTAATGTCAATGCTAGTGTCTATTTTGAACATTGGTGTTTCAGGATCAATAAACTAGGTACAAGTTTAGAACTTGTAGAGATGGGATATAATTAAATTTAAGTATTCTAGGCAAGATGGAAGTCTTATGTCATCAACATAACAATATTCAGACTAATAGATATAGTCTAAGGGGCATAAGATAGAGTAGATGTGAGACTTACAGAAGTTGGAAAAGGTCAAAAACTTAGAACAACTAAAATTTAGTTTACCAAGATGAGTCACTATATAATCAATAAATATCATCTACATTCCCCCTATTTAATATAGTAATGAAATTACTAGTTTAAAGGAAAGAAATATATATATGGGTGTGTAGAGAATAGCTTATCTCTGTGTGTGTCCAACATGAGTGATTTGCTAGTGAATAACCTAAAATGAAGAGCATGATATTGTATATAATCAGTATATATAGTCTAGGATTGAAAGTATTTGAAATAAATCTAAATTAAAAGAGCAAGGTTTAGGAGAACACCTATGTGTCAATGTAACTTCCTTGCCTATTAGCAAGTTGATTAGAAAAGTATGTATCATTGTAAGGATATGAGACTGAGATTATGAAAAATATATATAAATACTTAAATTACATATATTCAAGAATAGATAAAGATATATAGAGATATATTGGAAGGCATTTTCTCGAAACCTTTGAGCAAAGGTGATTTACCACATAAAAGTTGATAGTATATAAGTTGTTCAATGAAATGATACTTATAACCTAGCGAGGTTGATTGATAAAATCAAGTCCAACATAAAAAGATGGAAATATTTAGTGATTTAAACACCTCAAATAAACCAAAAAAAGAACCAAATACTACAATAGATTGGCTCAATAATGTCCATAAAAGTTTGTAAGGTATCAATACAAAAATTTATGGAATGTGTTAACAACTCATAAAAGAGTTTTAGAATATGAAAATGATTTGTATTTTTCAATATCAATCACAAATTACACAAAATATTCACCTTAGATGTGTCTCATATTGAAACTTTGTATAAAAAAGGTACTAATGTATAGAATTCTGGCAGAACTTTGAATATGAATCATATGACTCTGTGCCTTAGCCAATTCATAAAATTATGTAAATGTGGAGATAATTATTATAAATAATACCTCCACTATATATGGATAAATTTTAAAACTTATATAAGTACCAATGTGGAGAACATGTTTTCAAAACATGCTCCAACTATAATCTAGAGATTTAAAATATTGAATAGATGTGAAAAACATAATTCTAAAGCATACCACCACTAAAGTTAAAAATAATGAATGTATGGAAGCCATTATAATATGACATGCCATCACTGAATTTGAAAACTAATATAAGTACCATATAGTACATAATTTTAAAAAAAATATTTCCAAAGCATGCCTCCACTGAATCTAAAATCTATGATAAATGTGGAGAACATGCCTCTATGATATGCTCCCATTAATATGACACCCCCCCCACCCTCACGCCTTCTGTCCCCACCCCCCCCCGCCCCCCCCCCCCCCCCCCAAATTTTGAAGTGAGGGAAAGATATGAAATGGTAGTTACCTCACCTCAAAAGGATAAGATAAATCTATAATATGTGAATGTAACCATGGAGAATATAGAGGAACATGTCTAGGTAGATATAGTATTGAAGGACATAGAATAAATGTCATCATATGAAGGCCTGAGATCCATGATAATGGTCATTGAAAAATGATTATATTAATAGTACAAGCTCAACAAGAAAAAAATAACGCACACAAGAGTACTCAAAATCAAGTTAAAATGCAATGGTCCAAGGATACTACAAATAAGGGGAATGTTGAAATGTTGTATAATTGAAAGGACATGCATTAGCCAAATATCCCTAAAAGCAAGGATGTCATGTTCAAATTTACATATAATAAAAAATGACATATGAAAATGTTAATGAAAACATATATAGGCATGATGGATATAAGAAAAATAGAATATTAAAATGCTTCAACAAGGAATGCAATAGTAGGGAAAGACACTCAAGTAAGTGCATAAAATAAATTATAAACAACAAACATAAACATGTCATAATAGTCCATGGATCAAGTGTGTTAGGAAAAAATGTCAATTGTATATCATATAAAGTATATTGTGTAAGATGTAATCATGGACAAAGTCATGTGTAAGTACATATGTAAGATAAAACATGATAGTGTAGACTGATCATCAAATCATATAACCTATGTGTATGAAGATCAAAGAAGTGGATGCCCCCAATGTTTGCATGACATGAGAGGAGGGATGGACTAAAATTTTAAAATAGGAATGGGTCATGTATTAGTGTATGAATGTATCACACTTAACTATAAGTGTGACACACATATGTATGTAGGAGTAACTAATTATACCATACATCAACATAGAACTAACACATAGATTCCAAGGAGCTAACAAAACATGTGAGTGCTGAAAGTGTGTTTGGATTTTTCAATGTTTTTCATTTTTTTTTTAATTTTGTAATATTTGAAGAGGAAATTTCATCCTATGATGTCATCTAATGAATGGTCATATATATCTCCCCCCTATGAACCTAGTGTAATACTCTTGAGACACTATTAAGAAGAATGTATAGGTTTAATATATATCACATTAATATCGGTGATGCTTGGCATATATAAAAAATAGGACTATGTGGTCATGAAGAAGCAGTAAGAGTAGGGGATTGTGGAGCCCATAGTTGAGTTCTTTGTGGTTTCATTTGATTAAAAATAGTAGATGTATGTTTAGGTGGTCCAGATACTTAAACATGGTGTTTAATAGATGGGGATTTTATGGAATCCAGTGTCTTTAATGTAATGGTCTCTAAGGTAATAGCTACCAAGTAAAGGTGATTACCTGTTATTTACACTTTTTATGGTGAATAATCCCTAGTAGGCTTTGTAATTAACTATCTCTTAATAAGTTTTTATTGTTCAAGAGGATGCTCATCTAGAATTATGTAAACTCTAACTACCTGATTGACATGAATGTATTTAACACACCCATGTACTATATAAGGTATTACTCTAAGTGTATGGATCTAAGGTCTTCACAATAACATATCAAATACACCCATTTAAGGAATAACTCAAAAGGTTGTAACCACATCTATAGTACCAACCTATAAAGGTAGGTCAATCTCTTCAAGAACATTAAGGGAGGTCCCATCGTATGGTCTAACTAATCTAGTAGAATGATGCAAATTATTTTGAGTATAACCTAAGTTTCTAAGTAATGTCATGGTAAACACATTCTCTCTTACTTCATTATCAATCATTACATTATGTACAGGGTATTTATCAAGGTATGCTCAAATGATTAAAGAATGAAGATCAAAGTCATCATGCTTAATTTCAATGTCATGAAAGGTAATAGAGGATATCTAAAATATAGAAGGTATATGACATGTTTAAGTATCAATAATAACATTTGACAAATCCCATGATATAAAGACATTAATCAATTTTTGGAACATCAAATTTATCCTCCTAACTTAGACTCTCGTGAAAAGACTTGAATTTTTAAACAAGATTTTAAGTATGTATTTTGATATAACATAATTTATTTTTCATAATGTTGAAGGCACATTTATCTATTGTGTTATGCAAGATGAGTTTTCTCCTGTTCTTGAACAAGCACATGGGGGAATTTATGGTGGCCAATGTAGTGGGCATGATATAGCCCAAAAATTCTTACGTATGGGATACTTTTCACCCACTCTTGGAAAATATGTTATAAAATTTACTAAAAAGTCTACTCCTTGCCATCTTCATGATGATCTAATTCATTACCCCTAACCAAGCTTTAAACTGTTGAATCTCCTTAGCCATTTTCTATGTGGTGATTAGATCTCATAGGAAAACTACCTCAATCACAAGACGTGCATGTCTTTATTATCACCAGTATTGAATACTTCACCAAATAGGTTCTGGTAACCTCAAAAATAAAGATGTCAAATAGCTTTGTGCAAAATTTAAAATCAATCACACATTTTCCACACTCTATCATCCAAAATGTAATGACCATGATGAGGCTACAAACACAATTCTTAATAAAATTATCTAAAAGATAATGCATGAAACATGCATGGATTGGCACCATAATTTCTATTATTCTCTTTGGGCCTATCACACTAGCATACATACTGCCACTGGGGCAACATCATTTTCTATAGTCTATGGTTCTGAGTCAATCCTATTAAAAGTTGACATTCATTATCTATGTATATCTCTTCATGGTATCATATTCGATGAAGAATTATGTGAAGCTTGAATTCATTCCCTTAATCTCCTTGATGAACATTGTCTTTCTACTTTACAATACAATCACCAAATAAGGCCCATATTTCCAAACAACATAATAAATGTGTTAAATTTTTCACATTTAATATTGGTGATTATGTCCTTAAATTAGACTATACTCATGAAAAAGAAGGTAAATACCCCTAAAAATGGTGGGGTCCCTATTTAGTCAAAGATATGCTTGGTCTAAGAACCTATCTCCTTTAAACCAATGAATTTGATGTTTTTGAAGAGCCCACCAATGCGTAATTCCTCAAGTATTTTTCCAAATATCATTCCCTTATTTTGATGCTTTCTATATGATATATATCTAACAATTTTTAAAGGTTAATTACATAGCTCTCACCCTATGAAATAGTTCTCTACTTTCAAAAACTTTAGTCCTTCCTTTTGGTCTTTTGGTTTCCATTTGTCTTAGGAGTTAAATTGCAGAATTGTGGATAAGACCCAATCTTCCTCATGATATACCATAGTTTCTTTGTATTCATAATTTTTACACATTTTTTGAAACCCCTTGGGTTTTTCTTTTGTGAGTTGTAGTGTAGCACTATGGATAGGACCTGGCATTCCTCATAAATACCATATTTTTCTTATCCCATTTTTTTTCCAATAATTTTGACACCTTCATGGGTTTTATCTTTTAAGAGTTACAGTGTAAGACCATGGATAGGACCTGGCTTTCCTCATAAAATCACCATCTTGTCATTCTTGTCTAGAACATGCTCTACAATGGCTACAAGTTCTTGATCATTGTTTTTAGCTTTCACTTTTCTTTCTTTTTATAGATGGAATTTGCACAAAAATCTATGTTACTATGTTTTCCTCCATTTCACATATTCTTATGATAAGAAGTCACACTTTAATGTCTTGAATCCTTTTTTCACCTTTTTTAATTTAAAGTAATTAAAATTGTTTCATGTTCCATTCCTCTTGATTTACTTTCCTTTCACTGCATATTGGATAAAATAAGGTCAAAGTCAAGATAAGGTCAAAGTCAAGATAACGCTTTTATTTCACCTAAATTTATGCGAATCTTAGACACTATGCTCTCTAAATTCTCTCTCTTAGAAAAAAAGTCCCAAGTATTCAAATGAAAGTCATATTTAGCACCCATGTTTGGTTTTTTAAATTTGTATGGGAGAAGAATAGAAAAATCATCAAGATATTTAAAATCCAAATCATTTGAAACAAAATACAATAATATACAAAAGACAATATCAAAATATTAAAAGTCAAAGTCACACAAAAATATGTGTTTACAAGCCATCTCCTATCTCCAATTGAAGCTCAAACTCCGTAATTGGCCTCACAATAGAGTTGAGGTCCATTGGGGTGTGGTAGGCCATTAGATTGGAATAGGATAATTTAATAAAATTTATGGTGCTACCTAATTTTTCATGTAAGTACCCAATCTTGATAGTAGATTGATGACTTTATAAAGGATCCTGAGAATTGGGGAACACATTGTGGGAAGGTAAGTCTATTTTAGTTTTCATGCATATAGCCTTCATTGGATGTTCTACATACTACATTTGTTGACCTAAGACTTGTGTGGCTAGGAAAAGTTCTTCAGAGTCCTTAAGGCTGAAAGTCCTCTTGTTTTGACAAACCTAATTTGAGTGTCTTGACTTTGATAAATATCTCCTCTACCTTGTTTTTATCTTCATTCTAGCATCCACCCATTTCTTTTCCCCCCTTAATAGGGAAATTATGATCCTAAATCTATTAAATCTCTTCTATACTTTCTTCTTCTTCTTCACATTTTCAAAACATGCTAGCACTACTTTGTTTCAGTTTTATCTATCCTTAGATCAAAATAATATGCTTGAAAAAATATGAATTACTTTCTCTACAACATGGATTTAAATTTATAGATGTGCCTTGATCTCTTTTTACCTTTTATGATTATTTTACCACCCCTTTTAGTAGATGCCTGAGTTTTTTATACTTTCATGTACTTTTTTCATTGTTGAGTGAGGTTGTCTTGTTGCTTCTAACTCATCATTGTTGTTTTCCCTTTTATGCACCTTTTTCCATTTATGATTGAATAAGGATTGTTAGTTCTCACTCATCAATGTTGTTTTACCAATTTTACCTGCCCATCTTTGGGAAAGTAAGGATTGTTACTAATTTCACATTGATGTTTGATTACCATCACTTTGACATGTATCCTTCGTTTTATTTGGTGAGTTTTCATTTCTTACTTAAGGTTTACTTGTTTGAGTTACCCAATTTACTCTAATTTTTGACTTGTTCATCTGGTCTAACATAGCACTTGTCACCCCAACTTGAAAATTTTTCATGTATGTCCTATCCACATAGCACCAATTATCTTGGATTTCATACATTTTTCTCTCTCTTTAGTTTTGTATTCTTCGGTTTGTCAAAATCAATCTCTACTCCCTACACAATCAAAACTATAAACACAATAGAAAACCATCCAATAATAAAGCTAAGTCAAGGTACACATCACATTTAATTTTGAATTATTTCCCTTTCAATCATTTGCTTTCATTTATTTTATGATTTAAAATACTGCAACTTGTTTTTAGCCTCAACATTATGTGTTACTATGTTGTTTCTCGAAGCACCATCCCCTATTGCACTTGAGTGACACATGATGGGCTTTGAGTGGGGCATATGTATATAAATATTATTTTCACACTTTTATCGAATACTAATGTTTTTTAGTCTTACAGGAACTTGTTGAGTTTCAATCTCTCTGAATGCACACTTTAAGGGGCAAATGAGGAAAGCGGTAGGTAGACCATTGGTATTTCATATGATTATTATCCCTTATTGTCACTTATTACCAATCTAACCGACTCTTAAAATAATTCCCATAAGAAATTACTCCTCTTTTACACACTCTTCCAGTTATTTCCCACCTTCCATCCCTATTATCCTAACCTAAAACCCCTTTAGACAATTTACAATACTAGGTCGACTGGGTCAAGATTGTAATCTTATGGGTAAAATTCATTTAGGGTTTAGGTAAGCTCTTGCATGACCTAGCCTATGACCTAATATATTTTTGTCCATAACATTACTACATTGACTGGGTTGACCCTATCAGACAATTTTTTTGAATGGGCTTAGGGCTAAATCTATCTATATATACAAGATCATTTTATCATTATTTAAAGACATCAAGAGTTATTATTCACTTATGCTTCTTTACAATCTAGTCTTCCACAATTATACTTTAGGATTTTTAGGTTAGGGTTTCTATTTGGAGAATCTAGTCTTGTGGAGAAGTCTTGGATGCTTTGGCCCTTCTTAGTGTTCTTTAAAAACCACAACAACCTCTTTTGAAGCCCTATTTGGCCAAGGGAGAAATTGAGTCTTGATAGATTTGTCTTTCAAGTAAGTATTCTTTAACTTTGCTACTCTCTTTAGTAGATAAAATTAGCATAAGTATTATGTTTAGAATAATATTACTCTTCTTCTCCATGGATTAGGGTCTTACTCATACATAGCTTAATTGAGATTCTCTTATACATGTTTACTAACCACCACTTTGTGCCACAAGCTTTGGTGAGCACTAGATTATACTTTACTTTACTTATTATTAGTTTAGTGAATATGAAAACATAGGTCTTAATTAGGGTTATTGATTTATTGTGATTGATTGAAGGTTTTGGAATACTCCTTAGTATTGTTGTTGTGATAAGAGATCCCTAATTGGTTCTAGAAAGTCCACATATTGGTCATGTTCTTGATTATCTAATGTATTTCCAATCAAAAGTGTAAGTAGGATCTATCTTCTGAGTTAGGATTGATTTAGAGACTTGATGCATTTTTTATTGAATATAAGAGGCACACTTGATTATGGTCTAGAATACAAGAACAATCCAAATTTCTTCTTGCATGGATACATAGACTCAGAGTATGTTGGATCTATTGAGGATTGGAAATCAACCTTAGGGTATATTTTTCATCTTAGGTATGGATGAATTTTGTAGATTAGTAAGAAGAAAGATGTTGTTTCCCTCTCATCCATAAATTTAAAATACTATGCCACACGAGTAGATGTGTGCAAGGAAATTTAGTTACGTCACATTATCTCTAACATAGACATTCTTGAAGATCAGCCACTGATTCTTTTTTGAAATAATTAGGGTGTGTTAAAGCTTGTCAAAAATCCATTATTTCATGAGAGGACCAAACACATTGAGGTCTAGTGCCACTATATTTGAGAACAACTCTTGAACCACCACATTTAGCTCTAATACTGCCCAATAGATTCATAGGGATTAAATATACTCACCAGATCACTTGGCAAGGTGAAATTTAGTCTATTTCAAGGGCAAATTTGTAAAAAAAAAAATGTAATAAAGGGGGGATTGTTAGCATAATTTAGTTAATTACATTGTTAGTTTTACATATCAATTAGAAGTTCGATTGGTAGTTACACCACTAATGAAAAACTATATAACTATTTTGGACTGTATATATTATCCTAATGCCTCATTAATTAAACATAAAGTATTCTCCTTTTTCTTCAATTTCAAATTAAAAAAGGTTTTTTTGGGCCCGAACACTTCTTATAAAAGCATCAACGCCTAAAGGCTTCATAAAATTTTCCCCAAACATATTCAAGGATATTATAAAGACATAAATAATAAGTTAAAGAGGAGAACACTGGGATGAAATAAAAGAAAGAAAATGATAACCATAAAAGACAAGTGTTTCATGTGAGGTTCACTAGATTCATATGGATAAAATGTGACAATATTTTCTTGCATTCTCGACCTCTCTAAGTTTAATAAAGAGAGCCAAAAATAGTGATGTGGATATATTAGTTATTGGTTTGGCTACTTGTTATGATCTCATTGAAAAAGCTAAATTGATTGGTCTAGTTGAACTATTGTATGGGAATATAGGCTAAGTATCTCATGGGATTAGCCTATCTATAACAATATAACTCATCAAATTTATAATGCTAATTTTTAAAAGAAAAACTAAGGATAGATAAGATCTAGAGAGTATCTTGGTTATAAATAAACCAAAAAAATTAGCTCTTGCTTTACGTTTCACTCCTTAAATGAGTTGATGTTAAGCTAGATTACTTGAGGTATTTGATAAATTCTATCAGGATGGACTTCCATGGTCATTTCCATTGGTAAAGTGAATGAATTTATATGAATATAGACTAGAGGATGAAGATTAAAATAAAATTTTAGTTTTATATTTCTTGATGCAATAAAAAGTGATTTTTCATAGCTAATTTCACTTCAAATAGCCTAGTTTGTACATTCAATATATTTAGTTGGATAATGATTGAATTGAGTAATGGTGTTGAGTAGAAGAATTTTCTTCAGATCTTAAAGTCTAAAACATTTTGAATGTTTTATGTTAGAATGGAAGAAATTACTCGAATAAATGTCTTCTTATATATAAGTTTGATTTTTCACAAAGTTTCATCCAAAACTAAAGAAATTTGTTTCAATTATATTTAGTTTTTTTAATAAATTTTATGAATATTATTTAATTATTTATTTATATATTTTTTTAAATTTAATATTTTTTTATTTTGATTTCTAATGTATTTAGATAATTAATATTTTGATAAATAAAATGGGTTTTATATATTTTTTTAAAACTAATATTTTGAAAGTAATTTAACAAACTACAACTATTAATAAAAAGAGAGATTCAAAAAAACCAAAGAAAATAAACTTCATTTTTTTCTTTTTCAAAGAGACGCTATTAAATGACGACAAATTGAATGTTGAATGTAAACTATTTGAATGCTTATTTTCTAATTTTATAATTGTGCATAAATTTACTTATATGGTCGAAAAGGCATGTTCTATTCCTAATTTTGATGAACTCAAATAATGACGAATAAATAATGTAAGTTTTAAGATGTACATCTAAATACTAAGCTATGACTTTTTAGATTGTATGTAATATAAATATGCGTATATTGGAAATTGCATCCGAACCCAAAAAAAACTATGTTTATAAATTATTTATTTTTATCAAATCTAACATGGAAACATAAATCCTTATTTAAGTAAAGTTATGATTTTTTTTTTCAAATGTATGCATAAATTTAAAGATGTCATTGTTAAATCAATATTTTATTTTTTGTTTTCCCTGAGTTATTAATAATTCAAATGGGTGTGAAGAGCTAACTAATTTTTGTGCATGTATGTGTTTGTTTGAAAAATAAAATGGGAGAATATAAATTGTTGGAAATATAATAATTGATATTTTGAACATTAAAACTAACATTTTTTAAATGGAAAAATTCATACTATTATTATTGGTTTTTATGTATACAAATGAAATCTTATGAAAACTTAATAATTTATATTTAAAAAAGTAGAAAATGATTTTAATTTTAATTTTAATTTTTGTATTTTTTTTAATATTGAAAAAAAATTATAAAAAAATTTAATCAAATGAAAACACAGAAAGGTAAAAACTAAGAAAAATAAAAATCTCCCAACCTAATTAAGTTAGAGGATAAAATATAAAAAGAGTTTATTAAATTTAAAAAAAAAAAACAAAACAACAGGTTGTTATCTTCTTAGATTTCTATTCACGGATGATTTGGGTATTCGCTGGAAAGAGGGATGCAAAAGAAAAATGAATGAAAGAGAAAAAGTGAAGTAAAAAATATCTGTAGTTGGCACTTGGAGAAGGTCTAGAGAACTTTTTTTTAAAAGAAAAGGAAAAGTAAAGAGAAGACTAGGACTGAGTACACTATTTTTTATGGAAGTCATTTTGTAATCATTGGATATCGTAAAAATATTTAACCATGGAAATTTTGGGCATGTACCCTCAGTGGCTTTTATGATTTTGAAGTTTTTTTCTATTTCTCCTCAATGTATTTTTTTAAGGTGTTTGATGGGTTACTATGTATGACTTAATTTCCAGAGATGTGCTTTAATTATTATCATTAAATTAATTTTACATAATAACTCTATTATAATTTATTTCATTTTATTTTATAAATTAAAAAAATTAATAGTATAATTTTATTTTTATTTAATATTTTTATTATTTTATCATTCATTTTGATAAATAATTATATTAAATGGTTTGGATCATTATTTTTAAAAATGTTATACACAATTAACATAATAATTTTATCTTAGAAAAATATATCGTAGATAAAATATGGAATGTGATATTAACTACTTTTTAACTGGTGTTTAAAATTCTAAAACCTTTGTAGATCGAAATTAATATTTATATAATATATTAAGTTAAAGCAATTTACAAAATAGATAATTGATAATATCTTTATAATAATGTCATATTGAGTAATTTTATGTTTTCATGAACATCAAAAATTTGATTTCTCAAAATTTATTTAAGCGTCATTATGAATTACTCATGAACTTAAAAAATAAGTGTTATGTAGCGGCTTTAGTACTAGATGGTTTACATATTGCAAGCTTCAATCAATAGATAGTATTGAAACTAAAACTATTTAACTATGACGTCATAGAGATAGTTGAAATTTAAATGTATTTCTTGCTATTTGAACAAATAGTACAAAGTGAAAACTGCTACCATGGAAACATAAAGATAGTTGAAACTAAAAATTGTTATATATGTTAAATTAAACAAAATTTATAGTGGTTACATTGTCATATGATCTGGTATGAAATTCTAAATGGTAAATAAGTAGCTTTATCAGATATATAAATATGAATATAGAAAGTAGATTTTAAACATCTTACCAGTGCACGTTTCTACCATCACCATGCTTATTGTAGTAAATGAAATTTAAACCTAGATTGTTCTTTCATATGTGTTAAACAAGAGGAGTAAATAAGATTCAATATCATTAAATGAAAATAATGTCATAAGAACTCTCAAATTGGATATGGATTTTAATGGAAAAGACATTCATTGAGAACATATAGACAAAAACTTACCTTGTAGCAATAAATAGGACAAGTCATAAGCCAAATTTAGTTTGTCAACTAAGTGGTGGAATGACATAGAAACAAGAATGAATGATAATTTTGTCTTTATTTAATCTTAAAAAAGAAAAAAATAGACATCGTTTTGAGGGCATGTCAAAAAGATATTAACAATTGGGGCTTAGTCAATGTGATGTAATACAAAATCTAATGCATCATTTATTTATGGATAATTTTTGAAAAATGTACCAACGCATTACTAAAAGTATTTGAACTGGGAAATTCATCAATGCTGTTATTAAAAAAATTATGACTGACTAGATGCATAGCTCATAACTATCAATGGCTTATAACTATGAACATGCTCAATAAAATTATGTTTTATGCAATGTCTAATTTTGATTATATTTTAAGTCTTAAATGCAAATAAACACAACAAAAAGTGTATAAAAATAAACAAAACATCACTTGGACAAAGTGTTAAATAATTGGCAAAATGAATAATTACATGATGCTATGTTGATCACTATTAAGCCTACGAACAATATTGGTAATTTAACATGTTTCATATTTTAATTCATTAAAATCACAATTTCACAAATAAATCCAAATTTCACATCCCTGGGAATTGATAGTTTCATTGGAACCAATCGTTGCATTTCTATAGGGGATAAGTCTTAGGTCAACAATATCAATAAGTCCATCTATGAAGAACTTGTCAAGATAATTAACTATGAAATTTGCATTGTTAGAGCACAGGGACTCATGATAAAGTTCCACTGATATCTTATCTGGTTCTCCTAGTAAACAACAAGCTATTACAGAGAGCAACAATAAAATAATCAATGCACACCTGTTATTATGAAGAGACTCCTTCAATAAAAAATTCCCTATAAACCTTTTAATCATTTATTATTAACGAATTTTTAATTTAAATTCGTGTTTCATTTAATTCAAAGGAAAGCAGCTAAATAGACTAGATCAGAAAAAGGAAAGCCACCTTAGTCCAAACAAATGCAATTATAGACATAGTATTTGCAATTCGTTTCGGCTAAACTGTTTTACGTTAAGCGAGACATTTCGTGAAACAGATGGCATGCAAAGTCCATCACAATCATTTAAAACATTTTAACGAATAGTGCATGTTCAAAATCAATGCTAAAAAACCCCTAAATTATTAACACTTAGCGACACATAAACGAAACGAAGTTAAAATGATGCAGAACCTAGGGAATCAAAAGGGAATTGAATGAACGAAACTGGAAAAATAATTAATAACGATGCACATTTTCTAAGCTTAATGCCCATGCCATCCACTGCTAATATCACAGCATTATGTAGAAAAGGTCAGTTGAAAGAGGCGCTACACATTCTGCTTACTACACACAATCCATCTGTAGACTCTCATATGTACTTTAAGCTATTGCAGACCTGTATTCCCAAGAAAGCTCTTTCAGAGGGTAAGCAAATGCACTCCCACATTTATATGGACCAAATGATGTTTAGTGGATGCTCGCCAAAATTTGGGTAATGCTTGTTATCTGCAGTCTCTCTCTTGAGACATATCGGCTATCTGGGCGAGGTAAACAGCAACCACATCTGCGTTGTTGCCAAAGCAACTGTAAAGAAAATGAATGAGATGATACCCAGTGATTAGCTGCAAGTCAAAGGAATTATTCCCTCTTGTTTTTGAGGGAGGCAAAAACAATAGTACCCGTCCGGTACTAACAGACCATAGAAATAAAGACTAACCACTCGGACATATATCAAGCCACTGAAAAACAGCTCCTTCAATGTTCGAGCGCATTCATGTTTGAGTGTTCAATTTTATATGAAAAATATATGTTTTTCTGCGATTATGTGCGTAAAATTCTTTTTGTATGATGTTTAGGATCTCACTAGGAAGAAAATAAATAAAGCGAGTGCTTACGGAAGAAGAATAAAACCTACGTCCCTAAATAGTTTGTATAGTTGGGAAGAAAGTTTAGATAGTTTGGAAGATGCTGACAAAGTCATTTCGTAATTCATGTGAGTTAAACTCGAATAATTATATATGTGTGAATATGGGTAGAATATTTGTTTTGAAATTATTTTATTGATGTTAATATTATTTTTTAGTAATAAATATGTTTGTTTGTTTGTTTTTTTGCTTTTTTTTTCATAAATTTTTTAATAGATTTTCAAGTTCATTATTTCATTCCTATCAAATCCTTATTTTAAATTTGGCAAAGGAAATATCTATAGAGGAGAACCACTCCATCATCTTATCTAGGAGTATGATATTCCTTGGTCCCTAAATATTTAGTCCCAGGGTATAACATCCTCACTAGAATTATCTTAGAATAACATGAATTTTTAAAAAAAAATTAATCAATGTATTCTTTCATTAGATTTCACCATGAGAATCTAATTAGTGATCTAGATAGAACATTCTAAGTATGTTGATTGTAAAATAATCATGTAACATTTATCTGCCATTGATCACTATCATTAGATGAAACATCATAGATGAAAATGAAAAGTAATTACAAATATACAACCAAGAATGGTACAATAATACAACCATTGTTGTCAATGTATAAATATTTAAATAATTACAACACATTAGGAATAATGTTTTAATAATAATAAATACAATATAAGATACAAAATATAAAGCTCCATGGAGCATGAGTTCCTAAACTTTAGTATCTATGGTAATATCAAGTGTAGTCTTCAAAGAAGTATTATTGTGGGGAGGGAGAGCATCATCTAAGTACTTTTCCACACAAACCATGGACCATCAATCCCTCACATAATCTCACATTAGGGAATGACCCTCATTTCGTGGATGAGTAGATAGTGATGGTGCCTGAATCTAGAGAGATAGGCTAGTACCCATGTGCTGTATGATCTCTAATAACATGAAGTGTACCATAAATATATTCATTCTAACATTATATCACATAAACATGTAAAGCATACATATGAAATAAAAATATGTAACTAAACATTACTTTGGCCAAAAAAATAATAGTTATTGATCTCTAGGATCAGTCAAATTCATACACAACATTTGATGATATTACCTTCATCTAGGATTGGTGGTGCAAGTAAGCTAGTGAAATCCATATTACTACTTGGTACCAATAATATGATATTTGGTTAACATGTATATAACCAATAGATTCATATAGATTACTTCTTAATAGAAAGCATAAAACATGCTCAACACAAAAATAACCAAAATGTATAAATTTAGTTCATCAAACATATGAATGAATATACACTATATTATTTATCACATAAATAATAAACATAACAAGTATAATTTATATTAGATTACAAGTCTCTAATTTTTGTTAGTAGATTCAAGTATAATGCACTCTATGATGAATGATAATATCATAGTCCATTATTCATATGTACAATTAATCAATTAAGATAATCAATGATAATAATTTGAGAAAATAAAATAATCTTGTATGAACATAATCTTTCATTTAAACATCTTTCTATATCTTTATAAGATTGTATTCATTTAGCTTATAGTTTCTTGACCTTCAAGATCCTGTGACTTATTATTAATTATAATAGATATAGGCACACCCCTATATGTTGTATGTACAGATGAGTATCTAAGTCCTAATATTTATATTTTTCATTTATATGAGAACTTCTTCATACTAAATATATTCATAATATGTACCATATGTAGGTACTCATCAATATGTAAATTATGAACATAATGTCATTAGTCATTTATAATTATAATCAAGGACTTCATATGATTTCAACATCTATTATAACTTCCTTATTCACAAAATACATTGATGATTTATTATAAGATATTAATAGATAGAGTATTATAGTCAATAGACTACTTATATCCATAGTCTACTCTTCTAAAGCCAAATCAACCTCAAACACTCACATGTTTTATGTAAATATTATTTGAATGATCGATAAGTAATATCCCAGTAAATAGTTACCAAATGTTACTAAAAATGACTATTGGTATATGCTATTGAATACTTATGTTTAATATCTAACTAATTTAGACTTAGTTTGTCAAACTAGATTTTATATGAATTTGCACTCAATTCTAGTATTTTAGATCACATATCCTAACAACTAAACTCAAACCTCTGTGTGTGTGTGTGTGTGCGCGCGTGCGCAATTCATTTAAATGTCAATTACACTTATCCATCTTTACATAAGTTGGTGGTTATAAAATCAATTTAGACAAAGTCTAATTTTTCTTATATTCATTATTTTGAATAATATAATGCATATATCACTATATTTACACAATCATATATTTTCATGGATTTATTAAAAACTAGTTTATAAATATATCTATATTGCTTTTTTTTAGTCACACAATTCATTCATCTCCATTTTCAGATGTTATTATACATATATTGCTATAATTTTAAAGAATATGTAAAAACAACTAACCTTAGATCATTTTTAATCATCTACTGATTATTTATAACAATATCATATGATGGAATATAATATTATTCTATATAGTTCACTATTGGAATAATGATGTGAACAATCTGAAACTCACGTTGTTTGATTATTAAACACCTAGTCTGCTTTCACTTAGTTGCACGATATAACAAATTTACATAGTGTCCAAGCATATATGGTTTGGGAAAAAAAAATATAATTCATTCAATGCTTCCCACAGTTCACTATTTTGAGTACTCATGATCATAAACTCAACTAAATGGTTTTATATAAAAAATATATACTTAGGTTTACATAAATTCATTACTATGATTTGGATAAGAAAGGCACATTGTATGTGTAAATACAAGTTCACATTTTTTTAAATTCCTACCAATGATATTTATTCATCCTTGTTTTAATCTCATGAATTGGTAACACATAGTTTGTTGTAGTTATATGTATTTTATACACTTATAATATCATATATAATTTTACCAAATTCCTTATAAAATATTAATAACCTCACCCACCTTGCAAAAACATCCAACACAATACTGAATTCTTTTTCTTGGATCCCTCTTCTCCTCTTTACATTTTTATTCTTCTCCTCTTTGTGCTTCTCTCTTCCTTCCTAATTTGTGATTCCCTCTCCTCTCCTCTTGTTCCCTTCTTATCCTTCCACATCACCCAATTTTCCTTACTTTCCTTCCATGCAAAAGCTCACTATGTTATTTTTTTATAAAATCTTACAATTTCTTTTATTTTGTATTTTTATATTTTTCTCAAGGATTCCATAATCATTACTTTGTTTTAATTCACCCATGAAGGAAAAATAGCTTCTATCTTTCCCCAAAATTAATTATTGTTTTTATTTTTTTATTTTCTAATTATAATATAATTATCAATTATAATAAAATTACTTTATTTTCTACTAACTTAATAAAACAATAAAAATATTACTAATGTAAGTTAGTGACATTATTTTACCCCAAAATGGTAAATCAATAAATATTATATCAAAATGCAATGGGTATTATAACAACATAATCATTGTTATTACTATGTTCTATAGATTATCTATGTCTTTTGTTTATATATATATATATATATATATATATATATATATATATATATATATATATATATATATATATATATATATATATATATATATATATATAGACCTTTGAAATGTTATAGAACGTTAGATAAATATCTATATGATATTATAGAATATCATTATATGGTTTAAATTCCTTTACACACACACACACCTTTAAAATGTTTTAGAATGTTAGATAGATATATGTATGATATTATAGAATATCATTATATGGTATAGATTCCTTTATATATATATATATATATATATATATATATATATATATATAAAGGAATCTATACCATATAATGATATTCTATAATATCATACAGATATCTATCTAACATTCTAAAACATTTCAAAGGTAAGAGGGTTAGTCTACATATGGTGGTACTATATACTTATTCACATAATTTTACATTCTCCTAATCATTAAAAATCATGAATTTCATAACATAACATAATTATACTGCTACATTATACATCATCCAATCTAAATATAATGTTCATTATGCAATCACACAAGATTAATTTCACATAGAAAAAAATATGAACTAACACACAATTAACATACATAAACAATTATCTAAAAGTATATAACATCAAAAACATACTAATGCTAACAATTAAAACTATGCATTTAATGTGGTGTGTGCATGGGTTCTTGTCATCCCTCTATTATCCCCCAAAAACTACATCTATATCACCCTCTTTGATGATACGTTCCCTCCATCATGCTTTGAGGGATGCATCTCTCCTACATCAAACTCATGACAAGGAGGTAGTTAGTCTATAATATCCTGACATATATAATAAAATATTGTTGTAATAACAAATCATCATGATCACAATATAAAAAATATACAATATAGCTAGCTCATAAAAATTAAATCATGTAATCAAATAACCATTCATCTTTCCCATTATAACATATAACTTATAGCTTAGTTGAATAATAATCAAATCAAATCAAATTAATCAACCGTAAAAATCCATGAATAATGAAGTAAGTTTTCTTAGTGAGAAATAATGATGTAACACATGAGATTAACCTATGAGTAGTAGAGTTATGAGGTACCCATATAATAAAACATGGGTCAATACCCTAAAAAAATAATAATTTTTTAGAGGCTAAGTTTCAAAATGCACCTTCTCTACTTGTACTTGAATTTGAAGCATAAAAATAGATAATACATTAACCCTATTATAAGTATGGAAATAACATGCTATAGTAACATGAGAAAACACACACACACACACACACACACACACACACACACACACACATTCTTCCATAATTGAAATTTTTTTATATCAAAATATGCTAAATCTTTGTGAAGTATGCAAGAATTATGACATAATCCTCTAACAACACCATCTTCAAAGTATTTTTATAGATGGAAGGGATTGAAAAGGGTGTGAATCCAAATCCATGGTAACTATGAATATTTGCATACCCAAAATACATGTTCTAATATTTATTATTGATTAAAAATTTAACAAAGATGGTGAGCCCTCCTCATGTGCATAAGATAAATGCCAATCTGAAGGCTATTGTGAATAATTCACCAAAGTAACTTTACATACTTAGGCCTAATAACAAAATGGCACACACAATGAAATAATATTTTATACATCTATTCAAAGCAAATTGATTCTCTACTTAGCATCAAGGGCATTAATCTAGAGTTGTTGGGGGTAAATAATTTGATAACTTAACTAGGTATAATACTGAAGAAATAACATTTCAGTAGGTTGATTCCAATCGGTCCACTAGAGATTAGACTCTAAATTGTGAATATGCACTTTAGGTAGAGATTTATGAATTTCAAAAATAGACTCATAGTTTGTTCCCTATTAGTTACTCTAAATTGGAACATCATGCCAATCAATCAAATCTCTAGATTGTTTGCTAAATATTTATTAAATAACCTTGATACATTTTTTTTAAATTTATGAAGGCTCTTCATCCATGGCATAAGGGATAAAATGAAGTAATGATAATAAATAATAGTAGACCACCATAGAGATTGGGAGTTGAAAGAGGGTTTGGTTTTGAACCATCTCATTCCCACTATAAGTGTCTTTTAAGATGTTTTTAAAATTTAAAAATAATCTTAGCAATAAATACTACCACAATGGTACGACATACATGTTTGATAAAAATATTTCATTTATAAGGGATGTAATTATTTTAATATTGAAAATATGTAATTATGACCATCATAAGTATCCCATGTGGTCACAATATTGTTTTTTTAGCAAAAGTGAAGTCATTTAATACAATACAATTATAAGTTGGTTTAAAAGTATGTGGAATATTAGAAAGTTAGGGATAATATAATTTATTATAAAAATGGCTAATAATTATTTGAATATTATACTAAAATCCTTGACATTCCTTAAATTTTATTTTAGATATGCTAATGGGGAGAGGGTCTACAAAACAAAAAAAATGTTCTTTTGTGTTTCCTAGAATTAATCAACTTTAGGATAGGGCATATTAGGATCATGTTATTTACAATTATTCATATTGTAAGTTTAATGAAAAAATGTTAAAAGGGTATTTTTTATTTATTTGCTTCAAGATGATTCTGTTATTGTTATTTATTTTTAAAAAATGGATAGAAATATTTATTCAAAAGATGACAACCAAATAATTCTTTCATAGTGTTTATTCTATAAAAACATATCCTTTATCATGATAATAATAATATTTTGGGAGAAAAATGATATAGGTACATTATTAAGCACCTATAATTTGATAAGGCTAAGGAAAAATAAACAATTATTAAAAATATATTTCTGTAATAAATATTTAGTATTTTATGTGATATAATACTTCATTGCATTTATAGTACTTACCCACTAGATTGAGCCTTCCATTTCATACCCAATGGATGGTCAAATTATATTTTGAAGGATGAGTATAATTACATTTCCAAGGTTCTTATATTGTCTATCATATGATTTTTTGTACCTAGTCAATGCATATCTCACCTAAGAATGTCATTTTTTTTCTTATCATAAAAAATAATGCCTAAAAGGCCATGTTTTCATTTTTAATTTATCCATATCTTATAATTTTCATGTTAATGTACTTTTTGAAATATATAAAAAATTTCATAGGATTATTTTCAATGAAAAAAGTATTTTGTATCTTTCTTTAAGTATATTGATGAGTTCAAAAATCTATAGAGCTTATAAACATAGATCTCTCTTCAACAAATCACAACAACTTCTATTAATTTCAGTAAATGCTATTCTACAAACTCACAAAGCTTGGCATACACACACCAAGGATGCTCTATAATGTTTATACACAAATCTCAACTCCTATTCTAGCGTAGCTTACCAAAGCAAATGAGTATCCATTTATAAAATTTACATGAATGAAGAATAGAGAGAAATTACAAAGCAGGCCAAAATGGTGCCACATTTCCACATGGATGAATAGTAATGAATAGTGAAATATATATCCCAAATGTGCACTCTCCATCACCCTGTGCCATTAAGATATGGCATCTCACTTCACATGTGTGGTCAATTAAAGATAGTGTTATTTGTCTTCTACTTTGCATAAGAGTCAAAAGGTGAAGAATCTCCTTTAAGACTTTAGACAAACTTCAATTAACAAGCCCCCACTAAACATTTCACCCCACATCTACCCTTGTGCAACATACAAGCATCCCATGTGCCTTAGTGGAGAATTTTTACCCACATGCCACCTTGCTAGTATGAATAGTGACCTACCAACTCATCATGATGAATAGTGATCTACCACCTCATCATGATGAATACTGACCACCGCTCATTAACATGAATAGTAAAATTTGATCTCAATCATTCTCCTTTGGTTAACAATAAATAAAATTTTATGAGTTACTCTGATCCTACCCCTACATTTATTCTAAAAATAAATACACATACACACTTCACTCTATTTTTGGCTGATGCAAAATTACAAAAACCCTTGGATGTTCCTACATCAGACACTTGATTTTTTAAAATGTGAGTTTATACTCACATGGATGGAGTAAGTGCTATAACCACTCTTCTGGTCACCCAACATAATGAATACAACATCCCATTTCAATAGATGAAGAAGCACGATTAGTTGTTTTTCTTTCTTCTCCACTTCTAGATTCTACTTGATGGTTTTCTTTTTTCCTCTTCACATCTTTGTTCCTTTTCTCTCTCCTTGTCGTATCACACCTCCCACTATAAACTATCCTCCTCCACCAAGATATTATACCATGTATATCACTCTCCCATGTGGGTTCAAACCCACCACTATCATCCGAATAAATCCAACTAAATCCCACTTGGCTTTCTTCACAAGTTGTCCAACCATCTATTGGATCAATCACAACATCACATAACATCATTTACATCTCCTCACTCATGGATGTAACATAATTATCCAAAATCTCCTTATGTGCACTTACTTGCATAACTTCTTCATCTAATTCTTCTTTCAAATAAGCATGCAACTCTATATGGTTGCCTTCTTCACTCTCCTATAGCTCTACATGGCTACAATCTTCTTCAATATGTAACTCTATATGGCTGAAATTTTTGTTTCCTTGTAAATCTATACTATTACATTCTTCATTCTCCTATCCATCATCATATACAAGAATTTATTCCTCCATGGGATGCTCATAATCTTCTTCCTATTTATTTATTTTAGAATTAGATTTGGGATCTTGACATGATAAACTCACTCCTTTGTTGTCATGCATTATAATCTTATTCTTTTCTCCTCTCTCAAGAATCAAGACATGAAGCTTCTTTATGCTCTCTACTTTCATTCTTGTGTGGAAAACATGACCCATTAACCTAGAAACCATATGTTCCCAGCTTATCACCTTCTCATTTCCTTTCTGTTATCTCCTCACTTGGATAATCTTCTAACACATGTTTGTAACTCCACTTATCCTCTTGCTTTCAAATTTTACTCTCATGGGATCTCCAACATTTTCCTCTTCAAATGGAGTCTCTAACTCCACTATCCATTACATGAGCTACTTAGGATCTCTTTACCACAAAAAAGTATATTACTAGTGGTCTTCTATCTCTACTTCTTAACCTTTTTTGGTCTCTTCTCCTCTATGGCTAGTTCTCTCCTCAAGAAATCCACATTTGATTGTATGGAAATCAACAACTACCATATTTCTTCTTATTCTTCCTCAGTTTCAAACTACTCTATTTGTGCACCCAACATCATTTTCAATAGTTCTTAGATTTTCTTCAACATCATTTCCATGTCTTCTCCTCCATTTTTTTGTGACATATCTTCATAACTTTCAAAATAAAACAAATACTCAATCTAACACCTTTTACCCAATGCTATCCTTTTTGAAATATGTTTCCTATTATTTTCTACCTAAAACAATGTGTAAAACAAGGTAACCTTTGTTTTTTACCCATAACAATGTGGAAAATAGCACTCTCTTTTCAACAAGATTCTCTTCACATCTCCTACCCAAAATCTGATTTGTTGGAAGATGCCTCCTCTTGATTTCTACCTATAACAACGTGGAAATCAAGGCAATAGGATTCAAACGTGATCTAATACCAAATAATGAGTTGAAAAATCCATAGAGTTTACAAACACATAGATCTCTTCAACAAATCACGTAAACTTCTATTAATTTTAGTGAATGCTCTTTTAAAAACTCAAAAAGCATGGCATACACACACTAAGTAGGCTTTACAAAGATTTCACACAAATCTTAACTCCTATTCTATCCTAACCTACCAAAGCAAATGATTATCCATTTATAGAATTTACATGAATGAAAAATATATAGAAATTATAAAGGAGGCCAAAAATACTTCTACATTTCCACATCGAAGAATAATAATGAAAAGTAAAAGCTCTATCCCACATGTGAACTCTCTATCACCATGTGACATCTAGATATGGACTCTGACTTCACATGTGAGGTCAATCATGGATAGTGTTCTTTGTCTTGTACTTTACACAATAGTTAAAAAGTGAGAAATCTCCTTTATGACTTTAGACAAACTACAATTAAGGAGCCCCCACTATAAATTATGTTCCACATCTACCTATGTGTAAAAGACAAGCATCCCATGTGACTTAGTGTATAATTGTGCCCCACATGCCACCTTACTAGTAGGAATAGTTATCTACCACCTCATCATGATGAATACTAATAGCCACATCATCAACATGAATAGTAAAATTTTCTTTGCATCACATTTTGGTAAATCCCTTTATTAGGTATTGTTTGTGTCAATAATAACATGGCAATATATAAAAGAATTCAATTATAGTTGACACACTATTCAAAAATATTGGTTCACTATTATAGAAAATAATATAATATTATGAAATTATAGTATTAATATATTGTGTTATATATATAATACTATGATACTATAATTTATATACTTGTATATTAGTGATTATAATATAGATATTGCCTATAATGGTTGCATGAAAAAATATTATGAATTTGAAGCATAAATAATGACGTAAATATTTTGTTGATGTGTTATTAATGCAAGAATATTAAAATTATATGTTTGATTAAAAAATAACAAAAAAACACAATGTTATTAAATGCTACATTATTATTTTGAATTCTATTTTGATAGTACGATTTTTTTAATATGTCTCCTTTGTTGTTTTGAATACTAAAATTATGTTTATCATTTGTCTAGATAGATTTGATTTTAAAATTAGATTTAGGATCTTGACATGAGAACCTCACTCCTTTGTTTTCTTTCATGAAAACCATCTTCTCTCCTCTCTCAAGGCTCAAGACATGAAGCTTCTTCATGCACTCCACTTTAATTATTGGATGGAAAACATGACCCATTAAATTAGAAACCATATGTTCCCAACTTATCACTTTCTCCTTTCGTTTCCTTTATCTCCTCACTTGGATATCCTTCCAACACATGGTTGAAACTCCACTCGTCCTCTATCTTGTAGCTTTTACACTCATGGGGTCATCAACATTTTTCTCTTCAAATGAAGTCTTTAATGCCACTATCCCTTACATGAGCTACTTGGGATCTGTTTTCCACATAAAAAATTATATTTCTAGTGGTCTTCTATCTTTCCTTCTTGACCTTTGTTGGTCTCTTCTCCTCTATGGCTAGTTCTCTCCTCAAGAAATCCAAATTTACTTATATGTAAATCAATAACTCCCACATCTCTTCTTATTCTTCTTCAGTTTCAAACTTCTCAATTTGTCCATCCGACATCATTTTAATTGTTATTGTATTTTATTCAACATCATTTCCATGTCTTCTCCTCCATTTTTCTGTGACATATCTTCATAACCTATAAAAGAAAAGAAATACTCAATTTGACACCTTTTACCCAATGCTCTCCTTGTTGAAATATGTTTCCTCTTGTTTTTTTACCTAAAACAATGTGGAAAACAATGTAACATTTGTTTTTTTACCCATAACAATTTGGAAAATAACTCTCTCCTTTCAATAGGATTCTCTTGTTATCTTCTACCCAAAACTCTCATTTTTTGAAAGATGCCTCCTCTTTATTTATACCTATAGCAATGTGGAAATTAAGGCAAAAGGATTAGAAATTGATATGATACCAAATGATGAGTTCAAAAATCCACAAAGTTTACAAATACATAGCTCTCTTCAACAAATCATAACCACTTCTATTAATTTAAATGAATTCTCTTATACAAACTCATATAGCTTGTCATACACACACCAAGGAGGTTGTACAAAGCTTAAACACAAAGCTTAACTCCCATTCTAGCCTAGCCTACCAAAGGAAAGTATTATCCATTTATAGAATTTAAATCAATGAAAAAATAGATAGAAATTATAAAGGTGGCCAAAAATGTTGCCATGTTTCCACATGAAGGAATAGTAATGAATAGTGAAACCTCTCTCCCACATGTGCACTCTCTATCACTATGTTTCATAAAGATATAGACTCCCACTTCACATGTATGGTCAATCAAGAATAGTGTTCTTTATCTTGTACTTTACACAAGAGTCAAAAAATGAGAAATATCCTTTACGACTTTAGACAAACTTCAAGTAAGGATCCCACACTCTAAATTATGCGTCACATCTACCCATGTGCAAAAGACAAGCATCCCATGTGACTTATTGTATAATTGTGTCTCACATGCCACACCACTAGTAAGAATAGAGATCTACCACCTCATCATGATGAATAGTGACATCCATGCCATCAACATGAAAAGTAAAATTCACTTCAAATCAAATCTTGGTAAAACCCTTTATTAAACATTGTTTGTAGTGTTTTTTATGTGAATAATGGAATGGAAATATAAAACAGAACTCAATTATAGTTGACACACTATTCAAAAATATTGGTCATTATTATACAAAATAATATAATATTATGAAATTATAATCTATGTGTGTGTGTGTGTGTGTGTGTGTGTGTGTGTGTGTGTGTGTGTATTTGTATATTAGTGATTATAATATAGTTATTATACCTGTAGTGGTTGCATGAAAAATTAATATGAATTTGAAACAGAAATAATGACATAAAAATTTTGTTGATGTGTTAGTGATCCATCAATATTATAATTATATGTTTCTTAAAAAAACAAAACAAAAAACATAATGTTATTCAATGTTACATTATTATTTTGAATTCTATTTTGATAAGATGTTTTTATATTTATTTGTCGCCTTTGTTATTTTAAATCCTAAAATATGTTTATCATTTACTTGGATGAGTTGGATGGGGTAATGTTGTGGGTGGGAAGTTAAATTTGAATGATAAACTGAATATTCTTAGAGTGCTATTATGCATTTGTGTGTGTGAAACAAAAAATTTATGTATGATGATTGTTTTTTTAAAGTATATATATTTTTTGGTTATATATATATAGTTAATATTTTTTTCATTTCAAATATTTACTTTTTTTAAAAATTAAAATCAAGGTTTTTGGTTTACGTTGTGATTATTTTTATTATGATGAATAATTGAAAACTTTAAAAATAATAAATTTAATTTTCATCATCAATCCTTATAAATGTATGGTATCATTTATCCAACTTATAATATGAGCACATGAACCTTTATTAAATATAGTAATCCATGTGTATCTAATTGTCGATGGAATTATTTATAAGATTAAACGTCATCAATACATTTTAACTTAGATCATATATAATAATGAAACAATATTTTTTGAAGTTATCTATCAAAGAGATAATAGTTTTAAAATTAAATTAATTAATGAAAAGAAAATTTGATTTGATTTTTTAAATATGAAAAAATCTTTTGATTTAAAATGAATCTTTTATTGTATATTTTATTTATTTCTCAGTGCAAGGAGTTATTTTGCATAACTATGGTGCTATTTGAAATTTGAATCTAATATAACATTTAATTTTTTTCTCATGAATGAAGGTGAATATTTTATTTTAAATATAATGTTTATTCATATAATTTTGATGTAGTGAAGTAATATTTAATTATTTACAATTCAATTAATCATTAATTTTCAAAGTTGTCTTTTGGTATTTTTTTTAAAAAAAAACACATTTATTTATGGATTTTTATTTTATTTTGTATGATGAAGAGTAATTATCATAATTGATTTTATAGTTTCGATCCATTTGGTGGGTTACATGACTTCCATCATCCGTAACATGGTTCAAACCCTGACCAGATAGTTTGGTAGAGCTGAGGTTTGGGGCTAGGCATGACGTCTACAGATTAATCTGTCAGCGTCACGTGACAACTATGCCCCTGAATTTATACCAGATTTTTGGATCCACACCGATATTAATGTTGATCAAGTTTAATAAGATGTATTAAATAAATTTTATTTAAAAAAAATAATCATAATTAGGTAAGTTTTGTTTTATTTTTTACTGTATAATTTATTTTATATTTTTATTATTTATAGGTGAAAGTTAAAATTGTTTATATAAGAAAAAGTAAAACTTATGCAATTTCTTTTGAATCTTTCAATACAATTGTGTGTTTATATTTAATTAAGAATTATGAATGTTTTTATAAATGACAATATGAAATTGTTGTTTTTGGATTGTGATTAACTTGTCATGTCCGAATCGATGCATAATTATGCATTCGTTTTGATATATAATATAAGTTTCAATAGTATAAATATATACAATGCATGACATTCAGTAGAATAGTTACACCATACATATTTCACATTGGCTTACCATTTTTACTTTTGTGGTCTCTATTATATTAGAGAGCTTAGTGTGGTTGCTTTGGAGAACATTGGAGTTATGTTTAAAGGTTAGTTTCTCGATTCTTCTTGCACCCGCCTATAAAATTGGGTAATGGCACAATAACTTTGAGAGTGTTATATATATATATATATATATATATATATTTTGTATTATTTTTATTTATTTATTTATTTAAATAAGCTTTTATTCTATGTATTGGCTATTTCATTCTTTTCAAAGGCATATTTTATCATTAGAAGTGGTTTACAAGTTACATTGGATAAGTTACATTATATAAAGGTGATTTTTTTTTTAATAATATAAATAATTAATTATATTTTTATTATTTTTTATATTATTATTTTTTTTGATGGAATAGAATTATTTTATTTATATAAAAAATATTATTAATGTGATTGTATGATGCTTTGAACTAAAAATATTTAAATTGAAATAAATTTGTAAAAAAAATAAATTTATAAAACTTCTTTTATAACACAATTTTCAAAATTTATACCCTGATTATTTCATTTCAATTATAAATAGCTCTTACAAAGTTTCAAAAATGAATGGGAGAAATATATGTTTCTTGTTATAATGATTTTGCAAATTATATTGATGATTTATTAATGTTTTAATAGGACTTTGAAGAACATTGTAAAACATATTTGATAGTGTTAAAATTTGTTGAACAACATAACATAGGTTTATTTATTGATCATAACATAAATTATTTGTTCAAGAACAATATGGAATAGGTTTATTTCTTAGGAATTCCAATTAAATAAGGAAATATATAAATCTAAAATAGTATTTTTTAAAATATTTTATGATTTCCTCGTAAATTTCATAATATGAGAGCAATGCCTTTTTTTTTTTTTTTTATTGAATTATATATACAAATCTATCAAATAGTTGTTTTTCAGTGCAAAGACAATAAAAAATTTTGTGAATAAATTTACATTTATATGGATATAAAAAGCAACAAAAGAAGTGAAAATTTAACATCATAATTCCATGATTCTCCCTTGATCGATCATTCGTATTATAAATAGATACATTTAATAAAATTTAAGGACAAATATAACTAGTTTAATGGCATGGATTTAAAAATTTATGAAATATATGTTAAAATAAAATTTTATAAATATGAATTAAAATATTAATTTATAAAAATGAAATTTGTTAAATATTAAAAATATTGATAATGGATAAATTTGATAGTTTCATAAAAATTTATAAAATAAAAATACCATCAATAATTTTAAATGATTTATGTTTAATCCAGTGTTAAAATAATTATTCAATAGATTATATGATTGGTAGAAACAAGTATTGTCTCATTTTTCATTTCAAATTTATTATATTTTAAATAAGGATAACTCTATTAAAACATTACACTTTGTACATATTTGAAACTAGTTCTTAAAAACACTTGTAAGAAATTTTAATTTGGAATAATTTTCTAATACATACAATTGCTTTTTTTGTTAATTGAAACCCTATTAGTAAATGTAATATATTCACTTGTATTGAACTGAGGTGAAAAATGAAAAGTTTTCAATATATGAAAAATAATTTTAAAAAAATTGTTAATCTTAAAATATTGAAATTATTAGATTCAATTTTAATATTAAAGAATAATTTATTTTTTAATAATTTTAAATTAAATTTTTTATGTTGTGATTAAATATTAATAGTCAAATCGATATTTTTATAGATATTATGTGTTTTAATCAATTATTAATTTTATTATATTATTAAAAATATATAACTTCTTTATAAATATAAAATATTAAATTTCTTTAAAATTTATTTTATTTTAATTTTATTTATTTACCATAATGTAAAATGTTATATTTTAATAAATCATATATATATAAACACATTTAAAAAAAAAAAAAAAGTTATATGTCAAATATAACCAAATATCAAAACATGTGCAACAAACTGCAAATTCATAAATAGGTTATCATTAACAATACCTTAATTTATTAGGCTTTTTTTAGTCACATTTTTTCCAAAAATAATTGGATTGTAAACTACCAAGGCATCCGTTATCAAAACAAAAGTAATGGCAAAAGCTTGGTAAAACGTTTTGGAAGGAATTTTCAAATAACAGAGCGAGCAGCACCATATGCTTCATAAATGAACACAACATAGTAGGATTGTTTTATATAGTATTTCCTATAAGCGAAGTTACTTTTAAAGTACCTTGTTTAAATAAAGTTTAGATACATGAATATGTATTTCATTTGATATGTTATTATTATAATAGATTTGATAGTCATCTGAAATCTAAGTATTTTGTATTTAATATAATGATGTGTCATAATATCTATGTAAATAGTATCCATTGTTTCTAAAATTATAATTATATATAAGATAATTTTCTAATAACTCTTATGGATATCTGAGAATGGATTTAAACAATGTTTGATGAAAGATTTTTTGAAAAAATTGATGTGTTTTGCTTCCTTTAAAATTGGAACATGATTATAATTGGGAAAGATGTGTTGAACTAACTGACATGATTGATAAATTATGTTCTCTTATTCTTGTTCACCTTGAATGCTATAGATATGAAATGACAAAATTTATATAGTTCAATGATTTCAAATATATTAAAAATCCATATAAATCTTATCATTAAATAATACAAAATATTATTTTCAATACAAATCATAAATATTTTTATATACATAATATTTTTGTGAAGAAGTATTGGAATAGAACTAAAAATCATATTATTATTCATATAAATATCTAATAAATTACTATATTTCATTTTTATTATTTAAAATTATTTTGTTTTTTTCAACCTCCTATAAATAATTATTATTCTCATTAATGAATGGAAACATAAAGGTATATTGTGCATAGAAGACATACGCTTTTAAAAAGGAACATATTTTCAACATACGTACAAAGAACATTGGATATTTCATCAATAATAATAGGTAGTCAATGAAAATAATGGAGGGAAAAAAACAATTATTATAATGATGATGGATTAACTACTCTTAATCTAACCATGCTTTAATTTACATATTATTTTCTTATTGTTAGGTTATTATTTTACATTAATTTGAATTAAAATATATTTCAAAATATGTTTTGAATACAAAGAAACTAATTAGATAGTTAGTATTATATATGTTAATAATAATATTTAAAAATACAAGTTTATATGAATCATATTCAACCCTGAAATACCAATGTTTATGATTGTGCACATGAAAAAATATATAGGTTCAATATGAAAACCAAAAAATACTCAAAATGTATTAATCTCTCATAATTTAAATCAACTTTAGACAACTTCTATTAAAAATAAATCAAGCTCAAAAAATGCATAAATATTCAAAGGACTGTCATTACAACTAAAAATAATTAACATTAATGATATTGAATGTTATAACATAAATTTTATCACCATTATCAATATTGTGATCTTTGAAGGAACTTTGGATTTAATTTACCTTATCTTTTGAGAAAAACATAAAGAATGCAAAATGGAAAATACATCCATATCAAGAAATAAAGAGCAAATACTATATTCCGTGTAGGATACCAAATATTCATTGATTGAATGTAATCAAAATTCATTCTATTTTTTTCCCTTTATCCCTTCACATGTCTTATTCATGTGGAATGGTTAAACAAATTTAAAATCCTCTATGACAAGCAGTTTCTTTACAAAAAACTTACACTGCTTTATTTTTCAAAACATTTAAAAGATAGTTCCTTGAGTATAGTGCCATTTACATTTCACATCATTCACGCAATTTATAGTGATACTTTAATTTTTAATAAATGTATTTCTTCTTCAATAATTTTATATTTATATATAATTATTATTTTTCAAAATAATTAATTTTTTTCATCATTATATAGATAACCTTTTTTTCCAATTAAAAGAAGCAATTGATATTTCATATTCTACTATACAATATAAATAACATTCTAATCTACTTCATCTACAACATGAGACACATAAAATAAAATTATTAACATATTCAATGTGTCTAACTTTCTTATATTAGCATTCATCATCCAATTTACTTCTTTTAAAATGTGAGGTGTATAAAGAAAAATAAAACATAATACAAACATTTATATAATTATTATTTAACCTCTTGAAATTTAAGAAATTTCTTTGACATAGTAAATTCTTGGAAGGAAATTCATCCCATGGCCAAAATGTAAGTATTTCTTATATGATTTATAAATTAAAAAAAATATATCATTTATTCCACCCAAACATTTAACACTATTTAAAATAAAATAGTTTTAAAAATAAAATTTTTATATAGATATATTATGTTTGATGGTTTATATTATCTATCTCTTTATTATAATTGTGAGGATGAAAATGCTAATATTGATGTGTGTATACACACATAAACACATATGCACATGTGTGGATAAATATATGAATATTTTATCTAGATAATTAATTATATCTATTATAAAATATTTTAACAATATAATATAATCATTTAAATTCCCTAAAATTTGTAAATAGTAATTCATTCAAAACTAAATGTGTATAAAATGCATCCAAACAATACACTCTATTAATAGGGAAATCCACATTATATCTAAAAAAGAGTCTAATAATTAAAAAAAATGATTCAATGGAACATAAATGCAAAATGTCTGCAATGAATTAAATCAAATTCCATAAGAAAATGGATATTTACAAGTCAATAAACTATAGTTAAACAAAACCATTCTCCATTTTATAGGAGATTTTAAATACTTAGACCTAATTTTGTGATGAATTAATAAGGCTAAAAATATTGGAATACATTATATACCCATTCAATTAGTTTATAAACCCTTGACCAATAATAAATAGGTCAACATACATCTTAAATGGCTCTACAGTTGTTAAAAATAATAATAAGGATACATTGTTCAAATAATATTAAGCAAATAATATGAATGAGACATTACTCTGTCATCCACCATTCTTTTTGGCTACATTTATTATCATTAATATCATCTCACACTTGGTAGTCATGTGTATTTAACGCTACTTTTTTATATAAAAAAATTTATATATTTTTTATTAGTATTTATATATTTTATAAGGTTAAAAAAAAGGATAAAAAATCATTAATATAATAATAAGAAATTGTTAAAAAATGTAGTCAAGAAATTCTATACATAATTTTTCCCAACTTATATCTAGAAGGTTTTATAAGATTTTAAAAAAAAAATAGAAGTAAAAAATGACCAACAAAAACATATAAACCTTTCCATGCTCATTGCAATCATATACCATAATTGTTTTCCCACCCTCCCTCTTTGCATTCTCTTAAAAAAGAGCACTAGGTGCTACAACAAATTAAGAAGAATAAAAGGAAGAAGTATTTATGCCTAGATTATTACAAATCAAATAAATTTTAGTTCATTTAGTGATATCTATAATGTTTGTTGTTTTTATGAACATCCACACTTGATCCAATTGCACATCATAATGAAGTTCAACTATTCATTGTATCCATTAATGGCATGGGTGTTACTAGTGTAGAACATAATAGTGTGATTACATTGAGGCACCTTGAATGTATCCAACCTTGGGTTGGATTGTTTTGGGTCCTTTATAATAATGAACACAAAAACTAACAATAATAAGAAAATTACCAATAGGTCAGGATCTTGAAATAATACTCATAAATTGATTCTTATTTATTGCTCAAAATAATTACAAACCCAAACCATGCTTAAATAAGCCTCAACTCATAAATTAGAGTTTACTTATGAGTTGTCCTGATTATACTACTATCATTTATGTTTGTCAGTCTTTTTAAGCTCCCATTCTATAATCCAAGTACAGTACTTCCCATTGCACCAAATACCTATTATAATTCTATTGCCTTGTGCTTATTGTCTTCATATCCAAAACTTGCACTATTTTTTCGTTCTTCTGTCAACCCTGTTGCTCCCAATTTACTTCATATTTGTCATCTTCTCCATGGAATTCATATAAATCTAAAACATTAAATACTAGAGATATATCAAAATTTTGTGGTAATCTTACCTCATAGGCATTATCATTGATTTTCTTCACAATTCTACATAGTCCCATTTTTTTGTACTTCAACTTATTATATGTGCCTTTTCAAAATCTCTCTTCAATCAAGTAAACCATTACCAACTCTCTTTCTTCAAATATCTTGGATCTTCTTTTGACATTTGTTATTGCTTTATATTTATCATTACTTTCTTGTAACTTTCTTCTTACTCCTTGCAACTGTTGCATATGCTTTGCAAATGATTTTGCATCATCACTAATTTGATCCACAATTGGTAATTTCATCAAATCTAAAATACCCATAGAATTTCTCCCATAAAAAATTTAAAAATGTGACTTTCATGTTGATCTATTCACTAAACTGTTATATGCAAACTCATCTTGTGGTAAAGCTAAGTCCATCTCAATAAATTTTCAAAGATCCTATTCACAACTTTTGTTTGTCCATCTATTTGTGGGTGATGTGCACTAATGAATTATAGCTTATTAGCCATCTTCTTCCACAAAGTCATCATAAAATAATCTAGAAATTTTATGTCCCTATAAAAAGTAATAGTTTTTGGAACACCATGTAATCTGACAATATCTATAAAAAATAATTATGCAACTCTAGTGGCATCATTGGTTTTCCTACATGCAATGAAATAAACTATTATACAAAATCTGTCTATAATAATAAAAATTGAATTGTTACCTCTCTATGTTTTTGGCAATCCCAACATAAAATCCATACACAAATCTGATCATGGCCCTCTTAGAACTGGTAATGGCATGTAAAGTCCAATATTTTGTGCATGTTCTTTAGCCACCAAACATATTCTGCACCTTGAAACATACCTTGCCACATCTCTCTTTATCTTTGGCTAAAAATACTTTTCGTCCACCAAAGCTATTGTCTTCATCTTACCAAAATATCCAACCAAACCACCACTATGTAAGTCTCTTATTATATTATCTCGTAGAGAGCCAACTAGAATGCATAATTATTTACCTTTGAAGAGATAAATTTCTTGCATAATATACTCATCATGAATAACATTTGTCCCACCTGTTAAAGGATTCCTACACTACTCAACTACCTTGATAAAATATGGATAAATATCATATAATTATTTAATAACTTCAAATCCAACTACTTCACTCATCATAGTAGTTAATAATGCTACCCTCCTGCTCAATGCATCAGCTATTTGATTCTATTTTTTTAATTTATGCTTCAACACAAAATCATATCCCTGCAAGAAAAAAACCCATTTTGCATGCCTACTATTCAACTTTCTTTTATGTATTCACATACTTCAAAGCCTCATGATCTATAAATAGTATAAATTCCTTAGGCACTAGATAATGCCTCCAATGTCTTAATGTTTGTATAATTACATAAATTTTAACATCATAAGTAGATTTTTTTTCTTACCTCATTCAATTTCTCACTGAAATATGTTATTGGTTTTCTTTCTTGACTTAGCACATCACCAATTCCCACAAATGAAGCATCACAATAAACCTCAAATACTTAGTTAAACCTCAAATACTTAGTTAAAATCTGCTAATACTAAAATTTGTTTATCTATAATCTCCTTGTTCAAAATTTCAAAACATTCTATGGCTTCTCTAGTCCACACAAATTCTTTTTCTCTCATGAAATCTGTTATTGGTGCCACAATACTACAAAAAATTTAGTAAATTTTTTGTAAAATTTTACTAAACCATGGAAACTTTTTATCTCGGTAATGCTGATTAGAATAGGCCACTCATCAATTAATTTTATCTTTTCTTCATTTATTTTCACATCATTTGTTGAAACTACAAATCCAAAAAATACTAAACTACTATGCATAAACCTACACTTCTTCAAATTTACATACTTCTCCTTTCTTAACAATTCCATTACCATTCTCAAATTTTGTAAGTGTTCTTATTTAATCATACTGAATATCAAAATATCATCAAAATAAACAACCACAAACTTACTCATATATTTTCATAGCACTATATTCATCACCTTCATAAATGTGCTAGGTGCATTAGATAATGCAAATGGCATCACCACCCACTCATATAATCCATTCCTAGTCTTGAATGTAATTTTCCACTCATCTCCTTCACAAATTCTCATATGATAATCGCCACTCCATAGATCAATCTTGGTAAAATATTTTGCTCTTACAAACACATCCATCATATCATCTAAATGAGGTATAGGAAACATATACTTTATTGTAATTTTATTCATTGCTCTACTATCCACACACATTCTCCATCTTTCATCTTTTTTTGGTGTTAGCAATACTGGTGTTACACATAGGCTCATATGCTCCCTTATCACTTTATTCTTTAACAATTCAGTAACTTGTTTATTTAATTTTGCTTGTTCTGTTAGATTCATCCTATAAGCTACTTGATTGGGTAGAGCTGATCCTGAAATCAAATCAATATGATGTTGAATATCTCTCTTCGGTGGTAAACCATTTAATAACTCATCAAGCATAACATCTGCATATTTTTTCAACAGTCTTGCCACTTCTATTAGTATTGACACTATTTTTGTTTCTTCATTCTTTTCTACTAGTGCATAACAACAACCTGCTACATTCATATCTTAGATAAAAATTTTAGTACATAGTAAGCTTTATGTCTTCTTTTCCTCTTTAAGAGGTAACAAAACTACCTTTGTACCAGCTTTCCAAAAAGTGTATGTGTTCTTTGATCCATCATGAACTACTTTCCTATCAAATTGCCACAGTCTTCCCAATAACACATGATATACATCCATCGAAATAACATCACACCATATGTCATCACTATAAGTCTTTCCTATCGAAAAATTGATTAAGCACCTTTTATATACAGTAACCTCATTCCCTTTCTTAAACCATGAAATCTGATAAATGTTAGAATTCTTTTCACATTATAGATTTAGTTTTTCAATCATTTATTTAGAAACCATATTTTCACAACTACCACGATCTATAATTTCTTTTCATACATTTCCACCTGAAGTACATCTTGTTCAAAAAATATTTGATCATAACTGTGCATCACCATCTTATTTATTTTGCACCTGATCCTTCCTTGGAGTGATCATGTTTCTTATCATCACGAGATTCTCTCTAATGTTAGCTGGTGCAAATTCAGTATTCTACTCTTCTATTTCAGCCTTAACTAGATTTACTCTTGGGTGATCTTCTTGCCTCCTTTTTTGATCTTGATAGTTTGGACACTCAAATGCTCCATACCCTTCTTTTCCACATTTATAATAGACATAGGATCTGTGTTGATTTGGAAACCATCCTCTTGCCCCACCATAACCTTGTCCTCTTTGAAATACTTTTCATCTTTGTTGGTATTGAAACCCTTGCCTATTATCATCTTGCCTTTCTAAAACACATGATGATTCACCTTTATTGGCATTAAATCCACCTCTGATGGTATTAAACCCACCTCATCCTCTTATTGGAGGGGATCTGCCTATCTTTGGACTAGTAGATGTCCTTTTGAAATTCTATCTATTTTTTTCTTCTACCTTCAAAGCTAATTGATAAGCCTCTGCCATGTTAAGTATTCTATGGATGCTTAATTCATCTTTAATATAAAATTTCAAACCATTTACATACCTTGCAACCATCTAATATTTTGTTTCATCATGCTCCACTCGTATGAAAAGGTTGTAACATTCATTTGTATATTCTTGTATACTATGATCTTTTTGCCTTAAATTTTGAAATCTTTTGTATAGGGTTTGTGCATAATCGACAGGTGAAATTTCTCACTCAGCTCCTTCTTCATCTTTTTCCATGTATTAATCTTCTCTTTAACTTTCCTCTATCTCTCTTTGTGCAGGTGATCCCACCAAATCATTGCATGACCTTTCCTTTTCATGCATGCAAATTTCACCTTCTTGTCTTCTATCATGGTCTTCCACTTGAATAGTTTCTCCATGCTATTCCTCCAATCTATAAACTCCTCTAGTTTTAAACTACCTCCATAATCTGGAACATCAGCCTTGATTCCTTCATTCCTTCCTTCTAACGCCCCAACCATCCTCTCTTTCATTGATGGTGGCTACTCTTGTTTTTGTTCTTGTTTTTGAACTTCTTCATCATGATCTGTGTCTTCTTCATCACCACCTTCTCTTCTATGTTGATTGATGATAACCTTTGTTAATTTTTGAAATTGCCTATGTATTTTTTGTATAGTTTAGTTCATCTATGCCATACCTCCTTGTCCTCTCACCATTCTTCTTTCCTCCAAGATTTGAACTTTCTCTGATACCAGATAATGAACCCAAAAACTAACAACAAGAAAATTATCAATAGGGCAAGATCTCGAAACAATACTCAGAAATTGATTCTTATTAATTGCTTGAAATAATTATAAACCCAAACCATGCTTAAATAATTATTAGCACATAAATTAGAGTTTACATGCAAATTTTGAAAAAAAAGCTAAAATATAAAAAAAATACTTATTTTTAAAAACATCCAAAATAGCCCAAAAATATCTAGAGATATCCTAAACACTATAATTAGACTATGGGATCAAATTCAATTGAATTGACTTTTGATTCTAAAAATATACACTTTCTAAAAATAGAAAAACCCTAAAAAAATCATTAAATCACAATTTTGGACCTTTAGATGATCACATATGGCCTTCAAAAAATATTGAAAACATGGATATGCCGTTAAAACTACCTAGGATGGTAACAACATTTTCAATACGACTGTTTTGATGCATGGAAGAGCTCAAACGAAGATACGAATTAAAAGATATGGCCTTTGAAAATTGGCTTATTTTTTCTGCATCACATTGTTTAAAAACACAATTCTTAGATGTTTCCTCATCCAAGTTGAACATGTAACAAATTAGTGATAGTTCAATTCAATTGGTTTTCATCCTTGATGCCATAAAGATAAACAAATTTATTAAAATCCATGGCTTGTTATGTGGTTATTTTATAAACAAGATCATTCTTCAACAATGTTTTTAGTTAAGATCATCTACCAAACTCATGAAATATGAGTGCACACCATCAATAAAATATTTGTTTTTTTAATTATTTTTTTACATTATTCTTACATTAGATATTTCCATTATAAAATCGAGTTCTTTGAGGATAAAATGATCTTTCACCATTATGAACATCTTTCTTGAAATCTATTATTTTTTTTCCTTTAGTTCTCTTAGTGAAATCACTATGAAACCATAATGATATTTCATTAATGCTCTTAGTGATGGCATATTTTTTCTAAGCACAAGTTGGCATGGTTTTTTAGTGGTCTTAGTGCTAGTATATTTTATATTATTAATATTTTAACCAAGGGACTTATAGAAATCCAAAAGTGTGGGTACCTTTATTATCTTGAAGTATTTCTTTCAAATTAGACCAATGTACATTACCTTTGGCAACCCTGTCCAAATTTAACTTAGCAACATTTTTTCGAGGGAAAACTCATGAGATTCTTTTGTTTAAAAAATAAATAAAAATTATTTAGTTTATTCTTAATTCTATATAATTATCAATATGATACTATTGAAACTGTGTGAGTTTATTGAAAAATTACAAATTCTTAAGACGAGTAAGAGATTAAAAATTATAAAGCTTCAACTCAACTAACTCATAACTTTTCTTTTACACAATATTATAATTATCATTAAATAATAAATACATTAATTTAAATAAAAAATTATTACGGGATTAGTTAATATATTCAATTTTTTTTAACGTTAATCATTTATCATGTTATAAAATTTAATTTAAAAATTAAAATTTAAGTAATTAACATTTATATTTAGAATTTATGATTAAATATTTAGATAAAATTAATTTAATATAATTAATTATTTATATAAAATTAATATTATTTATATTTAAAATAAAATAGAAAAAAAAAAATTTTAAATTTTATCATATTTTATTATACGGAATAAAATTACGTTTCCTCACTGTCATACGAACTTTAGAAGTATATTCTATTTGTCCAACTATAGTAGTTGATATATTGTATTTGACAGCACAATGTATAGGTTAAGAATTCCACAACCCGTTATATTCTGAAGTCAACGAACTATGGAAAATTAGATGGGCAGTGTTACTAGGACAACCAATGGTTACAAAAATTGTGGGGTTTTTTAATTTTTTTTTTAATATATTAAATATTAATTCATATCGTGCACCGATCTCGGAATATGGCCTACGAGTACATGGAGATCCCATTTATTCTAGAAGATCAACGAGCAGCACGAATACATGTAGAGGCCAATTATTCGAGAAGAAGAACGGGCAGCCACGACCCCACAATCGGGCACTACTATTTAATCTACAAATAAATATTGAAAATATGAAAGTAGTAGATGTTAGAAAGTTACTTTCACCTATCACTGAACCCTAAACAAACAATTTTTTAATTTATGTTATTCTTTTATATTAAGTTGAATCAAAATATATTTTAAAAGCAAAGAAACTGATTTGAAAGTTAATTCTGTATATTAATAAGAATATTTGAAAATGTAAGTTTGTATGAACAATATTCAAGTTTGAATTATCAGCATTTCATCTCATTCATTGAACTTATAATGATAATTTCAAATTAATTTTTTTTATTTATTCAACAATAATATTATATTTATATATAATAATAATTATTTAATATAAATATTATTATTCAAAATAATTAAAACTTATATTATTATATAAATAAATTTAATTTTTAATTAGAAGATACATTTGATATTTCATACAACTCTATCCATTATAAAAAGCTTTTTAATTTCCTCAATTTACAATTCAAAACATATAAAAAAAAAATTAATATATTCAATATATCTAATTATCTTATACTTACATCCCTCATCCAATCTACATCATTTAGAATCTACATCATTTAGAATGTGAGGTGCATTAATAGAGATAAAATTCAACATTATATATATATATATATATATATATATATATATATATATATATATATATATATATATATATATATCATTTTTGTTAACTTTTTGAAATTTAAAAAATATCTTTCACATAGTAATTTGTAGGCAAGAAATGGATTCCATGGTCTAAATATTATTTTTTTTTTTTTTTTTTATGATTTATGAAAAATATAAGAAAATTTTATTTATCCTACCTAAACATTTAACATTATTAGAATAAATTAGTTTCTAGTAATAAATTTTTTATATAAATATGTTATGTTTGATCTTTTTATTATGTATTTATTTATAATTATGAGAATGAAAAAATAAGATTTAATATGTGTACACACAAATACACATGTATGTATCTATGTAAATATATGATTTTTTTATTTAAATAATCATATTCATTATAAAATATTTTACCAATATAATTTAATTATTTATTTTCCTTAATATTTTTGAATAAGAAAACACTTAAATCTCAATACATGTAAAATAAATCCAAACAATATATTGTATTAAATATAAGGAAATTTATATTATTTATATATCTAAATATGTTGATAATCTCAAATTAAAAAATTCAATAAAACTTAAATATAAAATTTATAATGTGAATCAAATCAAACACCATTAAAAAATGACATATTTTCAAATAATAAATAATAATAATAATAATTAAACAAAATAACTCTCCATTTTGTAAGAGATGTTACATATTCACCCTAATTTTGTAGTGAATGAACAAGGCTAACAAAATTGAAATACATATAAACACCAACTAGTTTATAAACCCTAGACCAATAATAAATAGGTAACATACATCTTAAATGGCTCTACCAACAATAAAAAGTAGTTAAAAAATTAAAAATCAATAAGGACACTTGGTTCAAATTATATGAAGGAAACATTACTCTGCCATCCATCACTTTTGTTGGTTACAATTCTCATCATTACTATCATTTCAAGTTAAGTATCCATTTGTATTTAAGGATATTTAAATAAAAATTAGTTTATATTCATATTTTTTATTAAGACTTATATATTTTATAAGATTAAATAATGGGTTAAAAAATATTTAATATAATAAGAAGAATTTTTAAAAAAATTATAAAATAATCACAAAATTTTATACATAATTTTTTTTAACTTATTTTAAGAAAGTTATATAAAATAAATAAATTAAAAAAAAAATTAAAAAAATAATCAAAACATTTAAACCTTTTGCTTTCATACCATGATTGTTTTGCCACCCTTCCTCTCAACATCCTTTTAAAAACAAACAATAGGTATTATAATCAATTAGGAAGAGTAAAAGGAAGAAGTATTGATGTCTAATTTATTACAAAATACATAAATTTCAGTTCATTTAGTGATATCTATAATGGAAGGAAGAAATATTGATGTCTAGTTCATTACAAAATACAAAAATTTTAGTTCATTTAGTGATATCTATAATGGTCATTGTCTTTATTCAACATCCACACTTAATGCATTTTCACATAATAATGAGACTCAATTATTTATTATATTCATGAATGGCATGGGTGTTACAAGTGTAGAACACAATAGTGTGATTACCGGTGAGCTAAGCCACCTTGAATGTATCCAACCTTAGGTTGGATTGTTTTGGGTCCTTCATTGTTTGGAAACACAATTCGTAGATGCCCCCTCACCTAATTTGGAAATAAGTTAAAACATGTGAAAAGTTAGTGATAGTCCATTTCAATATTTTTCATCCTCAATGCCATAAAGATAAGCAAACTTATTAAAATCCATGGCTTGTTATGTGGTTTTTTTTGGATTTTTTAATAAACAAGAACAACATTCTTCAACAATATTTTAAGTTAAAATAATCTACCAGACCCATGAAATATGAGTGCATACCATTAAATCAATATTTGTGCTTTATTATATAATTTTTATTTATAATGTTTTTACATGAGATATTTTTATTATGAAATTGAGTTCTTTTAAGAGAAGAGGATCCGTCATTATTATGAACATCCTTCTTGAAATTCTTTAAATTTTTTCCTTGATACTCTTAGTGCAAGCATTAAGAAAGTATAGTAATATTTTTTTAGCGCTGTTAGTGTTGGAATATTTTTCCTAAGAAATGGTTGGCATGGTTTCTTAGTGCTCTTAATGTGGGTATAATTTATATTATTAATATTTTTATGAAGGGCCTTATAAAAATAAAAAATGTGGGTGATTTTATTATCTCAAAGATTCCAATCAAACTAACCCAATTTACACTACTTTTGGCACTTGTGTCCAAATTTAACTTAACAATATTTTTTCGAGGGAGAACCCACAAGATTCATTTGTTTTTTTTTTAAATATTTAATTAAATTTATAATTTATTATTAATTCTATATAATTATCAATATAATAATATTGAAACTGCAAATTTATGGAAAATTTATAAATTCCTAAAACGAATAGAGGTTCATAAGTTTTAAGACCTCAACTCGACTAAGTCGTATCTTTTCTTACACAAAGTTAAAATTATTATTAAATAACAAATACATTAATTTAGGAAAACATTATTACGTGATCAATTAATATATTTAAATCTTTTTAATTATCGATCCTTTATTATATTATAAAATTTAATTTGAACAGAAAAATTTAACTACTTGACATTTATATTTATAATTTATAATTGAATATTTAAATGATATAAATTTACTATATTTAAATAATATATTTTTGTTCATGTTTAAAACAATATGGAAAAATATTTTGTTCGAAAATTTACCGTTTTTTATTATACGGAATAAAAATAGCGTTTCCCCAATCTCTTACGAACCTTTGTACTATAATCTATTCATCCAACGATACTAGTTGATGTATAATGCTTAAGAGCAGAGTGTATAGGTTAAGAATTCCATAACACGTTATATTGTAAAGTCAAAGGTATGTGGAGGATTACATGTGCCACGTTACTAAGACAACTAATGTTTACAAAATTTGTGGGACCTCTTTTGTTTTAAATATATTAAATATTTAATTTGTATCTGTGACCGATCTCCTAATATTGGCTACGAGTGCATGTAGATTCCATTTATTCTCGAAGACCAACGAGCAGCATAACCCAACATGGGGCACTACCATGTAATATATATATTAAAAAAGAAATTATAAAAGTAATAGGTCTTTGAAAGTTACTTTCACCCATTAAGTAACCCCTAACTTCAACCATAGCATATTTGCGGAAGACGCCCATAAATAACCAGACAATATTTTAATAAAGCTTCTTGACTTTTGATTCCGTCATTATCGTTTTCATTTTTTCCTCCACTCACTTTTGAAGTCTACAATTCTGTATTTTGTCGTACACCATTCAATTTTGAAGTCCATTATAGCAGATTCGGTGAAGACGCCGATGGATAAATATTTTTTTATTTTTTGTGGCCGTTATCAAATGGCTCAAGAGAATCTGTGAAAATCATATTACACCTTAGAATTGATCGAGATAAAGTCTCTCACAATCTTTTCCAGCTTCACATAATAGATATTGAAAAGAGTTTGCGGGGAAAAGAGCGACGGTGAAAGGATAAATGCTTGTGACACTACTTTTGATGTTTTCGTGGTTGTACAAATGGACGATAGCTAAATGCTGGGATATCATTGATATAGACGAAGATCTTTACTTATAGAATGATATTTATGAATTAATTTTAGATGACTTCCTCGAAGAAGACTTCGATGAAGACGCTGACGCTCTTGTATCATTAGCCGATGATTTAGAGTAACTGCTATCAAACATGCAGCGACCATGGCACCATGATCATTCTAATCTTACTTTTAAAGCATACGAAAATGGTCTCAACATCAAGGTGAAGTACCAAAACGAGATAACAAGCCTAGAACCAGAGGCAACCAAAGAGGATGAAGTAACTCTAGAGGAAAGCAGTGCTTCATGCCAAGAATGTCGCCTACCATGCAAAGGCCTTCTAATCCACCTTTGCAATTTCAGAGTTCTTTCAAGCCTAGTGATTCCTGGATCAAGAATAAATTCACTAGCAGGGAGCATCCAAAAGAAATCCATTCCCCACAAAACGAACCAAAATGGGATGTACTTCTACCTGCAGAAAATAGTGAAGAATATGAGGTAGATGATGCTTTCTACTCAGATCAGGACTACTGTCTAGAAAAGGGTGAATGCAGTAATTTTCAGGAAAAATAAGAAAGAGAAGACACAGAAATAGAAGAAGAAATCTACCATAAACAGGTATCAGTTCTAGATCCATCAAGACAAAAACTAGTATGTACAAGTATCCCTCCATTAGAGATACCACAACCAGCTTATTTACCACAACTGATAAATGGAAAATTTGCCCAGTTCATAACTATAGAAATAAATGGCAAACTGGTAGATGCACAAATAGATACAAGGGCTTCTCTCTCATTTGCAAAATCACAGACCATCCATGACTAGAAGACAATGGATGAAACATTGGCTTATAAGAGCCTAGATGTCCAAGGGAATAGTTTTATCTATAATATGTATAAACATCAACAATCCCTTAGGATCCAAGATAAAATCTTTCATTGTGATGTTTTTTGCCTTAAATAGGATGCATGTAGATGTTCTTTTAGGTTGTGCCTTCATAAATAGATACTCACCCTATGGATCTACTACAAAAGTGTCATGTTCACCATAGATAATGAAATGCTGAGAATTCTTAGGCTTATCTATGCTATTGAGCAATTTCCAAGCTCTATGACCCAAATACATAACATCGTAATTCTTGATGAAATTCAAGCTATAGGAGAAAAGATTAGAACCACTATCTATTCTGACAACCCTCAACAGTTTTGGTCAAAATCCATGCCCGAGATGGACATCAAGCTTGTTGCAAAAAAGCATATGAAGATCGGGAAGAAAATCCCAATACCAGCTCAGGATTATAATGATATGGAATCACAGATAAAAGAATTAGAAGCTAATGGCTTCATAGAAAAATCAACATCATCTTATTGTTGTTATGCCTTCATGGTTAACAAGCACTCAGAACAAAAAAGAGGAAAGAAAAGAATGGTCATAAATTATAGACCATTAAATGCCATTACCCAGCAATTTTCATATCCTATACCAGATAAAAGCTATCTATTAGAGAAAGTTACAGCATGTAAATACTTCTCCCAGTTTGACTGTAAGTCCGACTTTTATCAAATGTGGGTCAAAGAAGCTGATAAAGAAAAGACAGCATTCAACTACCCATTTGGCCATTTCCAGTGGACTATTATGCCATTCAATTTGATGAATGCCCCAACATTCTACCAGGCCCATATGGATAACATTTTTAAAGACACTTCTAGTTTTCTATGTGTATATATTGTTGATATACTAATTTTACGTAATTCTCTTGCTGACCATTACTCCCATCTCATAATTTTTGTTGAGCTAGCAGAAAATGCAAGAATTGTCTTGTCTGATACAAAGATCCAGCTCTGCAAGACAGAATGTAATTTTCATGGAATGATTATCCAAGATTTAAAACTGCAGATCCAGCCACATATTAAGAAAAAAGTTATCAATTTTCCATAAAAAACTAGACAAACTGAAGCTTCAAGCATTTTTGGGATTATTAAATTATTTGAATAGCTTTTACTCTAACTCTGGTGAAGATAGGTTTATCCTCCAAGAACTTCTCTAGAAAAAGAAAGAATTCCAATGGAACGACAAACACATAGCAGCTATCCAAAATATTAAATCAAAAGTAAAGTCTCTTCCAAAACTGCATATCCCAAAATCAGATCAATTTTCAGTTTACACTGATGCCTCTGATTTTGCATGGGGAGCAGTACTTGTTTGTATATATGATAATAAAGAATTCGTTTGTGAATTCTCTAGTGGAGTCTTTAGTGCAGATGTTCTTAAGTGGATCTCTTCTTATAGAAAGATTTATGCTATTAAGAAATGTCTGGAGAAATTTATGCTAAAGATTCTTCATTTGCCATATTTTATTGTAAAAATTGACTGTACTAGATTTCTAACCTTTAGAGAAAAAAGTCATGGTCAGAAAGATGGTCGCGGTAAATATATTAGATGACAGGCTTTCTTTAATCAATTTAACTTCTCTGTAGAACATATAAAAGGCATTGACAATATAATAGCAAATTGGCTTAGTAGAAATCCACTTGCAACATTAATGCATCAACCCTACTCTGGTTTTAATCTAACCAAAATTTATAATCAAGGATTTGCTTCCTTGAAAATACTTGTTCAAGAAAAAATTCTCAGAGAAGGTTTTCATCCAAGATATACTAAGATTTTTTATGCAGTAGGCCAAGATCTACAAATATCTTCAGCGGCCACTATTCAAGTAAATCATCATCAAAACACTAGTGTAATCACTATAGAAAGGCTAAATAGTGAATTCCTATTCCACCAGTTTTTTGAATTAATAAAGCGTCTTTTATGGACATCGCTGGTAAGGATAAGATCATCACATAATGAACACCTCTATAGGTGGATAGTCAGATATGGTCTACATCATATCCATGAAGAAGAAAATCATGATCAAGACACTGTAGTACATACTATTATTCGAAGACAGCTAGAATGGGAATCATATTTCTACATCAATCCTCACTGTCATGCATGTAAAGCTGGAACCCAGCATTGGCATCTTTCTAGTGTATTCCAGCTATGGTGTCTCTTTTAGCCAATAAGCGAAGATGACTTCTTTACTGAAGTAGAAGCAATGTTGGACCCACCAAGCTAGACGTCTTCATCCAGTGTGTCCAACAACATATCAATGTAGATTACTTTTGTGTTGTAAAGCATGATGGGATAGACACTGCCTTGGCATAGATTCCAAGTAAGACCTCTCAATTGCTATAAATAAGACTCTTCTCTTAGTATAGATCATCAAAAATTTTCTAAGCTTTAGAAATTTAGTAGCCTACTCAAGCGTATGCTATTCTATTGCCCTCTTGAAGGAACCTGAGAATCAGAAACTTAATAGACTGTAAAAAGAGTGTAATAGATTTGAATTATAATAGTGAAGCCATAGCCATTCGACCTCTGCCTATTGTCGCGGGTTTCTTACAAAGAAAGTGGATAAAGGAGCGTCTATTGACGTAAAAGGATTGGTTAAGAAGATGACTAGTAAACATGAATAACAATGATAATTTTAGAATAGAACTAAAACTTTTTAATGAGATTCAAAGGTTTAGTGATTTAGAAAAAGAGTTTTTTCTCAACTCTTCAAACTATATAAGACTAAAACTTTGTAGGTGAGGCTTTAAAATCAAATAGAATGCCTAAGAATTTAAGTTAAACTCCAAGGAGAATCCACTGCCATTTATATCCCTCCAACCAAGGAAGTTTGGGTGAAAGGCACTGGTGATAGTATTAGATCTTTCGCCATTAAATGGAAGACCAAGAGGTAAGGTAGAAGATGTCAAGGTATTCTATAGCATACTTAATAAACTCATCATATTCATAATAAGTGATGAGAGAGTCATCAAAAATGTTCCCATTAATCAATTGGTAGTCTGAATTAGGTAGAGAAGTACCCTTCACCAAATCCCTAGAAGCATCGCTAGCCAACAGATAGTTGAAACCCTCAATAGCTAGGACATAACGCGAACGCACAAGGGGTAACCCCTATTTGATATATCTATGAAAATCAAAGTGCTAGGATTGAAAACCATTTATAATAATAAAAGCACCAACATCCTCAAATAACATATTAATAGTGTAGAGAAATCGTGGACCAAACTGGAGAGCCTAAAGCATAGCTATAATAAAAAGACATCCAATCTGATCATAATTTTTCTCAAAATCAATCTTGATGAATAACACATTCTAGTTGAATATCCTTGCCCATTCCATACCTTCCCAAACAATAATCACATTATCCAAAATGTATCTATGTTGAATAAACATTGTTTGCTCACTTCTCATAATTAAGGGAAGCAAATGTTTGATTCTAAGGGATGAATCCTTAGCTATGATTTTTTTAAGATAAATTAAACAAGGTGATGGTTTTCTAGTTGGTAATAACCTCAGGGTCTCTAGCCTTAGGAATGAATTTGATGTTACCATGATTAATAAGATGGCCCAAAGAATTGGACAAAATAACTTCAGAGTAGACTTTATGAAGATCACGTCCAAAAATATCCTAGAGGGTTTGATATAATTCATAAGACATCAACTCCTAGTGCCCTATCGGAATCCATTTATATGATGGATTCTTTAAGGTGGCTGAGGCTGAGCAACCTATCATAGGCAATTCTCTGCACTTCAAAGAACTTAAAGCAAACAACTCCGAGGTATTGAGAGAGACCAAGGGAGGAGGGAGACACAATAAACACACCATGATAACGATGCATAATAGCTTGCAATATGTGAAGTAATTTGGCAAACCTGTCTAAAGCACATCAAATGGCTTTAATTTTGTCTATAGCTTATCTTGAGCGAAGGTGATAGAATAATTATTTGGTCCTTTGACTCCAACTTTCAACTAATACATATGTGCTCCTTCAACCTTGTCATCCTTAGCTGATTAGAGCTTATATCTCTACATGACAACTTGAGTTTGTAGATGATGGATTAAAGGCATGACTTCCAACTCCTTTGAAACCTTAAGGTATTTATGGTTTTTAACTTGATGAATACACTACCCAAACGTAGCCACTTATTTTTCATAAATTTAGAGAAAAGAGGTGGTGTGGACTACTCCACTATTCAACCACTCAATCCAGTCAATACCGCATATGAGTATGGTATCTAGGTTCTCAATTATAATGATACGCCCAATAGTCTGATCATGTCTGAGATGGGTAGTATTGAGGTAAAATTGAGAATTATGGAATTTAACTTAGGGGGTAGTCCACTCAAGGCATAAGCAAATAGGGTCATGGTTAGACAAAAAAGTGTCTGGGATGAAATAAATAGGTCAATCATGAACAAGAGTGAAGAAGAAAAGGTCTTTTTCTACTAGCAAAGCACGCTCAAGATGCTTAATAACTCGATCTTCTCCTTGACGAAAATTAGACCATGTGAACCAAGGAGAATTTGACTCCCACCTTCGATAGTGGTTGGGATAAAAAAAACTAAGCTTATTTCGCATGTAAAACCATGTTTCTTGCTCTCTTGCACACCACCTTATGGGGGAGATGTCCTTTGTCTTTAGCAGTATCAATCATAATGAATTCACCATATAGAATCTAGTGTGCATTCGAAAGAGAGTCTATCGACTCTCTCTAAAACAAGGTGGATTTCACAACATCATTAGGGGCATACAAGATGATAAGGCCAATAATGCGATTACCAATTTTAAAAATAGTCCATACCACTCATGGGTGGGGTTAGAACCCTAGGAAATATTTTTTTTAGACAACTTAGGTGCCAAAAGGGTGAAAACACCTCCATGGCTAGGTTCATGATAAGTGGCCTAACAAAGGGCCACAAGACAAATAGTATGAGAAGCAAATTGAAGGAGGAAATCATAAACTTGGACTTATTACATGCATAATATATTTATTTTGGAAAAATGATGACAATTATTCTTGAATGTATACTTATGTGTCAGATCAGTGAGCCCTCTAACATTACAAGAATAAATTATCATTGGGAATCATCTAGGTTCATATCATTTCCCTCTGTAAGACCTGAGATGGCTACAAAGCTATTCAAAGCTTAGTCAAGTAGGGCATAGTCTCTAACTTGAAAGGTTTCCTTTTATTTAGTACATAATCATCATCTATAAAAGGTTAGGGGATATGAGAGCATCAAAGAATAACCTTACAATTGAGCATTATGAGACTAAGTTCTGAGTCTAAATGATTCACCCCTGAAGGAGCCTATGAAGATGGAGCCATAGGAGCAAGAGACAAAGACGAAACAAGATAGGCGATTGCTTGAGGACAACAAGATGTATGAGGTGAGGTTTGACTTGTGTAAGCACATGAATTTTACCAGTAGTGGTCGTCGAGCTTGATCCCCCTATGCGCTAGTAGATAATTTGTTGGGGTTTGGCATTTCCATGGGATGCATTATTCTTGCTATTAGATATTGTCATCCATATGTTAGAATTATCATTCTAGGGTTTTGAATCAAACCCACTTTTTCTTGAGGAACACAAGGAGTGGGGACCTTTAGAGGGCATTCTCTAATCAAATAGACCGAAACCTGGCACCAAAAACAAGTGTTCAGGGGGTTGACATTAAACACACGTGTGAAATGATTATTACCTACTTCAATCTCAATGGACTCTTTGAGATCTTTGGCAAGGTCTATTTCCACATAGACCCTTATCTGAAGACGTGTTACATAAAAATTTGGTTGTTCATTGCCTCTAAAATTCACACTGAGTATCCCTACATCAAATGATGTAGAAATGGTAGTGACAATGTTTTAAAAAATGTAAGTCACTATTATTCAAAGCTCAGAAGACTAACTTGACTCACTATAATGAATGTACTTTCAAAATAAAATTGATCTTACCTAAATCAAGGACAGATCAGTGATGGATAAGAAAAAACCCTACAAAATTGCGGACATTTAATACTCTGTACGGCTCACAACCAATAATTTGAATCTTGTCGACCCCTCCACAAAATAAGATGGACAATATTTCATTTCACATATTAATTAAAATGATTGCGTGTTTCATGTGAACATAAAATATAAATATTTATCCTATCATCATAGGAGGGTTGGCTGAATATATGTCTTTCACGTTGAAATTTGAATTAGCTCCTAAAATTTGCTCCTTTTAAACAGAGGGTTAAATTTCACGATATACTCCACCCGTCCAAAAAAAATTATTGTGATATCATCCACTCGGCACTGCTTTTTTAAATGTTAGTACAGTTTCATCTTTGAAGGAGGAAAGACAAATAATCATTCGTGTTTTTAATAGTCCACCCAAAATTTTCCGCTCGACAAATCTTACCGCAATAAGATATTTACTTAGCTATGAACAACCCTAATAAAATAAAATCAAACATTTCGACTTGGCAATTTAACGTTGAAATCTTATAGCTTTATGATCTACAGCGTCGCAATACTCTCGCAGCGTAATTGCGAGTAAAGGTAGTGAGGACGGAATGCCTTAAACGTCACAATCAAAAGTCAAGGTCGCGTCATTAAATGGAAATCATATTCGCACCGACAAATAAGTTAATGTCCAACGAATTCAAATTAGTTTTGATCTCTATATATTCAAATTAGTTCTGATCTACGCCTGTATAACGAATTCAACCTGTGCTTCTCTTTGCCGCCACTCATCTGTGTTTTCTTTCAAATCCCTTTTTTTCTTAGCTCAAATTTCAAGCCGTTTCAAAATGATAAATGGTTTTGAGAAACCTCACGTGGTGGCAGTGCCATTCCCTGCACTCGGTCACGCCATCCCTCTCCTCGATTTTGTAAAGTTGCTTGCCTTCCATGGCGTCACAGTCACCTGCGTTACCACCCCTGCTAATGTTCCCCGCCTGCAACACCAACTGGCTTCCGCTATCTCCTCAGGTCTCGATATTCGCTTCCTTGTCCTTCCCGCGCCACTTGTGGAAAGTTTAGGAAAGGGGTTGGAGAGCTTCGAACAAGTTCCCACGGAGCAAATGGGTCTTATTTTTGAACTGGTTGTCAAGCTTGAGCAACCCTTTAACCGTTGGCTCGAGGCCCACTTTGAAAAAGAAGGCCGACAAGGAAGGGGAACTCCTGTTTGTATAATGCATGATGTGCTTTTGGGATGGAGTATGGAAGTCCCCCAAAAACTCAAAATCCCGAGGGTGGTGTTCGATACATACGGGGCATTTGGACTGAGTGTGATGCATTCTGCATGGCTTTCGGCAACGCATAACGCATTGGAAAATGAAGGAGAGAATGTCTTGCTGAGCTTGGATTTGCCCCGTCCTCTCAGATTACATAAACACGAGATAGACAACGAGTTGTTCGACGCCCTCATGATGGAAATTATGGGACGGTTGCAGACGGTCAAACAATGTTCCGGAATGCTCGTGAATACATTTGAGGAGCTGGAGCCAGAGTATCTCCAACACTTGAGAAATCTGACAGGGAAGAAAGTGTGGTCCATAGGCCCAGTGCTTCCCCCGAGTTGTTTTGGAAGCGCAGTTAAAGTGAGCGCCCGAGGCAAAATCTCTGCAGACATCAGCGAAGAGCAGCTGTTACAATGGCTGGATGCTCAAAGCTCAAGTTCAGTTGTGTATATTTCGTTTGGAAGCCAGACATTTTTAACGGAAGAGCAAAGCAAGGCCCTTGCTAGTGGTTTGGAAGCCAGCCAGCAGCCCTTCATATGGGCTATCAAAGTGTCCCCAGAGATGGCATCCAACACACCAGGTGATCTTGCTCGGACGTTTCTTCCGGAGGGCTTCTACGAGCGAACAAAGAATAGAGGATTGGTCATATGGGGGTGGGTATCACAGCTTGTTATTCTCTCCCACCCATCTTTGGCGGCCTTCATGAGCCACTGCGGGTGGAATTCTATGCTTGAAAGCGTAACTCTGGGAGTGCCGTTGATCACGTGGCCGATGTATGCCGATCAACACTTCAATTCAAAACTAGCAGTGAAATTGGGAATTGGAATCCAAGTGTGCGAGCATAGAAGTGGAATTCCGGAGAAGCAAAGAGTGAAGGATGGTGTAGCACTTGTTTGCAGTAACACGGAGGGGAAAGAGATGAAAAGAGATGCAGAAAAGTTGAAGGAGATGGCAAGAAAAGCTGTTGCATATGGAGGATCCTCAAACGCAAATTTACTAGATTTTGTGAATGACATTCGTAAGATGGAGACGGAAAGGAAGGCTGCTGTATGTGGAGGATCCTCCAAACATCAATTACTAGATGAATTTGTGAGCATCTCCCAAACTATCTAAACATTCTTCCCAACTATCTAGGGACTTAGGTTTTATTCTTCTTCCGTAAGCACCTGCTTTATTTATTATCTTCCTAGTGTGATCCTAAACAACATTCAAAAATAATTGTACGCACATAATCCCCGAAAAAATATATTTTTCATATAAAGCTGAACACTCAAACATGAAAGCGCTCCAACATTGAAGGAGCTGTTTTTCAGTAGCATGATGTATGTTCGAGTGATTTAGTCTTTCTTTCTATGGTTTGTTTTTAATTTTGGTAAATGAGTAGCAGGATGTCTGGGTTGGGAAGTCTTCCGCATTTTAAGTCCATGAGCAATTCATTTTGGCGTTCCTTATTTTAAGTCGTTTTAAAGTGTCATTTTAAATGAATTTTGAGAGATCAAATTTGTGACGCTTACGAAACCTTCAAATTACTCAATATGACCTGACTATAAACACACTCTCAGTTATGTATTTTGTAAGCTGCTATAGCTTAATATATTATGTAAACATTATTTTCGATCTACCAAGGTTTTAGAGTTTTAAACACTATTTAAAAAATAGTTAGTATCACATACTATATTTTGTCCTCGAGATCTTTTTCGAAGAAAGAGTTATTATGTTAATTGTGTGTAACATTTTACAAAACAACGCTTCAAACTATCTAATATAATTTATTTATCAAAATGAATGATAAAATAATAAAAATATTAAATCAAAATTAAAATTATATAATTAAATATTTTTTATTTAATTTATGTAATAAAAATTAATAAAAGTTTAATAAAAATATCATGTAAAATTAATTTAATGAGAAAAATTGAAATATATTATTTTATGGATAATGATAACTAAAGAAAGAGAGGCCTTTCATTTAAAGCACAAAATTCTCAATAATATATATATTATCCTATCAAAACACTCTTGAAAAAATATATTGAGAAGAAAGAAAGAAAACCCTAAAGTGAAAAAAGCTATTAAATGATTGTACATGCATAAAATTTACATGGTTATGTTGGTGTAGGATATTCATTATTCCATTTATTTATTAAATGAATAATTCCTACACATGTAATTTCAACTTACTTAAGTGTCATAATAGGTTAAGTGGGAGAGAGGACAATTTCCACCTAGAGTACTCCCTGAATTCAATTGAGTGTCATTGTGAGTTCTCCTAGGAATTCTATAGTGAGATACACTCAGTGTAACTATGAGTTCTCTAGTGAGTTAACACCCCCTAGTCCTTTATATTTCTCTTCACCATGTTATTGTAATTAACCAAAAAAGCGCAGAGCAGTGATTGTTAAGCAAGGCATTTCAATAAATTAAGTAATTGTTGCACATCTTCTTACGTGTTTGTATTACAAATGAGATCATCATTGTTGCAAAATACTTGTGTGCTCACTCTACCAAAAGATCACCTACTGGAATATTCTAACATGGTATCAGAGCTTAAGATTATGACAATGAACATCAGAGAAAGTTTATCTATTTAATTTCTATTTTGTATTTGTTAAATTTTTTGAGGAAGAATTTCCATGTTGCTAGCATTAGAATTTGCATATTATTTGTATTGGTATTTGCATGCTTGTGTATTGGCATAGAAGGGTTTGTTGTAGAACTGGTTGATGTGCAACGAAGATTTTGTGGGCGATTCCATACTCTCACTTTCTTTTTAGCTGGAGGATTTTCAACTGGAAAAACACTTTTTCCTGCGGAAGGAGACATTCACGTATTTTAGCCTTTCTAGCTTGAGATCTGCTACGGCCTTGACTGAAAATACAGTGGAGTATCTGCATGTTTAGAGCTTTCTAAGCATGTTCACTAGTTCACCGTAATGACAGCCGAAGAAGATTTCTATGCATGTTCAACGAACCTTCCAATAGCTACGCCCGGTCAAAGCATCCTCTTTCAAAGGTAATCGTAATGGAATTTAGGAGAGCTCAAAGGGTCTAGGCGTTAATAACTTGGATCCTCTCTCCACACGGTGTCATGGCTACGATATTGCATGAGGTATATTTGGATATCGGGATCTACCAGTATGTATTCCAGCTTAAGATCATGGTGGATGATTTGGTTGTCAAATGGCTGAGTCGAGTTTCTATCTACGGCCTGTTCTTTGGGTCAACATCCTCGTGGGTGTTTTCCACGGCCTGGTGTGCAAAGGCGTCCTCACCATTTGCAGCCGTCTACCCTACATACATAAGTATATATTACTGATCGCCATGAATCTACAACTGTTGGCCGTTCAAATACAGCTGTTACGCCAGCCCCCATGCCTACAGTCTTCCTTCTGACCTTGAACCAAATCCAAGGCTGTTACTGTTGTTGTTATACCAGCGGTGGGGGTTTCGTTCACAGAGATGTTTGCAACCATGTATGTTATTGCATGGTAAATTTCCAGGAGATCACCGTGGGAGGTGCCAATATGGAGAGGAGAATAGCAAGGAACATGGCGAGGCAAGGACCGAGGTCCTGTAATGCACCATGTTGATCGAACTCCCACTCCATGTTAAACCACTATTTGTGCATGCATATGGTGGCGTTGGTCTCTTAGTTTGCATGTATATTGGCAGTGCGTGCAACTTTTCCAGCAAGCTTCCTTCCTCCATTGGCGCTGCTGTAGAACATATATTTCCTTTTGCCAAAAGTCGACTTTATATATGCCCTAAAAAGAATTAAAGCATGTTTTATTTTTTTAAAAATATCTTTGCATACATTTTTAATTAAAAACCCTTTGTAAGAGACATTTATAGACAAGTCCACGTAAATGTGACTGGGCATGTGTTTTTTAATTTTTGTTGATTGGTTACATGATATGTTTTGTGTTTGAATTTGATGAGTATTTAAATTTTAAGTTCAATTTAATTAAAGAGATTATTAATGATAGAAAAAGTATTTTGCTATAAGTTTTGATTGATAACTTAGAATTGAGTGTTATGTTTTTCAAAAGTGCATATTTTTTCATCCTTTTTCCATTGGTATAAATGGTTTTGTAAAAATTACTAAAGTTATAAAGTGTCATATTCAGGGGGATTATGAGCCTTAATATTTTCTATAACGCACATTGTGCATTGATTGCTTTCATCTGAAAGGACTCATTTTAAGCCTAGTCTGAATTCCATTTCTAGAACGTGCACCATTGATTTCCCTTACTCAAGCATTAATTGCTCACTTGGGTACATTCTCGGTTGTTCTTGACATCCCTTTCATGAGCGTGCTTTAGAAGTTCAACTCAGATTATTTTGTGCAGTTGTGCACTTCCTTGGTATCTTCTCTCGATCATGTCGACCTCATTTGACAGATTATAGATGAGGAGATTTGTTTCATCTCTAGTGATCCTTCTTGGGAAGGATAACTATACCTCATGGCGTGTTTATATGGAACACTTGCTCACACGCAATAATCAAATTCTATTTTTATATGGATAGATTATTTCACCCACTGATCCTGTTTGATTCAATAAGTGGACTAATACTTGTGACAAGGTTTTTGCCACTCTGTTGCTTCATATTTCATGGATCTTCATTGTCATGTGGAATATACAAAGTGTTCATGCACTGTTTAGAGCATACTACATAGTCTTTTTGATGATCCTACTGAGATTTATATCACACATCCTCCACTTCCTATTGTCTCTTCTAAGACTATTATACTATCTCCTCATTATTATATTTCTTGTGATGATACATGCATGGTGGACAATGCTCTTACTGCTATCGAGCCCCCACTATAGAACATAATTTTATCAGATCTTAGTTGTCTCATTGCAGATTCTATATCCATTCATGTGTAGATTGTTTCTCTTTCAGAGCCCTCATAGACTTGCATTTTGGAGGACTTTTCTAGTGAGTGTATACACTCTAAGATTATTGATGACTCATATTTCCTTGTATACATTCATCTTACGAATTTGAGTTCTTCATTTATAGATCAGTGTTTATTTTTGATAGTTATTGAGTTTTGTTCTCCTTTTCCCATGGACATTATTTCATTGAATGTTCCATGTCTATCTTATTCTCTAGTTGTTCTATCTTCTTCATTGTATGCTTCTTCATTTCCATCTTCTACAGTTAGTCATCTAATATCTGATTAGACTTTGGCACATTTGAGCATTAGCAGGGAGACATTTGAGAAATATCCAGAGATATTCATCTTGATTCCTACATGCATTCTACTTGAGTGAGAATTCAATAGTTTGACATCTAGTGTTTTTTTTTTCCAAAAGGAAGAGACAACATTTGTTGTAGAGAGACCTACTACAACATTCACCATGCGACATTCTATGCATACATTCTCTCTCTTCTTTGTGGAGGCACACATCCTTCATATTTTGTAGGATACCGGGACCGTCACTATATATTTGGGTACCTCATCAGGCCTCATTCTAGGGACTTAATTTTAAAACCCACTTAAGCTATGCTTAAAGGGGGTGTTGGAGTGGGCTCTCTAGTCGCTTATTTTTTTGTCTCTCTCTTGGGGTGTGGAGCTTTTTTTCCACTGGGTTTTATCCTTTTACTCTACTTATTGAGAGTTACATTGTATGTGGATTCCTCATCATGCCTTATTATTAGGACCCATATTTTATTTTATGTCCACTTAAGCTATGCTTAAGATGGTTATTTGTGTAGAATATTCATTATTCCATTTACTTATTAAATGGATAAATCTTACACATGTAGCTTCAGCTTGCTTAGGTGTCATAAGAGGTTTAGTGGGTAAGAGGGTGAGTTTCATCTAGAGTTTCACCTAAATTCAATTGAGTGCCAATGTTATTTCTCCTATGAGTTCCATAGTGAGTTACACACAGTCTAACTATGAGTTAACTTCAGTACTCTTTTATATTCCTCTTCACCCTGATATTATAATTAACTAGCAATGCATTTCAACACATTAGGTAATTGTTGCACATCTTCTTTCATGTTTCTAAATATAGACAAGGTCACCGTTATTTTAGAATACTTGGATGCTCACTCTCCTAGAAGATCACCTACCGACCTATTCTGATAGGTTAAATATTTTTAGAATATCCAATGATAATATAGTGATCTTTACATAAAATAATGTGCTCAATCCTAATATTCTCTTTACTTTTCCTTTTTCTTGGCTTTCTAGACCTTCTCCTAGTGCCAAACTAAAACCTTATAAACCCAATATTTTTTGAAGAAAATCATAATAGTGCCATGACCACCATAGAGTTTTGAAAAAAACACCTACATATAGTGTTCATTTCTCTATTGTTTCATTCACTTAAAATTTTACTCTTGAAATGTACATTTTCATTCATTTTACATGTCTGAACCTTCAATTTTATTTAAAAATTTCTATAATTAATTAACCAAATATTCAATTTACTTAATTTTCAAACCAATTTTAACTAACTCCAAATTAACCTCAATAATCTCTCAACTATAACTTGTTAACTCCCACATATAACAACCATCCTTTTCTTACAAATAATTCTCTTTACTATGAAATTAAAATTCAAAAAAATTCATATAGGATTGAGTATTTAGGTTTTGGTAGAGCTACAATCTATATTATATAATTTTATTGAAGAATCAACCTAATTATCACAACCGCCTTTTTATCATTATTGAAAATTAGAGAAGTTTGCTCACAAATTTGTAGCACATTATTATACTTTTTGTGAAAATCAACCATAATTAATCTATTTATTTTTACTTCAATTTTTATCTTCCATTCATTTTCCTTTCACAACCCTCTTTATAGAGAATATCCAAGTCATCATTGAACAAAAATCTAAGGTGATAAGAACCTATATTTTTAAATTCAATAACCTATTCTTAGTTTGTCCTTTACATTAATCAAGTTTGGGGATTTTTATTTTTATTCATTTTTATATTTTCATTAGATTAAATTTTATTGATTAGTTTTTCTTATATATCAAAAATAACTATAAAAAATTAAAATAAATAAAATAAAATAAAAGAAAATAAAGATTCTTACACTTTTTTGCAATATAAATCATTTAGTTTTCATAAGATTTAACTTGCATACATAAAAACCAATAACATATAGTATTGCATATTAATTTTAAAATTCAAAAAATAAATTATTCTATTTCAAATAATTTATATTATCCCATTTTATTTTTTAACACACATATACATGCACAAAAATTAGTTAACACTCCACACCCATCTGTAAACAATTCAAAAAAAAAAAAAAAATGGCATTAACAATGACCTCTTTAATTTTTTGCATACATTTTAAAAATAAAATCATATCCATATTTAGGTAAGGATTTATATTTGCATGTTATATTTGATAAAAATAAATTATTTATAATTTTTTTTTGCTTAGAATATAATTTATATTACACACACACACACACACACACACATTATAGTATTTAATCATAAATCTTAAAACATAGATTATTCATGCATCATTATTTGAATTCATTAAAATAAAAAATAGAATGTACTTTTCATTGATATAATTAAATTTATGTGCAACTATAAAATTAGAAAATAAACATTCAAATAGTTTAATTTCAATGTTCAATTGTCATCATTTTGCATAGCATTTCTTTGAAAAATAAAAAAATTAAGTTTGTTTTCTTTATTTTCAAAGTCTTTTTTTATATCAATAATTTAGTTTATTGAATTAATTTAAAAATAAATATAAAATCCACTTTATTTTATCAGAACATTAATTATGTAAACACATTAGAAACCAAAATCTACAAATATTACATTTCAAAAAAATATAAAACTAACTAAATAAATAAAATCCATACAACCTTTGAAAAAACTAAATACAATTAAAATAAATTTCTATTAGCGTTGGATGAAACTGCATTGAAAATCACATGTACACATAGTAGGAGTAATTTCTCCCATATTAACACACATCATTCAAAGTGATATAGACTTTAAGCTTTGATGACAAATCTTCCACTCAACCCCGTTGCTCAATTCAGTCATTATCCAACTAAATATCTTGGACAAACAAATTAGACTATCTAAACTAAAATTAGCTATGCAAATTCATTTTTTAACCTATCAAGAAAAAAAATTAAAGTTTATTTTAATTTTTATCCTCAAGGCTATCTTCATATGATTTCATTCACTTTGCCAAATACAATGCTTAGGGAAGTCCATCTTAATAAAATTTATTAAATACCTCGAGTAATATAATTAAACTTGAACTCATTTAAGGAGTGCAATTTAACTTAGAAGCTACATTTAAAACGAAGTTATTCTTTAGATTTTATTTATCTTCAATTTTTTTAAACTCAAATGAGCATTAAAAATTAGTCGAGTTATATTAATATAAATAAACTAATTCAAATAGTCTATAATCGTTTATAACATTTCAACCAAACTAAATAATTCATTTTTTCCAACAACCTCATAAGAAATAATTAAATCAATAATTAACATCTCGATATTATTTATTTCATCTCTCTCTACCAAATCTTGAAGAAAGTCAAGAACACACAAAAAAACCTATGGTCAATTTTTTAATTAATGAATATCGTGAAACTAATACGAAAAGTTTATCCTCCTATTTTAATCATTTCCTTACTTTTCTTTCATCCAATTGCTCTCTTCTTCCACTTATTATTTGGGTGTTTATAAAATCCCTGAACATGTTTGAGAGAAAATTGATGAGGACTAGGCCTTGATGCTTTTAGAAGAAGTATTCAGCTGCCCCTGACCCCCACTGCCCAGCTGCCACCGAAAAAGAAAACTGATTTATTTATTTGGATTAACACACAAAGTCAAAGAAATGAAATTTTGTCTCCATCTTACAATTCTTCTAAAATGGCCATCAAAATTGAATGGACGGAAAAAAAATCAGAATTCCAGAAAAAAAATCAGAATTCCAGGAAAAAAATCAGAATTCCAGACTTCAAAAGTGCGTGGAGTTAAAAATGAAAACAATAATAACGGACTCAAAAGTCAAAAAGCTAGATAAATTTTTTTTTTGGAGTTAAAAATGAGGACAATAATAACGGACTCAAAAGTCAAAAAGCTAGATAATTTTGTTTTTTCGGTTATCGATGGGCGTCAAGTTAGGGGTTACTTGAATGGTGAAAGTAACTTTCAAAGATCTATTACTTTCATAATTTCAATTTTTATTTCTATATTAAATAGTAGTGCCCTATGTTGGGTCATGCTGGTCGTTGATCTTCTCGAATAAAGGGACTCTCCATGTGGTCGTGACTCGTGCTGCTCGTTGATCTTAAGACAAAAAGGATCCCAGTCTTCGTAAACATTAGTTGTCCTAGTAACGTGGCCCATCTAATCCTCCATAATCCATTGACTTCACAATATAACGTGTTGTGGAATTCTTAACCTATACATCGTGCTCTTAAAAATATATATATCAACTAATATTCTTGGATATATAGATTATTGTAATAAGGTTCGCATGAGACTGGGGAAACATATTTTAATTCCGTATAATAAAAACTGGTAAATTTTAAAACAAGATATTTTTCTATGTTGTTATAAGTATGAATAATATTAATCATTTATACATAATTAATAAAAAATATTATTTATATATATTAAATTAATTTTATTTAAATATTTAATTATAAATTATAAATTATAAATTATAAATTATAAATATAAATGTTAATTAGTTATTTTTTTTAAAAAAAATTAAATTTTAAAATATAATAAACGATTAATTGTTAAAAAAAAGTAATAATATTTTTTCTAAATTGATGTATTTATTATGTAATAATAATTCTAACATTGTGTATCCTAAAAATTAAGAGTTAGTTGACTTGAGGCTCTAAGACTTTCAAGTCCTTATTTATTTTAGGAATTTGTAATTTTTTTATAAATTCATAACTTGTCTTGATATTGGTAAGCGGTTCTTTTTTGACTATTTTTAATAGGAGGAACCTTTGAAGACCCGTGGCGAGCAATGCCACTTGAAGAGTCAACTACCAATGGCAAGGGAGACTCGAACATGGAACCTACTGGGTAAAGCCCACCTTCTTTACCATTGAGTCACCACCACAAGGGCTTAAAATGCTGAGATAAGTTCTTTTTGATATACTGGAGCTATGAACCGAAGTAATGGGGGAGCACTTTCTTGAAGTGGGACATGTGGGTGGGCCTGGGTCTATAATGTTTGTCGAACGATCTGCATCCGAAACTCCCTGATGTGTTTCGCATGGTCCACAAGGAGAAGTGTGACCCCTACCTCAAGGTGTCCACGTGGCCAGTTTGAAAGAGCCCTCATGTATTCAATGGGAATGGAACTTAGGTTGATGAGTACAAACTACTTGTACCTCATAACTTGTCAATACTATCATATTGATAATTATATGGAATTAATAATAAATTATAAAATTATCTAAATAAAATTGAGACAAAAATAAACAAATAAAAGAAAAAATATCTTATGAGTTCTCTTTTGAGAAAATATTGTTAAGTTGAATTTGGATGAGGTTGCCAATGGTAATGTACATTGGAATAGTCTGAAAGGAATATTAAGAGATAATAAGGGCACAAACACATTTGGATTTCTATGAGGGCCTTGGTAAAAACATTAATAATATAAATTATTCCAGCGCTAAGAGCACTAAGAAACCATACCATCTTGTTCTTAAAAAAAATGCCAACATTGAGAGTACTAAGGAAATATCATTGTGGTTTTTTAGTGATATGATTAAGAGTATTAAGGAAAAAATTTAATGGATTTCTAGAAGGATGTTATTAATTGTGAGGGATTCTCTTCCCCTACGATCCCTTGATTTTGTAATGGAAATATTTCATATGAGAGCATTGTCAAGGAAAAAAAAGTATAATAAAGCACAAATATTCTATTGATGATGCACACTCATGTTTCATGCATTGGTAGATGATCTTAGCTCAAAAAATTATTAAAATATGATGTTCTTATTTATAAAACATTCAAAATAACCACATAACAAGCCATGCATTTTAATAGGTTTTCTTATATTTATTGCATTAAGGTTGGAAAAATATTGAAATACACTATGACTAATTTGTTGCATATTCAACTTGTTTCCGGGTTGGGTGAGGGAGCATCTATGGATTACATTTCTAATAAAGGACCCAAAACAATCTAACCCAAGGTTGGCCAACGTCAAGGTGGTTTAACTTATAATCACACTATTATGTTCTATAGTACTAACAATCATCTCATTCATGAATATGTTCAATAGTCAAGCTTTAATATCCTATGCAATTGGATCAGGTGTGGATGTTGATAAAGGAAATGACCATTATAAAGATCGTACTAAGTGAAATAAAATTGATGTGATTTGTTCTAATCCAAGCCTCAATACCTATTCCTTGTCTTCTTCCTAGCTAGAACTTGTGACACCTAATGCTCTTTTTTAAGAGAATGAAGAAAGGGAGTATGGGAAAAAAAAGTTATGGTGTGTGATTGCAATGAGCATGCAAAGTTTTATATGTTTGGGTTGTATTTTATTTTTATTTTTATGTTTCTTTATCTTATAGAACCTTCTCAGTAAAAGGTGGAAAAAAATTATGTATGGAATTCCCTAATTATTTAAATGATTTTTTTTTAAATTTTCTCATTACTATATTAACAATTTTTTAGCTCATTATTTGACCTTATAAATTATATAAATATTGATTAAAATTTTATGAAAATATATATATATATATATATATATATATATATATATATATATATGTATATATATGTCCTCTTAAATATAAAAGGCTACTAGGATTGAGATGGTGCTAATGAAGATAAATGTAGCCAACAAGAGTGGTGGATGATATAGTAATGTTTCCTTGATATTATTTAAATCAACTGTACCTATTAATTTTTAAATTTTTGACAACTTTCTATTGTTAGTAGATACACTTAAGATACATGTTGACCTATTTATTGTGGGTCAAGGGTTTATAAACTAGTTGAAGGGCTCTATAATGTATTCAAATCTTATTATCCTTGCTCATTCACCATAAAATTATGGTGACTATGTAACATATCTTAGAAAATGGAGAAACATTTTTTTTAAATGTTGTTTATTGACTTGAAAACATGCCATTTTATTATGGAATTTGATTCGATTCACTTTATATATTTATCTCTTTGAATCATTTTTTTATCAGCTTATTTGTTATAGATATATTTTGGATTTCCTTATGTTTGACAGAGTATATTATTTTGCTTTATTTCAAATGCCTTGAGATTTGAGTGTTCTCCTATTCAAAACTATTAGGGGAAATAAATGATTGCATTAGGTTGGTAAAATATTTTATAATGAATATGATTGATTGTTTAGATAAAAGATTGATATATTTACTCACAAATATGCATATGTGTATATGTATATGCATGTAGGCACATTAATGCTATTTTTTTTCTAACATTTCCATTGAGATTTATTATAATAACATAAATAAAAAAAATTAATTTCACATATTCTTATATTAGATTTTACCATAATAATCTAATTAGTGACTCAAGTATAACACATTAAGTTTTTCAACTTTAAAAATAAACATTAATAAGGGAAATTATTCCAGTGCTAAGAACACTAAGAAACCATACCATCTTGTTCTTAAAAAAATATGCCAACATTAAGAGTACTAAGGAAATATCATTGTGGTTTTTTAGTGCTATGATTAAGAGTATTAAGGAAAATTTTTAATAGATTTCTAGAAGGATGTTCTTAATCGTGACGGATTCTCTTCCCCTACGTTCCCTTGATTTTGTAATGGAAATATTTCATATGAGATCATTATCAAGGAAAAAATAGTATAATAAATCACAAATATTCTATTGATGATACACACTCATGTTTCATGCATTGGTAGATGATCTTAGCTCAAAAAATTATAAAAAAATGATGTTCTTATTTATAAAACATCCAAAATAACCACATAACAAACCATGCATTTTAATAGGTTTTCTTATATTTATTGCATTAAGGTTGGAAAAATATTGAAATAGACTATGACTAATTTGTTGCATATTCAACTTGTTTTCGGGTTGGGTGAGGGAGCATCTATGGATTACGTTTCTAATAAAGGACCCAAAATAATCTAACCCAAGTTTGGCCACCCTCAAGGTGGTTTAACTTACTCATAATCACACTATTATGTTCTATATTACTAACAATAATCTCATTCATGAATATGTTCAATAGTCAAGCTTCAATATCCTATGCAATTGGATTAGGTGTGAATGTTGATAAAGGAAATGACCATTATAAAGATTGTACTAAGTGAAATAAAATTTATGTGATTTGTTCTAATCCAAGCATCAATACCTATTCCTTTTCTTCTTCCTAGCTAGAACTTGTGACACCTAATGCTTCTTTTTTAAGAGAATGAGGAAAGAGAGTATGGGAAAAAAATTATGGTGTGTGATTCCAATGAGCATGAAAAGTTTTATATGTTTGGGTTGTATTTTATTTTTATTTTTATGTTTTTTAATCTTATATAACCTTCTTAGTAGAAGGTGGAAAAAATTATGTATGGAATTTCTTGATTATTTTATTGATTTTTAAAATTTTTCTCATTATTATATTAACAAATTTTCAGCCCATTATTTGATCTTATAAATTATATAAATATTGATTAAAATTTTCTGAAAAAAAAATTTAATATATGTCTTCTTAAATGTAAAAGGCTACCAGGATTGGAATGGTACTAATGAAGATAAATGTAGTCAACAATAGTGGTGGATGATATAGTAATGTTTCCTTGATATTATTTAAATTAATTGTACCTATTGATTTTTAAATTTTTGACAATTTTCTATTGTTAGTAGATACACTTAAGATATATGTTGACCTATTTATTTTGGGTCAAGGGTTTATAAAGTAGTTGAAGGGCTCTATAATGTATTCAAATATTGTTAGCCTTGTTCATTCACCATAAAATTATGGTGACTATGTAACATATCTTAGAAAATGGAGAATGATTTTGTTTAAATGTTGTTTCTTGACTTGAAAACATGCCATTTTCTTATGGAATTTGATTCGATTCACTTTACATATTTATCTCTCTTTGAATCATTTTTTTATCATCCTATTTTTTATAGATATATTTTGGATTTCCTTATGTTTGATAGAGTATATTATTTTTCTTTATTTCAAATGCCTTGAGATTTGAGTGTTCTCCTATTCAAAAATATTAGGGGAAATAAATGATTGCATTAGGTTGGTAAAATATTTTATAATGAATATGATTAATTGTCTAGATAAAAGGTTGATATATTTACTCACAAATATGCACATGTGTATATGTGAATGCATGCAGGACCATTAATGCTATTTTTTTGTAACATCCCCATTGAGATTTATCAGAATAACGTAATTAAAAAAAAATTAATTTCACATATTCTTATCTTAGATTTTACCATAAGAATCTAATTAGTGACTCAGGTATAACACATTAAGTTTTTTAACTTTAAAAATAAACATGTAACATCTATTAGTTATTGATAACTATGAAATAATTAAGTAAAACTTAACTACATATATTATAGAAAGTAATTAAATAATTCCTGTCATGGCTGGTACAATATTATAGCCACTATTGTTGAAGAGCATATGAGTAAATAATTACATTTTAGTAAGGAATAATGTTTCAATAATAAAAACAATACTAGATACAAGGCTCCATGGAGTATGAGTCTAATGACTCCAGTATATATGGTAATCTTTAGTGTAGTATCTAATTAAGTACTATTGTGGGGAGGGAGAGCATCATTTGAGTTCTTTTTCACACCAATCATGGACCATCAATCCCCCACACAATCCCTCAATTATAGAATGGATCTACCTATACAAACGGGTAGATATTATGTGTTTTAAGATATATAATACATGATATGTAACATAAATAAAATATGTTCTACCATGATATCATAAAAATATGTACATCTTACATATGACATGAAAATGTTTAACTAAACATTAATTGGCCAAAGTTTTCAAACATTTATTGATCTCTAGGATTGGTCAAATTCATACACACCAATTGATTGGATCACCTTTGTCTGGTGTTGGTGATGTTAAGTAAGTGAGTAAATTTTGTCTCGTTGATTATTTAGTACCGGCAATGTGAGATTTACCTAATATAAAATATAACCAAAAAATTCATACGAATTACCTCCTATCAGCAGGTATAACACATGCTAGGTATGAAAATAATCAAAGTACATACATTCAGTCCATCAAACATATGTAATTAATCTCAAACATATTATTTATTACTTAAATAATAAACATAAATAACTAAAATCTATACCAACTTGGTAAAAATTAAACTACATGTTTTTAATTTCCATAAGTAACTCAAATGTAGTATATTCTATGAGAAATTACAATATCATAGTTTATTTTCCTTGTAAACATTTCTTAATTATCAAAAATTTAATCTAAATCATTTCAGAGATTAATTACCTCTTAATTAATGTCTTATCTCACATGAAACACAATATTTCATTTATACAACTTTTTGTACTTCCAGGAGGTTGTATGTATATAATCATAGTGTCCTATCCCTCAGGTATTTATGACTTTATTTAATGGTAAAAAAACTATATTTATAATCATACATCCATATTTACAAATATATGCTATATATGTGTATATGTACGTAAGTTCCTCATTATTATATATATATATATATATATATATATATATATATATATATATATATATATATATATATATATATATATATATATATATATGCACTTGTACATATTAAATATATACATAATATGTATTGCATACTAGTAGTTGATAACATATATATGTATTGTTATGTACTAGACTAGCAATTATTTCGATTTTCTAATAAGAACTTCATATGATTCTAATAAACCATTTATAATTTACCTATTCACATAATAGCATTCAAGATCAACCATAATATTTCAACATTCTGACAAGTCTTGATCTTATTCATTTATTTCAATTTAAAAGTCACAATCCAGTTATGATAATATCAATTTAAGTCTATTACCTAGTTTGTCCCCAAATCGGGTCAAAAAATTGTATATACTATCTTGAATTGTTGATAAATATAGTATTATAATCAATAGAAAACTTGGATCTATATTCTACCCTTTTTAATTACTCAAGGTTTATAGTTTTCTTGAGTTTTACAAGTATCAACTAAACATAGTTGACATCCAAATCAATTTCACTGTGAATTATATAAAAATCAAACCATTGCATAATATAATAAGTATTCTAACCTTATAATAGTCTATGCATAGTTATCTAAACAATGACTTAAGCCAAATTTAATGTTTGACTCTGTTAATGTTTTATCCATATTTACATTCATATGCTTAAAGATACATTACATGTTTCTATACAAGGTTCGAACCAGATACCCAATCTAAATTAAAAAAATACAAGTCACATGATTTGTATATATATTTATGTGAGATCCCAGTAATACAATTATCCAATTCAATGCTAATATCAATTACATATATATGATAATGAATATCTAAATGGTTACAATAGTTACCTCATTTAACACAGATTTATATAATATGAATATAGTGCTGAGATAAGACTCAACAAATCAATATGTCCACTCACTATGTCACTAATTTCTAATTAAAAACATTATTCAATAGAAAAATAACATAGTATGAAGAATAAAATCAAGCAAAAAATGTGGAAATAGCCCATATAACTCATCATAGTCCTCCCAAGTGGAACTATCCTTAGAGTATTGGTCCCATAGGAAATTGTACTGTGAGACTTCTCTATTATGCAAATGAAGTTTGCAAGTGTTAATTAATTTGATTGGTTCTACAATGACCACCATGAGGTTCATAACCTACAAAACACTCTAATCCAACACATGTGAAGGAACATCTATATACTTTTAAAGATAAGACACATGGAATACATTATGTAATAGAGATAAAACCGGTGGCAATGCAAGCCTATATGCTATAGGATTGACCATTTCTAAAACTTTGAAAGGTCCCACATATCTTGCTATTTTTTTTAATGACTTCTCAAATTTAATTAGGCTTTTTTTCAGCTTAAACCACAAGAACACTTTATGACCTACTAAAAACATCTTAGCTATTCTATTCAGATCAACATGACTCTTCTATCTATCATTGGCCTTGACCAACCTCTACCTAATTGATCTGACTTGATATTCAATTTATAAAATCATATTAGTTGCAAGGACTACCCTATGTACACCTTATTCCATACAATGATTTAAAAAGTGCCATCTTTATAGCTGATCAGAATGAGTTATTATAAGAAAATTCAACCACTAGAATGTAATCCTCCCATGTGTATTATTTATCCATGTAATACACATGTAGGATATCCTCTAACACTTGATTTACTCATTCAATATGACCATCAGTCTATGGGTGATATGTAATGCCAAAGTTTAGTTGCGTACCTAAAGTTGAATTTAGTGTTAACCAAAACCTAGAAGTCATCCTTAGATCATGATCTAAAATGATCTTCTCTATTAAACCATGCAACTAATACACTTACTTTATGAATCTCTTCACAAGACTAGATGCATCATCTGTGAAATTATCTAGTATAAAATGAGCTACCTTGGTTAGTTTATCAACTGAAAATAAGATCATATCATGCCTGTCATGCAACAAAGATAAACCTTGGACAAAGAACTTAATGATCATCTTCCACTCCCATTTAGGTATGTCATGTGGATATAGAAATCTATCTGGATGCACACGTATATCTTTCACACATTGACATTTCAGACAACATGACACAAAGTCCACTACATCTTTCTTGATTCCCTTCCAGAAATAAAGTGGTCTAAGTTTTGACATGAGCTTAGTTTCCCCTGGATGCCCTAAATATGAGGCATTATGCAGTTCCTTTACCACTCTAATCCTTATATTCTCTCTATCTAGTATATACATCCTTCCATTGTATCTAAAATACCATCATTCTCTATTCTATATCCTTTATACTTAGGATTATGAGCATTCTCAAACAATGGCTTCCTAATTTAATCATAGAATTCATCTCCTAGAGAGAATTCAATCACTTGATCCCTTTAATTACTCCTCATAGTATCCATGGATACTATGTACCTCCTATAACTTAGGGCATCAACTAATCTATTTTCCTTGACTTTGATATAGTTGATATCAAAATCATTTTTTGATAATAACTCTAACTAGCTTCTTTAATGATCATTCAAATTTGGTTTGGTGAAGATGTACTTGAGTCCCAAAATGTCAATCTTGAGCTAAACTAATTTTATGAGCAAATAATTCCTCCAAACCTTCAAAGCATGCATAATTACTTTAATTTCTAGGTCATAAGGGGCATAAGGTTTCAATTTTATTGATCCATAGTCTACCACTACTTTATCCTTCATAAGGAATCCTCCAAGTCCATCCTAACATGCATTTGCAATCATTAAATATTACCATTAGGATCAATAAATCTTAGTACTGGTATTGAATTGAACCTCACTTTCAATTCTTGAAAAGCTATTTCACACTTAATTGAGCAGTAAAACTTTGATTCTTACACTATAGAGAGGTAATCAGATTGGCTATATTTAAAAAATTCAAAATGAATTTCTTGTAATAGCCCACTAATCCCATCAAACTCTTTACCTCATGGACATTCTATGGTGCTGTCTATTCCATAATGGCTCTTATCTTTGTTGGATCTACTAAAATACAATCTTCATAGATAATATGTCCCAAATATTCCACTTTCTTTTGGAAAAATGCACACTTGAACAACTTGTCGTACAACTTATGTTTTCACAACTATTGTAAAACCAATTCCATATGTTGAATATGTTTTTATTCATCTTTATAATATATAATAATGTCATCTAGAAAGACACAAAAAAATGATCTAGATAATCTAAATGGTTACAATAGTTTCCTCATATAACACATATTTATATAATATGAGTACAGAGCCAAGATAAGACTTAACCACTCCCTATGTCTACTATAGCATTGTTTTATCTTATCCTCTACCTCAAGCATAGATAATTATATCAAAATAGTTTACCTACATAGGAATTAAAAGAATATGCACATAGTCCTTCTATATAAGATAATAGTTTTGAAAATAATTATACACAATCCTTATATATATTCAGATTTTTCATAAACATATGCACACATTTCATTTTTAAAGACTACAACCCATTATGATTTTCATAAAGATCACACATATAACTTCAATAACATTTTGTTCATTCATCAAAATAAATCAAAATTCATATTTTTACCCCTAATAATTCAAAATAGACACCAGTCTTGTGTATTATAAATATACTTAGAATTTTGATATATACCTTGCTAAGTATATAGATAATAAGGGTTTCCAAAATAAAACTTAATCATCATATTTTTTAAAACCCATCTATAAAAGTCCTATAGTTTCTTTTCTTAATAATTTTTTCTAAAATCAGAATAAAACTAAATTCATTCAACCTTAACGGTTTTTACATATAATTCCAAATTACATTCCATAAAGATTTAGGGGATATATATATAATTATGTGGATGTCTGAGCCATCCATAGGGATAAACATGTATCATAATTATAATGCAAGTCATTTCCTAAAACCCTAAGAGACAAATATATACTCATATTTTCCTATTTCAAAACAATAATTAAATAACATCCCTAACCTTACAATGGCTTCGAGATGAAATTTTATTGATCCAGAATAATTATTTTAACTTCTATATAATCCTACCTTTTCCCCCTCATACTATGTTGTGACCTTCTATTTCTGCTCCCTCTTCTTATCCTTTCTCTATCGACCTTCCTTCTTCATGCAATACATGTAACTATTACATTAAAATCATAGTTTTGACATCATTATACCATGCATAATCCTCATTATCTATCAAAACTATTATTAATTTAACTTATTTCCATTTCAACACAAACAATAAATACCTAATTATCTCAAATGTTCCCCAAAATTTTTTAATCATTATTTTAATCATTTATATTATACGTCTCTTTTTGACTTACATGCCCATATATCAACTTCACAATGTCTGCTATTAATATCATTGCCAATGATAACTAACACTTCGTAATTCACCATTGTCTATTAATTCACATATTGACTATGTTTAGTTCATAGGATAACTTAGGATAATAATGTAATTTTGGTGATAACTTAGAAAAGATAAACAACATCATGACTTTAGATAACAATGTGACTAATTTAAATTTAATCATTTTATTTTAACTATAATGGTAAATCATACAAATATAATACCAAAACATAATGGTATTATACTAATGTAGCCATTTGTTATTATCACTTTATAATACTATCCTAGATGTCTTTATTATATTTTAAAAATAATGAAATTAGGCAAAGATAATGATATTATAGTAACATAGTCATTGTTATTACTACTCTATATAGACTATCCTAAATGGCTTCTAGTTATATTTATATATAAAGGCATTATTTCAAGATAATGATATTTCCTGAATACAATTATAACACTAGATAATGTCTTAAAATAATACAAATATATTTTTGATTAATTTATACACAAAAGTAATAAATACTAATCAAATAGATTTACTAACTCTCTAAAACAATGTCAGCTCCAATCATGAATTCAATAAAACATTTTGATCAAAAGGAACATTATGCACTCATTCAATGTACTATACTCATAATCAAATCACATAATTATATCCACATGTTAAACAAAAACTAACTCATAAATAAATCACATAATTAATCAACCAAATACAACTAATATAATACGACATACTAATAATTCAAACAATGCATATAAAAAGTAATATTTATCATGGTGTGTACATAGGTTCTAATTGTTCCTCTATCATCCCCAAAACTTCTATCTACACCATCCTCTGTGATGATGGTCTACCTATGTCATGCTTTGAGGGATGAATCTCTCTTGCATCAAACTCACAACAAAAAGGTAGTTAAACCGTAACATCATGATATATATATATATATATATATATATATATATATATATATATATATATATATATATATATATATATATATATATATATATATATGATCTTAATGTAGAGTCTCTACTAATATAGCTAATTTATAACAATGTAATGATGTAATCGAATCAACATACAACTATCCCATAACAACATATTACATACAACTAAATTAAATAGTAATTGATCAATTTACCAATAATAATAATCCATGGATAATTAGGTAAATTAGTTCTATGAGTAATCTGGATGTGATATCCTTCTCCCTTGAAGTTGGTCATCATCTCGATGACACTTATTCAAACAGTAGTTCTAATTTAAAAACATTATTCAACAAAAAAATTACATAGTATGAAGCATCAAATCAAGTAAATAAGTGTGGAAATAACCTATATAACTCATCATAGTCCTCCCAAATGACACTATCCTCTGAGTATTGATCCCACATGACCTTATACTATGACACTTTTCTATTATGTAAACAGAATTTACATATTATGAAGCATTAAGTCAAATAAATAAGTATGAAAATAACCTATATAACTCATCATAGTCCTCCCAAATGACACTATACTCTGAGTATTGATCCTACATGACCTTATACTGTGACACTTTTCTATTATGTAAATGGAGTTTACATATTCTCAATTTAGTCTGATTGGTTCTACCAAGACCACCTTGGGATCCAAAACCTATAAAGCATTCCAATCCAAAACATGTGAAGGATTAAGTATATAATTTTTAAAATAAGACACATGCAAGACATTATGTAATAAACCTAGGGTTGGTGGCAATACAAGCCTATACATTATAGGATTTACCACCTCCAAAACTTTGAAGGGTCTCACATATCTCAGTGAAAGTTTAGCTGACTTCCTGAATTTAATCAAAACTTTATGTGGCTTAACCCACAAGATCATTTTATCACCTACTCAAAATTTCCTAATTGTTCTCTTTAGATCATCACAACTCTTTTATCTATCATTATCCTTGACAAACTTTTCCCTGATTGATCTAACATTATATTCTATTTATGAAATCATATCAAGTCCAAAGACTACCTTGTCTTCCAATATGTCCCAACTAATTGGTATTCTACACCTTCTTCTATACAATACTTCAAATAGTGCCATCTTGAATGTTGATCAGTATGAGTTATTGTAAGAAAATTCAACTGATGGAAGGTGCTCCTCCTACTTGTATTGTTGATCTATAAAATACATATGAATGAGATCCTCTAACATGTGATTAACTCATTTAGTCTATGGGTGATGTGTATTGTTGAAGTTTAGTTGTGTACCCAAAGCTAAATTCCTATAGAAAATTACAAATTAGGAACTCTTATATTAACACAATGACATTATAACTCATACCACAAATCTCTTATTTTAAGTGATTACAATTATCATACAACAAGTTTCTATTTATGCATGGATATGTATATGAAAAATCAAACTCAGAGAGAAAACATTATATGCAAGAGACCTTTAAAAAATATAAATGTATAAAATAATTTTAATTCTTTAATAGATTTTTCTCTACTTAAAAAACATTCAAATTTCACTTGACTATTTAAAAAAAATAAAGAGTAACATCTTTGGAATGATAAGGTGATTAGGGACGTCAAATTTTTTCATGATGTTAACAAGTAAATACCAAATTTGGAAGCCCATTCTTTATGAAATAAAAAATATATAATTGAAAAAATTCCAACATAACAATAACATATGCTCAAACGATATCGATATGATGATAAGAAATAATCTAGTAATTTGTAACCAATATTTCAATCAAAAAATAAATGCATTTAGGAAGATGATGTTACAAAAAAAATTATTTGGTGACATTGTCAATTATGTTTTCATGATATTATTTAAAAATATAATAAATAAACATGTTCACTTCATGTTATGGATACACAATGCACTGATGTATGACCAATGTTCAAATGCTGAAATTAAATCATTTGTGACAAAATTCATATCTTTTGATTTGTTATTGCTTGATGAAACATTAATTTAAATGTAAACCCATAATCATACACACACATGCAATAAGTATAAAATATCATACTGCATATTCAATTTCCTACTTCCTCCAAAGTATGAAAAAATAATAATAGAGGTTTTAGAAAATACCAAATAGGAAATCAAAAGTGCTGATAATATGTTTTTCAAATCACTAGAAAATAAAAAGTATGACAAAAATATAATGTTCAACATGTTCTTAAAATTGAATACTTAACTAAGGAAACACACACACACACACACACACACACACACACACACACACACACACACACACACACACACACACACACACACACACACACATTTTGAATCTGTGTTCCCCAGATTTGGTATGAAAATATAGATACATAATACATTCTTGATGCACATTTAGCTACAATACACTGCACAACTTATATGACTAAATTGGACCACAAACTAATAATGGATTTTTCAAAACTCTAAGAATTACTATTGAAAAAAATGAAACTAAATTCTAATTTATATGACAACATTGTAACACCCTCCTTAACTACCAATAAATGTCTAGCCCACAAGTAGTGTATATAGTTTTGTCAATGCCATTGCACTATGTATCTACAAAAACAATTTTCATAAACACATCACCGTTGGAAAATAGAACATTTATTTTGAAAATCCCTAAATTATGAGAATAGAAGCATGATGACTCTGAAAATTTAATGTGTGCTTTTGTGATGGAAAAATACAATGGAAGACCAGAATCTCTAGAACATGTATGTTTAATAGAATATGTAGCCTACTATATAGGAACAACTAAAAATATGAAGAGACCAAAATCCACAAATCATACACTATGTGAGGTAAAAAAACACATTGAACCTAAAAAATACTGTAGATAAAAAATGATGTTGTTTATAGCATATCATACACTAACTGTAATTAACCATATATAAATTGATGAAATTTTAAAATACCATATATGTAGTAAAAAAATTTGGCCAAGAAAATAACAATAAAAAACATCCTAGTTGAGCTCACTACTGAACATTATAATAAACATGATGGCTTAGTGAATGATGTAGATAAAATTTTCCAATATGACATTAGCACATCAATTAAAATTGTATGTATATAATACCATGATGTCAATGTAATAAAATTACAAGAAAAAATGAAATGCTCATACACAACAAAAATTAACAAATCATGGACTCCTATAACAAGAGTTACTAAAAGAAGAAATCAACAATGTGAGAACAAATTCCCTATTTAAATAAAATATATAATTCATAGGTCACAGGGATAAAAAGGAATGATTTATCTTTTGACTACCATGGATTAAACCATCATGGCCTTATTTATAATGTGTTATCTCAAGTGACAAGCATTGAGTCATTGTACCTTGTTCAGAGACTAACAAACCAAAACTTTTTAGTCTTAAATCAATCAAAAAATAATCTTCAAAGGTTTCTAAACACCTCACAATGGAATTTTCTATATGATGTTGCCCAAACAACCTCTAATTATTTCAACATATTCTATTTGAGCATTAGCATCTTACAACTGCTCTTCAAAAATATAATACATGATTACAAATTCATGGAAGCAATGTCTTATGCCTAAAATAATCTAAAATAGAAATAAGCCCAAAGATCAAACTTCTTACTGAGAAATTCAATTATTTTTTTTGTAATGAATATTCATGTTATCTTGACATGTTGTTATAAAATGACTTCATATGAAAGAATTGAAATAGTTACAATAAAAATGATAAAAAAAAATCACGATTGACTTACTTATTATAAATATGTCAATATGAATATAAAATATCTTTTTGGTGCCAAGAGCCTCTCTTACAGACCTAATAACATTTGTATAACAAGTCACTTCAACTCTACAACCAAACATGAAAATCATTATAGTCAATGATTTCAACATTTAAATAACACAAAATAAAAGTGTCCAAAATCATTTTCACCACTTCATGACAAAATAAAATTTGTTTCTGCTTCTAAGTGTAGAAATAATAGAGACATGTACCACAATAAAACACTTATAGACAAATATCAAAAAACAAAAAATATAATTGAATTTGTTTCATGCATACTGAACTAACCACAACATAGTTTCAATGGTATTCAACATTCTGGACTACAATAAAGAGATTATATGAATACATGTTAAGTAAATTTAAAAATAAAATAACAAGATAAACCCAACTTCTCATTGAGAATAAAATCACACATGGACAAAGCATATTTTTATTCGCAACCTATAATTCTAGAATGCATAATTTATATTTGCTTTTCATGAATTTACAGTTTGTGTCATCAAAGGTAGAACAAAAAACTAAAGTTGAACCTATAAAAAATTATACAGCCATGCCAAAAAAAATGTAATCATATAAAATTTCATTATTATAGTCATACGCTATTGTTAAACACAAACTACATGTACATTTAATATCCCTCATAATTTTAATGATAGGGCTTCAATTACTTAAAAAATGGATACAACCAAGCAATAAAAAGGGTATGCATTTACAATTTTATTAGTTACCAAAGGAAAATCTCAATAATATTCAAGTTACAATAACACACACTCTAGCCTATAATACACCATGTATTTGACATCCTAGTTGTTTTAGTTTTTAGATTTTGATTTTAAATCTTTGCTTTCAATTTTTTATTTACTAATTCAAAACTTACCTATTGCAAATTGAATTTCTGACTGCCTTTCTTAATTTTGGGTATTGACTATGATGTCCAACCTTTAATACACAATTATGTATTTGACATATCATATTACATTCTATCAAACATTATGTCTACTTCTATTTTAAAATTTTTGATCTTTAATTTCTTCTATCAATTTTTGTTATGCAATTGTGATAGAAATTTTCATAATAAACATTTTGTTCTAAATTTTTTGTTGATAATTTATGCTATGGATTTTTTTGCTACCAATTCCTACTATCTGGTTATGTCAGATTAGATTTTATGTTCTTATCTTCATGGGGTCCTCATGAACTATAACTCCCCTTCATTTTTTGGTTTAATTCTTGTAAAAATTTAAACCTTTTAGTTCCCATGGATGATTAGCATGGTTTGAAGGACAAGGGAAACCATATGAACTTCTCTTTGTCTATATAACCAATCATGTAGTATTTTCCTCCTATAATTGTTAATGAAATCGATAACAATCCTTTTTTATCATTCCTATAGGATTATCATCATCCTAACCACAAGGTACCCTTCACTCTTAAGTTTTTATCCACACATCTCATTGTGAAGATAATTGTTGATATTATGACAACTAATTAATGAGAACAACAAATCTACTTGAAATCAAATATCTAAAACATCAGGAAGGAGCAAACTTGAAAAAATAGCCAACATAAATAGGCCATTGCATCAAAAACATAATATCTATGGCAATGAATATTATCATAGTTAATTAGATTATTGTAAAAAAGAATAGTTAATCCTATTGCTGAACAGACTATTGCAACTGACAATGTTGTAGTAAACTGCCATTAGACAAATTCATTCTAGTTAATATCTCAATAAATTTTTATTGCAAAATTTAAACATAATATATAGAAGCATCCTCTTATTAACCTTATGACATTTATCAAAATAAAAAATATAATTTTTTTTCTTGTCTTTTACATTGTGCTATATTTTTCCCAAGACTTAAAACATGTTTATTTTTAACAATAACATTAACACAGAGAAATTTATACTTATTCTTTGACTATGTTTGAATGTGTTTTCTAATTTTATATCATCCAAGCGCAAAAAAGAAAAAAAAAATGCCCCTAATAATTGAAGACATAAACAATTAAAAAAGTGGAAAAGCTTTGTAAGGAGACATTCTTGTCGTATACAAGATAATGATTGATGGGCAAAAAGTAAACTAGATACTTTGAATTGACATGACAGATGTAAAAGATGAAATGAAAATAAATATAAATTTTGTTTAAAGATGGATAAAAAAATGAATAAAACCTTGTGCCATAAAATTCAATATCTATCAAAGACTTCTTAATTACTCCAAAAAGTGACTACGATAAAGGAAATTCCAATTTCATATTTCTAGTGAATGATAACAACATAATAGCAAACATTGACCAAGTATAATTTTATCATATGTTAATTCTTAACTCTATAATACACCAACTTATGAGTAAGACATATAACTATTCCACTGATAAAATAACAACCATATGTATATTTGCATATAAAATAGATAATCAACTTACTGTGAACATAACAGACGGAAACTCGCTAAATGACATAGTAAAGGTAAGTAAAATTTTGGATACTATAATTCTATCACAAAAAACACATTGCATCCCCACCTTCAAAAAAAAATACTCTTTGATTTTTTGAATAATAAGTGTATTTGTTCCACACTGTCATACATGAGTACAATGACATATAAACCAAAATATGCCAAAATGAACTAGTTATTTTCTTCTTTAAAAACCTATCAAAATAGATTGAAATATAAGATAGAATATTTCAAAGCACCCAATCCACATTTATCACTTTATCAATGACAAAAAGTATTTTTAGTGGCTACAAGCCGACTTTGACAAAACAATTGAGGTACATTTTATTATATTTAACTTTTTATTGAAATTGCTTGTTTTAAGATGTGATATTAGATTATTTAGTGGATATCTTAGTTCATCTAAACTATAATAAATCATTATGAATCATTATTTTAATCTATATATTCAAGACATGTAATGTATTTATATTTTCTGTAATTCTTGATAACATATGTAATATATTTAATTGCTTATTTAGTGGAAAGATAATGTCAATAACAAAATATGCAATCAATATCAAACCAGGTGCATGGTAATCTATCAACTATAAAGGCATATTCAACACCATTTAAACTTATTTTTAAAAATTAAAATATAGCGGTGGACCACTTTCAGTCCATGCAAGAATCCAAATCTCACTACAACAACTATGATAAATAATGTCCATACTTATACTCACACTAACTCTTGAGAAATATAAAAACTAAAGCCAATAATAACTTATAATGTATTGTCTTGCTTGAAATAAGGACAAGAACATATGTATAATATCTAAAAAATAAATAAATTTGATCTATGTATTATTATAACTCACCATGCATGACATTTTCAAAATTGATATTAATAATATCATTAAGCATATTTTTCCATGAATTAGTAATGAAGGTATGTAACTACCTATTTATTTATCATTATAAAAATGCTTAACCTATTTTAAAAATCCCCAACATTGATAAATAATTTTATTTCTACAAGTATTACTCACATCTACATTATAAATGTTATAGGCTTTATCTTGTCCCAACAAAGCATCCATTCAAGCTCAACTCAAACCACAAAATACCCATCATTGTAAAGGGAAGCATTATTTGAAACATTACACTCTGTTAATTGTTTATAAAAATAATATACAGATCAAACCTTGTTATGTGAATTTATTTAAAAAAAATTATTTACATTAGAAACTTTCCCCACATCATCTTTGTGTTTTATGGCATGATTTGTATTAAGTAAAAGGGAATTTTGTGAAAATAGTTCATGGGTTCTATGCATGTTCTTTTGAGGCATTTACTTAATCGTTAAAGTCTATGATTTGAGTTTTTTGGCATGATTTATATTAATCAATAAGGCATTTTTTAAAAATAGTTCAGGGGTTATGTGTATGTTCCATAGACACATTTTTGTAATCATTAGTGTCTATGAAACCCTACATCATTGTATTATATATTTCATGTGCCTTGTGTCTAGTTTCACATTTGATAAATGCTTGTACCTACAACATCTGGTAAAAATATACTTTTAATTATGCATTAATACATTCCCTACCCTATTTCGAAGCTCATAATTTAGAATAACACCTTCAAGAGAATGGGTCTAGATTCTGCACCTATGAATTGCATTTTCTTAAAAGGTATCAAATCCCATTTTATTCATATCCTAAAATTATTGAAGTCTATAAGACTGCATACCTTTGATATATTTTGTTAGAATAGTTCCAAGGCTCTAATTCTATCACATGCTAGGAGAATTGTGGCAAAGGATTGTTGATTGTTGTTTATTGAAACTGAGTTTGGTCTTACATCTACCAAATTTATTTTACTTAAAAGGTCGGCCAATATTTTTTAGAAATCCCATTTTTGTGTATATCCTAAGAAATTTTGATAGAAATTTTGGGAAAATTGAAAATTATTTGCCAAAATTCCAAAACATCAATTAAAAATTTGAATCATATATATATATATATATATATATATATATATATATATATATATATATATATTTTGTCATGACTATGAGATATGATTATCAGGAGACCCAAATCTGAGTGAACAACTTATTGATCTACTTCTTCATTTAACATGTTTTCACTTCCACCTCTACCACAAAGGGGATTGGAACTTTAGATAAGACTGTAGAAACAATAATATTTGTCCTTTTGTAGATACATATCTTATTTATACCTGTCATTAGTATGTATGTTCATCCCAAATTCCTTCTCTCAATCACCATGGAACAACAGTGATCACTATCCCTTTTTGTTTCTTTTGTTTAACTTTAATTATATTTCCTAACTACCTATGCTTAGCTACCAACATTATAGATATTTCACAATCCTAAATAGACACATTAAAACCTTTGACATCAATAATTAAGTTGATAGACTTCCTCTTAGGCATGCACAAATTCAAAATTTAGTAGGATGATTTACGAAACTCAAAATTATTTGATAGAACATTGATAGCGCTGCTAACCTTGGAAAAATGTGGGAAGAATAATTTAGATCTGATCAATGTTGTCATTAAATGCACATCATTGGAAGTTACATTTGTATCCTAGTATTAAAATGTGAATTTTAATTACCAATTTAGAGATGTGAGATAGTGAATTTTTATTTTCTTCCCCTATGAACTTTTGTTTGTGTATCTGTTATTTTGATTATATTCTAATCTTGAAGCTTTTTTGGTCTAAGGTTTAATTTTAGAAAAATAATTAAATGGTTGAATCTATGTTGTTATATAATTTAAATCACTCTAATATTTTTGCCTTCAACTTTGGATATTAAAGCTTTTTGAAGCCTTTAATTTATTTTGGCATGGTAGATACCTCTATCGGTGGCTAGTGTTGATCAATGATCATATTCTTAAGTTCAAGTCAAGTTAATTTTTATTATCAACCATAAAAATCACCAGATCCCTTAGAGTTAACCAATTACCCCATCCAATATGTCAAACTTTATGCATACCATTCATAAGTGGGGATGTACTCATTGCACAAGATGATGATCCAATTTCAGAAAACCAATTAAATAGTGGAATATTTGTTAGTTTTCTATAATTTACTTCACTCTACTATTGTTACCTACAACTTTGGATATAAGAGCATTTTATGAGGATTGAATTTATTTTGGCATGACAATATTATCTATGGGTAGTTGTTGTTGATTAATGATCAACTTCTCAATTTCAAGTCAAGTTAATGATTTGACCAACTATAGCAATCTCAAGATCCCTTAGAGTTAAGCAATTACCCCATCCAAGATATGAAACTTAAGGCATTCCACTAATAAGTGAGGATGCACTCATTGCATAATATGAAGACTCTCTATACAAATAATGTGCCCCAAGCTTCCCTCATCTCATGATTTTAGGCTTCCTCCTTTTTCTATAACCATATAATCCCATAGACTAATCTTATATGCATTATCAGGACTCTCTACCCTTGCATTCTTCAAATCCTTATCTAAATATCTATTTTAAATATTTCAATATTACATCTTTCATACTATGTATATAAATTATATTTAATAAATGGTTCTACATGTTTCAATTGGAATTTAGTGCAGTGTTTATGTGCTACTTTCTATATTTGTATTTATATATCTCATAAAGCTATTTTCTTATATGCTTCAGCACAATATTGATGTGGCTAGGATTTGGTGTAATGTTGAATTAGTTGGATTACCTACAAGAGGAAATTCTAAGTTCATAATTTCATATAAGATTATATGACAATGACACATTTTATTTTAAATGCAAAAAGAACATTTTAGTTTTAGCATGCATAACACTTTTTAGTTCTAATTATTTCTATGTCTCCAAGGTAGTAGTTTTTACTTTGGCAAAAAATAAATTTCAAGTTTAACATACATAACATTTTTCAGTTCCAATTATCTATGTGATTCCAGTTTGCTTAAATAACAATGATTCATAGTATCTTCCATAATTTATAGTGTAAAACAATAATACATTCCAATGTAAAGCTTATAATCATTTAGTAAAATTATATATATATATATATACATACATATATATATATATATATAAGGTGTGGGTACCAATCATGAACACATCAGGGGGTCAAGGTCTTCCCTAGTTGATTGATGTGGAAACTAGTCCAAAACTGTAATGAGGTCCAAAACTCTAAAAACCAAATCAACCAAGAAGAGACATAAACCAGGGAGGCAAAATAACCCAGGCTGAAAGTGGTCCCAATGGAGGGAATCTAGTTATGACTAAGAAAGTTCACTCCTTATTTTTCAATAAGAACATGATTCAAGATATTGAAAGGAGGGGTTAGGTTCCCTCTAAGTTCCTAGAAGGTGAATTCCCTTGATAGTCCCAAATTGGCCATAATATCTATGTAACTATTTCCTTCACTAAAAATGTGGCTTAGAAAAAATTCCTATAAGCATTCAAGAGCATCTTAGCATCATAGATTTCTAATTCGATAGTCTACGAAGTTATAGATACTATCCTTAGGAAATTAATGATATTAAGGAATCGCCATCTACTAATAGCTTCTGAATTCATTTTTCAAAATCCACCTTAATCCCCTAGAGAACCATCCTAGATTTAGAAACATGATTCAATTATTTGCCCATTTTCCCTACATAGGTGGCCACAAATTTTCCTTTGTTGTATCTTATAATACCTCCTCCTCTCATAGGCCCCAAGTTCCATTTAGAGGCCTCATCAAAATTAAGTTTATACCAAACCTAAAAAGTGGGTGTCCATAAAGTTGAGGCATGTGAGGTGTCTATGCAACTAGGGCCCTTAAGGGTCTTAAGGTCCCAGATCTTTAAGACACTTGATTCCTCACCCTGAAAGGGTTCATATTTCATAGAGGATTTGGAATTAGAGTTTTCCTTAATAGTCTACATGATCTTGTCCTTGGTTATTTTCCACTCTAGTTTTTATTCCTAAAATTTCTATGATTCCCTTCTTTACATATTATCCAAAATAAAATGTAGGAGAGAGAGATTCCAAATAAGTTTAAAGGATCTATGATTCTAGGGTGGGGAACACTAAGAGAATAGGTCGCACATGGATTTTGGTTTAACCCACTCAATATTGAGTAACTATAGAATTGAGGTCCAAAATAAGGTGGAATATTTACAAAATAGGAACAAGTGATTTACTAATTCCTCTACCTCCAAACAAAGGCAACATATGTTAGGTAATTTCAAGCCCCTAATTTGTTAGGAAAATAAACATCCTACATGTGAAATTAAATTAAATGTATAAATAAAGTAAGCTATAGAAAACATATAATAGGAGAGACAAACCATTACATAAGATATACATGGAAACTTGCTAAACCAGTTAGGGAAAAAACCATGGGGCAAAGGCAACATCTAGACTTCATATTTACATTATCAACTTTGTTCTATAATAAATCCTCTTAGAAACTCATTTCTAGTGCTTATAATATTTTTAATTGAACCAAGATTGTAACCAAACCTTATATTCTCCAACCTCCAAACTATTACATGCAAATCCATCATGATGCTAACACCATAGCATCTAAAGTGAGATCTAACACTTCAACCTCCATATCCATGAGATAAGCTAACAAGCCTCTAATATCCGACTAGGTGATCCAAGATAACATAGCCTTTCAAAATCTAACCTCTAACCTTAAGGATTTACATGCTTCAACAAGCTAGGTGAGCCATGCTCTCATCTAAGGCTTACAAGATCTAACCACCTAAGCATGAATGATGCTTACATCCCAAGAATCTAGGTGAGATAAGATTATAATCATTACAAGATCTAACCTCATACAACATGAAATCCCAAGGATTGCATGGATCCTCAATGATAATCCTTAAGTATTACAAAATGGATTACTAAACACAAAGGAGAAAATAATATTTTATAGCATTTTAAAACAATGTGATAAATAAGAGAGAGAGAGGGAGAGATAACTTCATGGCTGCTCTAAAACTTCATCACATTTGAGTGGGTGTCATTTGATCTTAGTGATGGTGGTCATCATGTGCCAAAAGTAATAAAAAATGACCCTACACTTAGACAAGATCCAAGACCACCTTCATATGGCTCAAAAACTTGCTTCCCACTTCCATAAGTGATTCTAAACACTCAATACTGTTATTCATATCTTGATATCCAAGGGTCAACAAAGTAGATTCATACCTTAGACAAGATCGAAGCCACCCCATGTGACTCCAATAATTGCACCCCACTCACAAATGTGAGGTCAATCTACAATAGTGTATTTTTATCTTCATCTTCACATGTGATCACAAGAGTCCAAAAGGCATTGAAATCACCTTTTAAGCTTCTCTACACATGTGAATCATGGGTCCCTTTACAAATTATACCCATGGATGAATCTTTGTCTTTTACATGAAATAAAATCTAGGTAAAAAGGATTTAGGGTTGTCTTTATATCACCCAAACCATATGTATTTTTGGGAGAGCCTAGACAACTTCCATTTTATGTCTTGGACAAAGGCACAATTACAATGAAAAGGTAATTTTTGTCACTTTAGTTCCCTATAGGGGATAGGGGAGAGAATACATGTGAAATAATTTTTCTCAAAAAATATAATAATCAAGGGAGAGATGAATTACTTAAAATAAATTTCAATAAATTTGAAATTTAGTAAGTGAAAGTTGAGTTTTATAACACCAAATTAAAGTGTGAAGTGAAGTTCTTCCCCCCTTGGCCTTAGTTTTCAAAAACATTGAAAAAAATCCACAAAACATTGAAATAAACCATGTAATTTTCCTTTTAAACACCAAAGAGAAGGTTCCTAATTCTTTTTAGATACCAAAGAAAATGTTAAAAATACTTAATTATGCTCAAATAAATACTTTTTCTCATAGGTATTGTAAGAACAAATAGGGAGTCTTGTTTAGATTTGAAGCATATTTTCAAATTAAATAAGCAAATTTAGATTTGTTGCTCTCACGTATATGTTTTTTTAGAACATAGTGACCGATGTCAATCCCTATTGACTAATGCTAGTTGCTACAAGACTGATGCTAGTTGTAGAACCAATCATTTTCAGTTGAAACCAATCGATAATGGTCACTTGTGAACTAGAAGGAAAAAATGTTGTGCTCATAAATACTTGTTAGCTCACTTGTTAGGATAAAAAACTCCAAAAGAAAACTTTTTAGATCAATAAAATATTTAGACTAGAGACTTATAAAATTTTATTTCATAGAAACAAACTTGAATAAGGCTTTAAAATTGAAATTATTAGTCATATTTTCCACTGGAACCTAACCAATGTCAATTGGTCTTGACCGATGTTGATCACCTAGAACTGACATCGATCACTCTGTCACCTATGCATGCACAAAAAATGTTAAAAACATGAGAAAATATGCATAAAAATTATTGTTAAAGGAATTTTTAATGATTTAAATGGAAATCTATGATGGCCAAGATGTCTTCCTTGCTTGAATGTATGTTCTTATCCCATTGGGTGTGCCAAAATGTATTGTTGGGTTACAAACATGATTAGTTCAAAGATTAGTGATGAAAAACACAAAATAATGCATAAGAACTAACAATCTAGGCTAACCTATTTAATGGGGTTTACAAATGATAATAATAAGCAAATGAAAGAAAGCACATTTACCTATTACCTTCTCAAGTGATTCCACCATACAAAAGCGATTTCAAACATGTTTTTCCCCTTGATTTGTTGTTTTTATCTTTGTTAAAAATCAATTGTAGTCTTCTCCATTATCTCAAGATCACCATGCATAATCTAGGCTCAAGATAACAAACAAAATCTGTGTTTATCAAATGAATCTATCCTATTTCAAATAAAGCATGATAATGAAACTACACAAATGGTTTGTATAGAGAATCCTCTATTATAAAATGACATAATTTAAGATTAAAAATGATGTTATATACTCTTCTATTTATATATTTTTCAGATGGGTCAGGATTAACCATGACCATCCATCTCAAGATTGAGATGTGTGGCCATGAATTAATCTAATATTGCATAATAAATCCATAAATATCCTCATAAATATTTGGGAGGAAGAGGCATTAATGAGGCATGAGTGCTCCATGGAATTCTTACTTAAGCTCATAATTTGGTTTAATTTTTCTATGTAATATTAATTAATTTTAGTGCAATTCTTTGGAAATTATTGTACACTTATTCAAAATGGTTAGAAAGTCATATTACTGGGTCATAATTTGACTTGATAAGAACTGGAAGGCAATGTTAGATGCATACGTACCTATCCCATTTAGGATGTTTCCAACACAAAATAACAAAGTTACATGATGTATACTAATGAATTAGAAGAAAAGAGTGATTTAGAGCACCAAAATATGAAATTGCCACTTTGACTCAAAATTATTTAAGAAAAGTTACGAATCACATAAAATGCATTACCCCATTTAGTGATACAATGGCCTAAATCGACACTTGTATATGACAATATTGAACCATTTAGCGTGTTTAAGTGATTTTGGTGTTTAAGTGATTTTGTCTTAAATTATGCTTTTGAGTTTAATTCGAGTAAGATTGACAATTTTAACAAAAATAGTGCTAGGAATTGGATGTCTACACCCATGACCATATATTTTGTTTAAGCTTTCAAAAATTCATTGAAATATCTTTGAAATTGGATAAAGGAGGAATTTTTAACCCCAACAAGCCCCTTATATATAATACTATATGTAATATAATATGGCCCCCTATTATATGATATCACATAAAATACCTTGTTAATGCTTCTCACCATCATTTTAAAGTGAAAATCATATGTGGAGCCTTCTTGTAGTATAATAATATAATAGTATATTTAATATTATAATATTATATTGAAATGAAGGGGTAGCTTTGAAAATTATCCTTTACTATAAAAAATGAAGTCTAGATTGAAGTAAATGAGTGTAATGTGGTTGGTGCACCTCACTCAAAACCCACTACCAATGATCTATTTCACGTTCTATGTTTTGTAATGTGAGTGAGGTGGTGATGGTTAGGGAAAATGATATCCTATAGTGGACCTTGATTTAATGTAACAATAAAATTTTCACGACTTATACCATTTACAAAGGGATATGCAACTTGTAGGGTGGTACATATTTTGATTCGATGTCTTCTATTTTTAAAGGTTGACAAGAATGACATGAGGTCAATTTAATTAAGATAAGGATCCACATTTGATTGATCCCAAGTATTAGGTATGATTGGTAATTAGTCCTAGGTGTTAATAATCTTGTATGGATTTTAAGGAATCTATTGGATTTACATGACTAACATGCATTAGAAAGGGGTACATGGCTTACAAGGTGGAAAGGTATTTTATTGCACATTTCCTATTGTAAAGGGTTAACTATAAAAAAATGACATTGATTTGATTGTAAGAAGGCTCCATGTCTGATATGATACTAAAATTGACATTTCGATGCCAATGATATGGATACAAGACATTGAGGTTCAAAAGTCTATGTTTTAACACATGTTCATCTATGATACTGATATATTGACATGAATCTATAAATTACAACAAGGACATACAAGAATTGAAAGTGGGGAATGATTTAAAAGTGAGTTAGGAGATGGTTATGAGGGTAAGTGGCTCTAATACACATGAAAATGCTATTTATGTGTTGAAGAGACATTAGAAATTGGCATATCAATGTAACAACATTGCATACTGATACATGATAGTTATATCCAATCAAGGTGGTCACATATTTTATTGATTACTTTCTATTTTAAAGGGTAGATGAAGGCATCATGAGATTTTATTTGATTTTGGTAGGGTTCCATCAATTTCTTTATCTTTTTTTGGTGACAGGAATAAAGATATAATTTTTAGGATGACCATAAGCACAACCAATTTTGTGTAGTTGTTTAGATAATGGTTAGAATCTCCACCAAATTCTACATGCTCTCTCTAGGCACTATGGTAATCATATCCTCCTCTTTCATATATTTTCCATGAGATGAATAACTAGTTATACACAAATAGAGTTTGTATTTATCACTTTAGTGAATTTTTTTGCCAAAACTATCTTACATAATCTAAATATTATAATAATCTCACTACCAAATAATAAATTATTAATTCTTGATCCACATGAGACTCCACTTGAGTGTGGTAATACCTTGAGGGATCAAATGTGTAGGGAAAATATTGAAATATGAATTAGGTACCCTTGGAAAGTAAACCAAAGTCCTTAAAAGCCAAAAGTTTGTGTGGGAATAAGATAAAAGGGTCTGGGAGAGTGAGAAAAGGGATTTTAGGATCTGATAGCCTTGCCAACCCATGGGAGTTAGGACTAAAAAGGGCTACATTCTCTCCTTTCATTGGTTTAAAGATTTCCCAAATCCTGCCAAGAATGATATGCCACAATTGTACTTCTCTATGTTCTTTCCTCTCCTTGATCCCAATCCTTGTGCACTTGCATCAACTCACTTAACCCAACATTCATACTAGTTTCACTTGCACTTGCATTAACACTTGTGGGGATAAATACGTCAGGATTGATCCCTCTTCAAAGTATTGGTATTTACGCAAATTTTGTCACAATGGGGTGTTGAGGATGTCCAACCTACCCCACTATCAACACACTTTACTTTCTATGCCAACCGAATACCCTAGAAACATGGAGGTTTAGAGTTTGCATATAAATTAAGTCAAATAGGTCATCTATAGAGATATGGAACTTGTGAAAATAGTAATAAGCTTGGTAGACCTAGACATAGGTACACCCAGAAGCTTAGAATAGTTATACATAAAAAACACTGGTGCCAAAATAGGGACACTAGTGCCACACAATGCTACTATCCAATTAGGGTACTATTATCCATAAAGGGTTTTGACACTTGGATCTTGTATATGTCATTAAGATTAGACTCTGTATTAGTTTACATCCTCCATATCTCCCATTTCAATAAATTCACATCTAAGTACTTATTTACATTATTTATTGTTATTTTTATAAAGTTCAAAATTGATTCAATTATATTACAAATCATTGGATATATTTATTACACATTTCCCCCCTAATTTACTATAATCATAACTTTAATAATGTATTATTTAAATCTAATAAGTCCTAAATAGTTAGATCATTTGGTGAACACAACGTACTAGTCAAACCCTAACCCTAGATGTTCTTAGGGTTTGTATCCTTTTGTTTTCTATGTTTAGATATTAGTTTTAAAATATCATATTTGTTTTAGTATTTAATTCTTATAATCTTTCATAGATTATATACCTTTAAAGGTTTTAAATATATAATTTTTTGCTTTCCTACTGTCCAACCTATAATGGCCAAATTCAACAACTGAATTGATGAAATTGATAAGAGATAATTGTAAGATTTCATTTCCAAACATTAAGATATACAAGATGATGTTATCAATATTATCCATGAAGAACTTCAAAAATAAAACAATGATAAATATTTTATTTCCCTAAATAACAATATTGATACAACTACTTTATGGGCAACCTAACTTGTATAACAACATTTTTTAACTTGTCAAAGTTTATTAGAAGGTATACCTCCTATGTCTATTTCCTCATCTCTATATGTAAAATCCATTATGCATGAGATTCATTATCTGAAGGATAAGGTGTTACATCTTGAGCAGGGAGCTACTTGCCATCACATGCCTTGGATTCTCACATTATTTTACATACAACTTTGCCACATCACATAACGATAACTCATTTTCCATCCATATTCATGGAACCTAGGATTAACTTATTTGATCATAAGGATGACCGAGATCACTAGCTAATATTTTTCTACACAACATATTTAGATTACATGTCCAATGACTGGATACTTACCATATTGTTCCCACACAGTCTAAAGCATTATGCCTTATAGTGGTTTTATTATCTTTCAAATTAGTCTATCACTACATTCAATCCATTAGTAGATATGTTTTTATCACACTTTTCAATTAACATTAGTGATAATATCTTATATGCTCAAGTGGCACAACTAAAGGAAAATTACAATGAGCCTATTGTAGAATATGTCTTGCAATATAAAACTACATTAGAAATGATGACTATGCGAATGGAAAATAGAGAGATCCTAGACATATTCAAACAAATATTACTACCAACATTACATGAACCTATGTTATTTAAGAAGTTTCCATCATTCATAGATTTATGCCACACAGTGAAATATAAGGAAGTCAAGATTCTCTCTATGGGAAAATTAAAGTACACAACTGGATTAGAGTCAATTATTAAGAGTTATAGTAAGCTTCCATATAAAGTAAGGTCCATTGAAAATAAGAGGGATAAAAAGGTCAAAATTAACATAACTTAAGAGCCATCCCCTCACTTGGTTTTATCAGCCCCTCCATGGAGAGTTTTCACCAACCTTCTAGAATGACTAACGAGTGTTTCTCAACATCTATTGGAATGTAATGTCATAATTCTGCCTTGCATCAAATAAGTTGATATGACACAACATATTACAAATAAATATGATTCCAATGCATCATGTGACTATCATAGAGCACTAGGACATACTGGAAACTGATGCATCACCTTGAAACATAATATACAAGATTTGATAAAGTCTATCATTGTTATGGGCACACCACAAAAGCACCCAATGTTCAATAAATAAAATCTAAAAAAATGAAAATATTATCAATTTGTTTTTCAAACCATACAACTAATAAGGTAGGGGGCACTTCAACTGTTCACTATATGTATCATGCACATCTACCACTATAATCATATCACACTACTACTGAGGATACACACCCCCTACATACTATCATTGGTGTGTATCATACTAGAATACTAGTTAGACCACTCATAATTTTTTTAGATAAAGATATTGTTGATGATAATTCATAATTATATGCACTATTTGTATGAACCTACATTGATCATAATCCTATTTAGTGTGGTACTATTGATAATGGGTCAAGTGTTAACATGTGCACTATCACACTTCTAAAACATATGGGATATTGAAAGCTAGAGATTTCTCCTACCACCATAGTTATTCATGGTTTTAGTGGCCATGTTTAGAGCTCCATTGGGGAAATTGTACTTCTACTATAGGTTGGACCAGCACATGTGGCCACTAGATTTTGAGTAGTACCTAGTGAATGCACATTTGACATGTTATTAGATAGGCCATGTTTATAATAGCGATAATCCATTACATCCATCATGCATTAATGCCTCAAATATATGCTTTCTAATGAAGTGATGGTAGTTGAGCTTTTTTATATGAGTATTTTTTACCTATCCCAAAAAAATTAACACCACAGTTACTAGTTAAAGCTCTAAGCACATTCCCCATCATTACACCATAGAGTTTAGTGGATCCACTAGTTAAGGTGAAGTCTACTTCTATAGTGTTACCACTTACATACGCTCCCATGGAGACCATTATTAGAGAGATGCTTTCATCATACATATGTTGAAGATTATAGAGGCCCTCCTTCTACCAATTTATTTTGATAAAAGTGTTATTGAGTTCCCAAATTTATCACCACATGTCACCCATGCCAGCTACATAATTTTCTACCAGATGGGTCCCTAAGACCCTTACAGTTGATAGGACACCCTAGTTATAACCACTTCATAGGTAGTGCCACCTACAGATCACTTAGTAGAATAAGTCATGGGACCTCAATTAAATTTTCATATAGCACACATGATTATTGTTATTTTATTTTATATAGGCCACATTGATAGTGAGTATCCCATGAGAATCATTGGTTAGCATGTTCCTCCCTTCTTATACATAGTTTCCTTATTTCTTTCTCCTTGTATATAGTTTCATTTTCATGTTACTTGTACATAGCTTATATCGATAAAATACAAAAAAATAATATATTATGTCAAAACACAAATACATTAAAATATTTACTCATAATACAGATATTATAGATTATATGCATTGCCATGTTTATACTTCTTATACTTGACAAGTAATACATATGCTATTTATATTAGTATAGTTAGTTTTTATCATACATACATTGCTTCACTTGTTCTTGTCGAGTGTTTGAATATTCTTACAAGAGATAGGTCCACTACATAGATCCATTTTTCTAATTTCTACCCATTAAAGGTAAATACATAAATACACAAGTTATTCATTTGTACATTTGCCCATTTGGGGGCATCCTTTACATAATTTTGATTATCAGGTTACATCTTTATAAACTCTACATCACAGATTTAGATTTTTTATATCTTGACATCGATCATCCTACACCTACTCAATTTTTTTTTATTACTAATACTTTAGACTCAACTTATATACATATTAGCTCTTATATAGATTTGTACCACATGTTGATGCATAATTTCATTTCTATCTTTCCGAGTTTAGACTTGACTTTGTATGTTTCTTTTAGTCAATGGCATATGAATATACCAATGTTCTATAGATCTATGCCACTTATTTTCATTATATGTATATTTTGGACATTTTCCTATATCCCTGTTTGTGCTTTATTCATTGTGTATTCAAACCTTTGAACATGTCCCTCCATGTGGCTCTAAGCCAACTTGTTAGCTATTTACATATGTGTACATTTGAACATGTCTTTGTATGTCTTAATTTCTTAGATTTAGTGAAATATTCCCATGTCCCTTGTATTGTGGTCCCTTGGGATACTTTGCATGTCTCATGTGTGTTGTGTATATGATTTCTTATATGTGTCATGGCCATGACACTTATTTCCTAATTTTCACACACTCTAGTTTCAGATGACATGAGGGACCTCATGCATCTTACCTTGCTACTTGTGTACCGTGATGGACATCATGTCCCATCCCTCTAGGTAGTGACTCAGTTTTTACTCATATTAAAAGTTCATATACATTGTTATATCTATCTTGATAGCCTTGTGAATGCTATACCTAAAATACATTCCACATTACAAACTTATGATCAGATTAGATTACATTCTAGATTGGTCAGAAAAGTACAATAGGTATAGTATAGGTTTATGTAGGCTTAGTTACAAATTACCAATTTTGGCTCAATTTATCTCAGATTCATACTAGTTTGCTTAGACAAGGGGAATCATGTGTAGTATGATCATTCCTATTTTAGTTTAGATTCTTAGATACATATTATTACAACTCAATCAAGAATCCATATACTTAGATATTAGATTTGGGCACATATAAAAGACACATTATTTCCATATGCTCACTTATACACTAGTTGATTAGATGGAATGATAAAATCCATGTCATTCTCTATTTTGTACACATCAAACAATACATTCCAATTTACACACCAAATTCATGCCTTACTCCATCTACAGTGGTTGGCATTCTTGAGTGGCCTAGAACTGTCTAATATTGTTAAGGGGATGTAATGTCAACATACACATTTTCAATTACAATTACACATATCTAGTTATATCACATAATTTTAGTTCCAAATGCATATAATACACATGGGTTAGCAATAATGGAGTCATAGCCTACTTGAGTTCTACATGAGAGGGTTGGACCCACCATCAGTCTAATCTAAGCTATTTTTAGGTCATGATCCACCAAGTAGGAGTGAAAAATGATGGAGCCAAAACCAGAATGAGTTATTGAGCCACCCATACAAGAGAATTGAGCAAGTCTTTATTTCAATGCAATCTATTCACTATTTGATCACTATCTATACACATACATAAATTATCACTAGTTTTATGCATTGGTTTGCATACCTAATGAGGTGTATTTTTTCTTTTCCTCTCTCTTATATTTATACTCAATTTTGTATTTTGATTTTAATCTCTTAAGTAAGGATTGATCTACGCACATTTCATTTGGACACACGATGGAGTATTCCTCACATACACAAATCTAGGTTTATAGACTTCACCTCTTAGGTAAGTTCAGGTATGCTTCATTTTCCTTTATCTTAGTCATTTTAATTTACTACATTTTTATAATAAAGAGGGGTAAATGTAGTCACTTAAAAATGAGACTTGATTTCTAAGTGTATTACTGGAGACCACCCATCACTAGCTTAGAGAAAGACCTATCTTTAGGCTTATTTAGACACTTACTCATCCTTTGTGTAGGCCACACACATCTCGAAACATCTTTAATGTTGTCATAAACCCTCAATTTGGCATCTAAGCCCCTAGTGCCTCATGTTCTACCACCTGGACATTAACACCATAATTTGGATAGTAGTGTCCCATGGTGCTAGTGTCCCAGTTTGGGTATTATTGTCCTTTTCTCTTTTTATTACTAATGGATATCTACTCAAATAAACAACCATCTAGGGTCATCCTAGACTTATTTTAAGACTCGTACAAGCACTAGAAATATATATATATATATATATATATATATATATATATATATATATATATATATATATATATATATATGAATTTATCCCGTTATCCATTAGATGGAAATCAGATACAAATTACACAAACAAACTTAGAACAAGATGTGCAAAATCAAGGTTATTAATCCCTATTTTGTCTAACTTATACATAGAACCATCTACAACATCCCTAAGATTAAATCATTCAAGTTTCTAATATCAAGCACATTCAAATCACTCAAGCTAGCATTTATACTATCTTCACTTGTACTTGCATGTGCACTTAGGTGGAGAGAACTAAAATAGTTTTGATCCCTCTTCAGATTATTGGTATGTAGGAAACTCTCATTATAGTGGGGTGTTGAGGATGTCCAACCTACCCCACTAAAAACATATTTTATTAATTGTGCCAATTGGATGCCCTAACAACATGGAAGTTTAGGTTTTGCATATAAAATCAGTCAAAATAATTCAGCTACACAAATCCATAACTCGTGCGCAAATGAGAAATCTTGATGGAGCCAAAATAGGGACACTAGTGCCACATGGTGCTACTATCTGGGAAGGGTTTTGACACTTGGATCCTATCCATGACACTTAGATCAACTTTTATATCAGTTTGTAACTTCCAGATCTCACATTTTAGTGAATTTACAATGAAGTACTTGTTTACATTATTTATTTCTATTTTTAGAAATGTTAAACTAAGTCCATTATGCTACAAATTAATGACTATATTTATTGTATTTTTATACCCTGATTTATTCTACTCAAAACTTTAGCAACCTAAGATTTACATCTACTAAGTCCTAAAAACTTAGATCACCTTCTTTAGTTCCTCTAAGACCGCTTTTATTTTTCTCAGATCCTTGCTCCATTTGATAAGTGTCATAATCTTATTTGATAATGGATTTGACTAACTTACCAACCTATATCCACTTGGTTCTCAGTGAAATCATTCCCTGAGGGTCTGATTTCCCTACCAGCCCATGAGGGGTTAGGTCTGCCAAGGGCCATGTGCTTGCCTTTCCTTGGTTTCGATCATTCCCAGGGCCTACCAAAACTGGCAGGCTGAGAGTATGCTCTTCCATGTGCCTTCCTCTCATTAATCCTAGGACATTGCACTGTGCCACACCAAGAGAGGTTAGGAGAGTTTGAACTCGACAAAGACTTAGGTCTTCATGTCTTTTACTTGATCAGGGTGAGTGTTTATCAATGAGGCAATAATTGCTTGTGACCTCGAGTGCATAATGAATTAATCTTTGGCAAATAAATTATGAATGCTTGAGCCATACTAAACTCCATTGAGCTTGGGAAAGCCTTGATGGCTTATACATGATAATAAAATATTGAATGTGTAGTAGGGGCCTCGATAATGTAAGCTAAAGGCTTTAATAGCCAAAAATGAGTGCGGGAATGAAAAAAAAGGTCTAAGAGAGTGAGAAAAGGATGCAATTGAAGTGAGTTCCAAAGCTTCTACACAGTGCATGCCACATAGGTGGATATAAGGGCATCGTTGTTCATACAATATGAATGTCATGGTAGAAGAGTCCCTAGTTGAGATAATATGTGAATGATATGTGATCGGTCCTAAGTGGTAGTGTTGATCGGTGAATAAAATTCTCAAGTACTACATGGTATCCACATCGTACACTTAAAAAGAAAACACCTAAACAAACAACATACTATAAAAATGAAAATAAATAACTTCTAAATTCCTTCCAACATTCTTACACCTTAGAGACAACTACTAATATTTAAATAAGGAAAGACCAATAATCATTCATGTTTCTAATATTCCACACAAATTTTTCCCTTGCCGTAAAAAGATATTTACTTAAGCTGTTAACAACCCTAACCAAATAAAATCAAACATTTCGACACGGCAATTCGATGTTTAAATTTTATGCATGGCATGCAACACACCAAGTGATCTTGCTCGAACATTTCTTACGAAAAACTTCTAAGAGCGAACAAAAAGTAGAGGACTGGTCATGTGGGGATAGGTACCGCATCTTGTTATTCTCTCCCACCCATCTTTGGGTGCCTTCATGAGCCACAACGGGTTGAATTCTATGCTTGAAAGTGCAACTCTGGGAGTGCCGTTGATCACGTGGCTGATGTATGCCGATCAACACTTCAATTCAAAACTATTAGTGAAATTGGGAATTGGAGTCCAAGTGTGTGAGCATAGAAATGGAATTCTGAGAAGCAAAGAGTGAAGGATAGTGTAACACTTGTTTGCAATAACGAGGAGGGGGAAGACATGAAAATAAATGTAGAAAACTTGAAGGAGATGGAAAAACAAACTTTTGCATATGGAGGATCCTCAAACACAAATTTACTAGATTTTGTGAATGACTTTCATAAGTTGTAGATGGCAAGGAAAATTGGTGTATGTGGAGGATCCTCCAATCTTGAATTACAAGATTACTTTGTGAGCATCTCTCGAAATATCAAAACTTTCTTCCCAACTATCCAAATAATTTAGGGACGTAGGTTTTATTCTTCTTCTGTGAGCACTCATTTTATTTTTTTTCTTCCTAGAGAGATCTTGAACATAATACCAAAAATAAATTAAGCACATAATCTGAGAAAAAAAAATATTTTTCATATAGATTTTGAACACTCAAACATGAAAGTGCTCCAACATTGAAGGAGCTGTTTTTAATTTTGGAAAATGATTAAGTCCATGAGCAATTCATGGTGGCATTCCTTATTTTATGTCCATTAGCAGTTCATGGCGTTGCTTTAAATGAATTTTGAGAGTTCAAATTTGTGATGCTTATGAAAACATCAAATTACTATAAACACATTCTCAATTATGTAGTTGTAAGCTGCTTTAACTTAATATATTATCTCAACATTAATTTCGATCTACCAATGTTTTAGAGAATTAAACACCATTTAAAAAGTAGTTAGTGTCACATACCATGTTTTGTCCAGAACATCTTTTTCTAAGAAAGAATTACTATGTTATTTGTCTACTACATTTCTAAAAATAACCTTTCAAACAATCTAATATAATTCATTATCAAAATGAATGATAAAATAATAAAAGTATTAAATTCAAAATAAAATTCTATTATTAAATATTTTTTAATTTAATTTATATAATAAAAATAAATGAAAGTATAATAAAAATATTATTTAAAGTAATTTAATGAGAAGAATTAAAATTTGTTGTTTTTTAGATAATGATTACTAAGGGAAGAAGGGGAAGAAAAAAAAATATCATACATAATATCTTATCAAAACACTTCCCAAAAAATATATATTGAGGAGAAATAGAAAAAGGCCATAAAGCTAAAAAAGCCACTAAATTATTGTACATGCCCAAAAATTTTATGGTTAAATATTTTTATGATATCAAATGATGACATAATGAACTCCATAAACAATAATGTGCTCAATCCTAGTTTTCTATTTACTTTTCCTTTTCTTTTTGTTCTCTGGACCTTTTCCAAGTGTCAAACTACAACCTTATAAACCTAATATTTTTGAAGTGCAATACAACATTTGTCTCAACTACCATAGTATTTATGAAAATACCATCCACATATAGTGGTGGTTTCTCTATTGGTACATGCACTTCTAATTTTACACTCAAAATATACATTTTCATTCATTTTACATATTTGAACCTTTATTTTTATTTCTAAATTTATATAACTAATTGACTAAATATTCAATTCACTTAAAACCGTTCTCAAACTAATTTTAACCAACTCCATGTTAACCTCAGTAATCTCTCAACCATAACTTGTTAACTCTCACATATAACAACCATCATTTTTATACAAATAATTCTCTTTACCATGAAATTAATATTAAAAAAACATCATATATAATTGACTATTTAGATTGTGGGAAAGTTATAATCTATCTTCTATAGCTTTATTGAAGAATCAAACTAATTCTTACAACTACCTTCTAATTACTATAGAAAATTAGAGGAGGTGGCTCACAAATTTATAGCACATTACTCAGACTAATTCTTTCAACTACCTTCTAATTATTATAAAAAAATAGAGGAGGTGGCTCACAAATTTATAGCACATTACTCTACTTTTTGTGAGAATCAACCATAGATAAAGTATATTATTACTTTATTTTTTTTCGCTTTCATTCATTTTTATTTTGCATGCCTCTTTCAAGAAAATACCCAAGTCATCACTGAACAAATATTTAATGAGATAACATCTTGAGGATCTATATATTTTAAATATAGTTAGTTCTTCTTGTAGTTTTTCCTCTACTTCAATCACATGGGGGGATTTTTATTTTTCTTTATTTTTAATTCCTTTTTTATTTTTCCAATTAGATTAGATTTTTTTGAATAATTTTTCTTTTATATCAAAAAAATAAAAATAAAAATAATAAAAAAAATTATTTTTTACACTTTTTTATAATTTAAATCATTTAGTTTTCATAGGAATTCACTTGCATACATAAAATCCAATATCATGTAATTTTGCATCTTAATTTTAATAATAAAAAAATCAATGATTTTATTTCCAACAATTTATATTCTCTCATTTTATTTATAAATTCGCATATACATGTAAAAAAGTTAGTTAACACTTCACACTCATTTGCATAACACTTCAGGGAAATCCAAAAATATAAGATTGCATTAACAATGATATCTTTAAATTTATGTATAAATTGGAAAAATAAAATAATAAGTTGCTTGATAAAGATTCATATTTGGATGGTAGATTTGATAAAAATAAATCATTTATAAAAATGATTTTTTTGTCCGGATTCAACTTCCATTATACACATTTAGATTACATAAATATACTAAAAAAAAATCATATCTCAATATTTAAACATGCATATTAAAGCATAGATTATTTATTCATCATTATTTGAATTCAATAAAATTAGGAATATAATGTGCCTTTTCAATGATACAATTAAATTTTTGCATAATTATAAACTTAGAAAATAAACATTCAAATAGTTTACTTTTAGCTTTCAATTTGTCATCAGTTGCATAGCATCTCTTTCAAAAAAAACAAAATGAAGTTTGTTTTCATAATTATTTTTTCATCAATAGTTGTAGTTTGTTAAATTACTTTTCAAACATTAGTTTGAAATCAAATATAAAATCCAATTTATCTATCAAAACACTAAAACTAAAATCTAAAAACACTACACACACATAACCTTTAAAAAAACTAAATACAAGTAAAACACCTTTCCCAAGCAACATTGGATGAAACTCATTGAAAAATCACACTTGCACATAGTAGGACATTTCCTTGAGTAATTTATCCATCCTTGACACATAACATTCAATGTGATCTATAATTTAAGATCCAAAAGCGAGTTTTCCACTTAACACCATTGATCAATTCAATGATTATCCAAATAAATATCTTGGATGAACAAACTCTACTATTTGAAGTGAAATTAGCTATTCAAATTCATTTTTTAGACCATCAAGAAAGAAAAATTAAATTTTTATTTTAATATTCATCCTCAGGTCTAGATTTATATAGGCTCATTAACTTCGCCCAAGGTGATGCCTATGGAATTCCATCCTAATAGAATTTATCACATCCCTTGAGTTATCTAGCCTAACTTCAACTCATTTAAGGAATGCAACATAAATCAAGAGCTTCATTATTTTGTTCTTTTAAAACAAAGTTAGTCTCTAGATCTTATTTATCCTTAGTTGTTTTTACCCAAATGAGCATTAGGGTATAACTAGGTTATATTAGTATAGATAGATTAATCCAATACGACAAGTAGCCTATAATCCCCTACAAGAGTTAAACAAAACCAATCAATTCATTTAGTTTTCAATGAGATCATAATAAGTAACCAAACCAATAAATAACATCTCCACATCACTATTTTCATCTCTCTTTACCAGACCTCAAGAGGTTGAGAATGTAAGAAACTATCATCACTTTTTGTGCATATGAATCTGGTGAACCTGACATGAAAAGTTTGTCCTTCTATTTTTATCATTTTCTTTGTTTTCTTTCATCCAATTATTCCCTCTTCCACTTAATATTTGGGTGTTTATAAAATACCTAAATACTTTTGGGGAGAAATTTATGAGGCCTTTAGACCTTGACGCTTTTAGAAGAAGTGTTGAAGCCTAATAAAGCTTACTTATTTATTTGGACTAACAAAGTTAGAGAGATGAAATTATATCTCCATCTTAAAATTCTTATACATTCACATCACAAACCATGTTTTTTGTGGCAATCAAATATTTATACACTTCCTTGAAGATTACTAATAACTACTATGAATCATATAAAATGACCTTAATTGGAAAAGGTGGATTATATCCATAGATTATATTTAGACCCAAAATCAGGTTAAATCTATTGATGTTGAGATAATGGTATAATTTGATCAATAAAATGATAGATATATAATTTTAAATGACATGTTATCTAGGATATAATTACCTCCACCTCCTCATATTACTATAAAATATATATTTTACACCACTTGAATAAGCCATGGTAATTTTAATTAATCCTAAATTGGATGTGGATCCTTATATTGGTAGATAGGGTTAGAAATATATAAATGAATAAGCACAAGGGTGATAGGTAGATTTATAGAAGGCTAATTATTTACAAAAATTGGATAAAATATATACTAAATTTATTATATTGAGATATGTTAAAAATGTTAGGTACAACTATGTTAGATATTCAAGTGGTAACGAATACAATATACTTCATTAAATCTGATTCTAATATAGATCTAGATCTAA